>CM042158.1:32900170-32925170 GCA_023376005.1 Doryteuthis pealeii | reverse complement strand
CATATATTGATATACCGCCACGTTACCAAGTAGCCTATCCATGTGTCAGGAAGAGCTGTACTATCTGAATTCAAAATCAACTGCAATACGTTAAAAGAAGAGTCATGGAAAATAACCGTTAAATTAACTGCCTTTGAACCCGTATTGACTTGTACGTGATTTTCTGATTCCTTTAGAACAGTTTCCAACCATTTCTTTATATCTCACGGCGCACTGAGCTGGGCAATAATTGATCGAGGTACACCATCAGTATATAAACAATAATTATTCTATCATTTAAATTTTAAAAGAAAAACAAAGAATAACCATCAAGAATGAATAAAACAAACGTTATCGGCATTAAATAACCCAACAATATCATGTAATAATAGTAGTATCTGTCATTAATCGATAAAAAGTGAAAAGATAGACACAAAAAATGAAAAGATAGACACAAAAAAATGACGGTCGCCAGCAACAGCTTCAGATTCAGAAATCTTCTGTTGAAGAGGTTTTATCTCGAAATATTAAGAATAAATCACAAGTTAACAAACAACACCATAGTTACCTTATTTTTCTTTACACTTGCAATGTGATAGCCTTCAAAACCAACCGCAAACCAATTAAACACAATGCTTCTAGCAATTAAAACACTATATAAAAAATGAATTTTGAAAGAATATGTTTAAAACAAAAAAAATGGGTAATCATGAACTTTGTTTATTAAATTAGGCGTCCCAGAAAAAACAGAACCGCAAATTTGGTAATAAAAACTTTAATTTTGACTAGGGGTTTAGGGATAGGGTTAGGGTTGGGGTTGAGTTTAGGGTTAGGGTTTAGGGTTAGTTTAATGGGAAAATATTATCGTGCGGTAAAAACCAACAAATCAATCACCAACCAACTTATCGAAACTTTCTACATATTTCAAACAATAAATTATTTATCCATTTTAAATCTATTCATTTCTAGTAAGTTTATGGCATTGTATTTTTTACATTGCAAATGATAAAGTTATAATGCCTACATTAAAATTATTATATCAATTAACTTTCCAAAGTTTATAATTATAAAATAACTTTTGCAGAAGTTTATTCAAATGGAGATACTACTTAGCAAACTATTCAAGATGCGGCTTACTTACACAACAGAGATATGTAGTTCAACTGAAATAATATATATATATATATATATATATATATATATATATATATTATATATATATATAAGTGTGTGTATGCGTAGTTCAAACTGAAATACATACTTACACACACACACATACATACATATATATATGGAGAGAGAGAGAGAGAGAGAGAGAGAGAGAGAGAGAGAGAGAGAGAGAGAGAGGCAAATAGACAGAGACACAGAGATAAACGTAAACAGATATAGAAATAATTATTAAGAGAGAAACAGATAAGAGAAAAATGGACATAAAGAGGTAAAGAAGGAAACAAAGACAGAGAGAGAGAGACAGACAGACAGACAGACAGAGAGACAGATGGACAGGCATACAGTGATAGAGAGAAAGAGACATATATACAGAAATAGAGAGAAATAGAAAGAGATAGTTCGAGAGAGAGAGATTGGGTTGACGTACAGAGACATAGAGAGAAAAGGAGATATATATAAAGATAAGCAGAAAGGGAAATAAAGAGAGGGAGAGAGAGTAGGACAGCGTGGGACAGAGAAAGGGGAATAGAGGGTTACATATAGAGATGGGGACATCCAGATCCAACGAAATAGGGAGACTGACAGATAGTCACAAAAGGTATATATATATATATATATATATATATATATATATACTTAGAGAGAGAGACAGAGAGAAAGCTAGAGAGGAGAGAGGGGAATATAGGTTACATATAGAGATTGGGACATACAGATACAACGAGATAGGGAGACTGAGAGATAGTGACAAAAGTTATATATATATATATATATTATATATATATATATATATATATATATATATCATTCTCCCTATCTCGTTGTATCTGGATGTCCCCATCTCTATATGTAACCCTATATTCATCTCTCTCTCTCTCTCTAGCTTTCTCTCTCCCTCTCTCTCTCTCTCTAGCTTTCTCTCTCCCTCTCTAGCTTTCTCTCTCTAGCTTTCTCTCTCCCTCTCCCTCTCCCTCTCTCTCTCTCTCTCTATATATATATATATATATATATATATATATATATATATATATATATATATACTTAGAGAGAGAGAGAGACAGAGAGAAAGCTAGAGAGAGACAGAGAGAGAGACAGAGAGAGAGACAGAGAGAAAGCTAGAGAGAGAGAGGGGGGAGTAATTGAATGATTCCCTTAGAACTAGAGAGCGAATGCATTTTATAAATGAATTGGATAAAACTTTGCAGTTCATTTCTCTTCCGAAAAGCATATTCCTAAATATGCCAAGACGAATAGAGCAAAGCACAAATAACGTGAAATAGAAAAAAAACAAAACCTTCCACAAAGTTTTCTATTTCTGTAATGTACATTAATTGCCTTGTGGGTCAAAAAGACTGTGTATCATTTGCGTTTACGTGAACGCGCACTTTTGCATTGTCTGTTCACTACATTTGCAGGTGCCCATTACGTGGACCGTTTTCTTTTCGTTTCTTTCTTGTTTGTTTTGTTCGTTTGTTTTTGTATCGTAGACTAAAAGCGACGGGGTTTATGTAGAGTGTGAGCGCTGCTAAATAAAAGTTGAATTTTCCCAAGTAGAAGTCAAAACGCATTAAGCTAAATCAATAAGATATGAAGCGTTGCCCCTTTTGAAAGTCGTTTTATCTATCAAGTAATTAAAAGTTTCATTAGGAAAAATTACACACACACACACACACACGCACACACACACACACACACACACACACACACACACATATATAAATATATATATATATAATATATATATATATATAATATATAGATAGATAGATAGATAGATAGATATAAATATATATATATATATATACTAACAAATATATGCACCCTCCGGGTGCAAGTAATTATGTTTAAATGTAATAAAATATTAGATTAAATCAGAAAGGCTAATGAAACTAATTAAGAATTCAGATAAAAAGATTTTAAACGGAGGGGGTATAATCGGAAAATAGAACAACCAAAACTTACTCTTTCATCACTTCCGTTTTTCAATGCTAAATTTTGCTTATTTAACTATTTAGTTAAAATAAGAAGTAAAGAATAAAATTACAGTTATTTCTTCTTGTTAATGTATTTCTTTTAGGATTTATCCTCGAGATTTTTACTCATATTCATTAAGATAAAAACAAACAATTAGAAATCAATAATACCAAGCATATTTTTATTAAAATCAGTTTTTTTAATATCAATATGCAAATTAGCTTTACGTTTACACTGAAAACTGGTATTCTGTGGTATATATAAATACAATTGCATGTTATTAGTATTTAGGTAAGGCCAACAGTATTAATAATGTCAAACAGTTTTATTATTAATTAAGGTTTAAATAGAAATAGAATCATGGAGAATGTTACCTAAATAACTAAGGAAATTGTGACTTGAGTAGTAATATAGTTTCGGTTACAGACAGAAAAACACACAATCTCCATTATAATAAGATATATATGTATATATATATATATATATATATATGTAGTATATTGAGAAAATTGAAAAAACACAGGTTTAAATAAGTTGAGTGGTAAGTTTATTAGCCGACGCTGCAGTGTTTCGATCTATTAATTAGATCATCGTCTGGGCATTTGTTGGTATAAGGAAGGTGATAAAAAAATTTTATCACAGAATAACGAGAAAAGCAAGCGATAGACCTTGTTTATCAGTCTGTTCAAAATTTTAAATCTGAAGAAAGGACGCTGAAAGGTGGACGGTTTGAAATATATATATATATATATATATATATATATATATATATTATATTATTATTATTATTATTATTATTGTGGTGATTGTGTGTTTGTCTGTAATCGAAACTATATCACAAAAAGGGAATCACAATTCCCTTAGTTATTTACGTCACATTCTCCATGATTTCATTATTATTTAGACCTAACTTATTAATAAAATTGTTTTACATTATTAGGGCCGGGTTAGCTCAGTCGGTAGAACGTTCGGCTCGAAATCACAACATTCCTAGTTCGAAACCGGCCCTCGCCAACTCATCGTATGACTAGCACAGGAATCTGTGCGGTAAAGTAAGGAGTTGATGGTAGGTGTGGCGCCCCACCTCAGACACAAAAACCATCTCCTTGGTCCAGCGCTAGTGAAAAGGGGATAGACTCCCTCGCTGACTGGCTGATACCGACTATAGGCCACCCTGACGAATTTACTTTTACATTATTAAAACTGCTTACCATATATACAAATTATAACATGCAATTGTTTTTATACATATACAGCAAAATAGCGGTTTACAGCATGAACGGGAAGGCTAATTTGCAAATTGATATTAAAAATTTGATTTTAATAAATATGTGCTTAGCATTATTGATTTCTATTTTTTTGGTTTTATCTTAATGAATATGAGCAAAAATCTCGGGGATAAATCTAAAAAACAATCCATTAACAAGAACAAATAAATATAACTTTAGTATTATTATATCCTAATTTAACTAAATAGTTACATGAGGAAAATTAAGCAATAAAATACGGAAGTGATTGAAGAGTAAGTTTCAGTTGTTCTATTTTTCGATTATCCCTTCCTGTTTCAAATCTTTTTATCTGTATTCTTATTTAGTTTCATTAGTCTTTCTAATTTAATATGACATTTTCTTACATTAAAATTTAAATATATGCAACCAGAAACCTCGATGTTTCTTCCTGTCTGACGGCTCTTGGAAGATTATTATATATTTTTTTTTTTTATTTTAATTAAAATTTTACTCCCCAGAGTAGCAAGCCTTATTTAATCAAATCAGCCTTTACTCGATGGTTATTATTAATTCACTCTTTTTCAGTTTTTTTCTCTCTGCTAGTTGTAACTGATAGTGTTTCACTGAAGTCTGAGTTGCTGAAATGAAAATACACATAGCCTCATCCAGGATCTGAACTCGTGTCACCGACTTTTCTACAACAATAACCGTTATACTTAACGGACTGCAATTGTTGTTATCAATATAAAGTGGCCTATTGTAGGTATCAGCCGGATAGCGAAGGAGTCTATCCCCTTTTCACTAGCACTGGACGAGGGAGATTGTTTTTGCGGCTGAAGTGGAGCGACACACCTACAATCAACTCCCCACTTTACTGCACAGATCAAAGTTGAGCCACTCATGTGTTGAGTAGGCGAGGTCCTGTATTGAACCTGGAACCTTGCGGTTGTTAGACGAATCGACAGTAGTAGGATTAAAAGTCCAATACAAAACCTCCGCTGCATAGTGTTTTTACCTCATCCCAAGGAAAGGCTAGGGGAGTAAACCCCTTAAACAAATCAGGAGCTGGAGTCCTTAAAGTGGTGTGATGCAGAAATCCAGTGCTACCCACCAACTATTGCGACACTACCGCTGCCAAACTGCATTGGTTCCTGACCTTTCCTTTGGATCACAGCGGCAGTGTAGAGAGGGGGTATTTGCTGCTTGGGTAACAACTCATCATCTATATGAACCCGCCCAGGATACATAGTTCTGAAAAATAATTTAGACACTACTCCATCGTCTCTCGTAGACGGAAGGATGCCAGCAACCCTACCGACTGAGTTAATAAAACAAAGAATGGACAGAAACTTTTCCTTATGGATTAAAAGTGACAGTCTAAAATTTCTTCGAGATTATTCCAAGTGAATTGATGTTCACTAGTTTTTAGCAAATATCTAATTCAAACTTGAAGTATATGGAAAAGAAAACGTCGTATTTAAATAGAAATGTAATTATCTTGTCTTTTTTCTTTAACAAAAGAAAATAATGAAGTTTTTTTTTTCTTGAAAACAAATGAAGACAATTAGGCTGGGAAAATTTTAGAAAAATAATTTTTCTCAAAAATCCAAACAAAATATTTGCATTGTCATGTTGACAAAGACGAAGCGATTCAATAATAAGAGTAAACGTTTGATAAACATCGTCAAATAAGGAGTTAATTGGTCGAAATGATGAAGAAGAAGAAGAAGAAGAAGAAGAAGAAGAAGAAGAAGAAGAAGAAGAAGAAGAAGAAGAAGAAGAAGATAACAGCATATGAAAAGAAGAAGAAGAAGAAGAAGAAGAAGAAGAAAGAAGATAACAGCATATGAAAGAAGAAGAAGAAGAAGAAGAAGAAGAAGAAGAAAAGAAGAAGAAGAAGAGAGGACGAGTACTAAAAGATAAAAAGAACATAATATAAAATTGGAATAATTGAAAACGAGAATAAGCCGAGAAGAAAGAAGATAAAAGAAGAGAAGACGGAAATGAAAGAAAAGGAGAAAAGGAGAAAGAAATGAAGAAAAGGAGAGAAAAAGAGAAGAAATCTTTTCTTCTATTTTCTCACCTTTTCTTGAAAAGAAGAAAAGAGAGAAAAGATAGAATAAAAAAATAAGAGAAGAAGAAAAGAACTACATAGGCTTGAATTTAGAATTTTCCTTATCCTAGACCGGTTGCCTAACCAAGGTTAAAGAGCACAATCTTCCCTACTATTTATCCATAGCCGGAGGGAGAGTATGATTCATACCTTTCCCAAGGGTATCAGCGCTAAATGAAATTCATTTACCACATCCAGGATTTGAACTCGGGGATGCGAGTCCATTTCCCATGATTTAACCATTACCCCACGCGCTTCCCACACATTTTTTACACACCTTTTGTTCTGAAAAAAAAATTGAATGAAACGTTTTTTTTCACACCTTACACACACACACACACACACATATATATATATATATATATATATATATATATATAAGGTGGGTAAAAATAACGTTCCATTCATTTTTTTTCAGAACACAATGTGTGTCAAAAAAGTACCATTTAACCTCGGAGGTTCAGGTACTACTATATATATGGAATTTGATAATTTGCTTTTGTTTGAAGCATTGTTATGTAAAGTATATCATTATTTATATTTTTTAAGGCAATTACAATGCGTATATCGTATATAATTCGATAATTATTGTAAATAATCATAACAATCAAGCCCGGCGAATAATGTGCGCCACGGGAACACCGTACAGCTGTTTCAACTATATATGTTTTACATATGGATTCACCTTTTTTCTTTATTTGCCACAAGCTTATTGATACAAATTGGTCAAACGCCGAATATCAACAATTTTATTGATATAAAAACCGTCAAGCCATTCAGTCAGCTGGAGAGTGACAAGTAACGATGGATCGCTATTTGGTAAAGGTTAGATAAAGTTCATGGATATTCATTGGTAAACCGGACATTGATTGATCCGCTAATAACTGATCCCTAACAACGCGATAGATGTATTATAAGTGCGGTCTAAAGCGGTTCCCCTTCAACCATGTTGACTCAACTGCTCGCTCCTGTCATTTTTTGAGTTGGTGGCTAAACAAAGAATAGAGAGCTCTCTATTATGGTCTCATTAAACATGACGGTTTCCAGAGATATTGTACGAATACAATAATACTCGGAGAGGGGGGAAAAACAACAAAATAAACAAAAAAGACAGCATGTGGTGAATAAGGTGAGATAGATTTTCGATTTCGGCTTTTGCTTTCTCCTCTCCTAAGAAAACTTATAAGATATCAGATCAAGAAGAGCTGGGTGGTCTTATAATTAGATTCGAATGCAACGGAATCGTCGACTTGGGTTCAAATCCTGGACAAAGCCATTTTGCATTTAACATAACCCTAATACCTTTGGGAAAGGTATGGTTCAACTAAGAAAACTATGAATTCAAAGCTGCTAAACTCCGCTTGTGTCGCATCCTGCACGTGTGGAGGGTTTGGTTTGGTTTGGTTGGTTGGGTTTTACGGCATGTCAACCCCTTGGGTTATTTTTTGTCAAGTACATCTATTGGTAAAAAAAAATGTTTATT
This sequence comes from Doryteuthis pealeii, assembly GCA_023376005.1. Taxonomy (NCBI): domain Eukaryota; kingdom Metazoa; phylum Mollusca; class Cephalopoda; order Myopsida; family Loliginidae; genus Doryteuthis; species Doryteuthis pealeii. The sequence goes on along the minus strand of CM042158.1, from coordinate 32,917,225 downwards.
GCTGAAAAAGTTTTGAAATAATTTCATTTTTAATGGATAATACAATTTTGTTTATAAACTCATGTTTTCTATTTAACCCATAGATGGACCCTAACATGTACCACCACTCTGGGTTCAGAGTGTACCAGGTAGCAATGGTGATGAAAGGGTGCTCCACATTCCCCACTCCTCCAAAACTGGAACCTCACCATCAGATAGAGTTCCACGTCATTCCCAGGACATGTAGACCCGCAGTCACCGCCTTATAGCACCCATATGATACAAAGGGTTGGGGATTGCCATAAGGGCAATAAGGCTGGAGCAATCATATAGGTGCTAGGGCTTGACGTGACCAGCCGATTGATCGGAGGGGGACTCTCCGATCGCCTGTCTAGCTCAAGATAGGGCCAAAGTGGAGTATTGCAAGTCATGAACTGCTGCCCATCCACCTGGGTTCTATCCTCAAACATCATGGGTCGCCACTCACGGCCAACATGTGGCCCCATTGGGGGAGTCTTACCCCTTTTCAGAAGTGGAGTCGGTGCATTCTAACGCCCCACCGACAGGGCGGTCGTACAGAGGGATATATATATATATATATATATATATATATATATATATATATATATATCAGTCATCCACAGACACGTGTTTCGAAGTTTACGTCTCATCAGTGCGGCTCGACATTTTAACTACTACCTCTAGCCGGGATCGAAACCCGCCAGAATTTTCGTCTACTAAGTTCCTTAGTCTTGCGGCTATCAGCGGGCCGTTAATCTAGTGTGAACAATTAATTGCTACATACTTAAACAGGCGGGTCATAGCTAATGCCAAACGGTGAAGTTACAATTAATGTACCCCCACAGTGCTCATCCTTACCCTTGCGGCTAGGGAACCTCTGCGTAAAAACAAAATTATATATTATACATTTCTGATATTTGTTCCAGCGTAGTTCGCGTGGTTAATATCATAGTATTATTTAACAGATTTTTCAAAACACATATGCATCCTACGCATACGCTGGCAGGACAAAGTGCCCAAAGTTCGTAAATGAACAACGAGAGATGCCTGCGCTGGCTTGGTCACGCCAGGAGGATGGACAAAGAAAAAAGACCAACTGTATCGCGAATTAGTAAAAGGCATTAGACCTGTTGTGAGACCATGCTTGCGTTTTAAAGAAGTCTGTAAGAAGGACATAAATACATTGCCACATCAGCACCAACACATGAGAACTTGTCCAGAAGACCGAGCGACCTGGCGCCTCCTCGTCAAACAAGGGATGAAAAGGAGTGAACAAGAGAGGAAAGAAGCCGCCACAGAAAAGAGAGCCAGAAGGAAGGAGAGACAACAACAACTCCAGCAAGAATCACTGTTTGTTTGCAGTCACTGCATCAGAGATTGCCATTCGAACATTGTTCTGTTCAGCCACTCACGCAGTTACAGATAAAAAACGGTATATATGTGTGTGTGTGTAAGTATATGTATATATATATATGTGTATATATATGTGTATGTATATATATATATATATATATATATATATATATATATGCACATGTGTATATATATATATATATATATATATATATATATATATATATATATATACCAACCCCTCCACTCGAGCAGGATGCGATACAAGGTCAACTTTTTAAGCGGAGTTTAACAGGTTTGAATTCAGAGTTTTCCTTCTCCTAGATTGGTTACCTAGCCATGGTTAAATAGCTCAGTCTACTTTTCTATTTACCCATTGCTGGAGGGAGAATTGGATTCATACCTTTCCCAAATGCAAACAGCTTTTTCCAGGAATTGAACTCGTGTCGACGAGTCCATTTCCTACGATTCTATACATTAAACCACGCGCCTCCATGTATGGATATATATGCATGTATATGCATGTATATCCTTATATGTACATATAGGTATGCTTATATATATATATATATATATATATATATTATATATATATACTTACGCATATATGTATACATATAAGAATATATATATATGTATACATATATTTATTTTTTATATATATGCATGTATATCTATATATATGTATATTTATACATGCATATATATACATTCGTTAATATTTACGTGCCGCTATACGCGTATATATATTATATATATATATATATATATTATATATATATATATATATATACACACACACTTACGCATATATGTATACATATAAGAATATATATACATGTATACATATATTTATTTTTTACATATATGCATGTATATCTATATATATGTATATATATGCATATATATACATTCGTTAATATGTACGTGCCTCTATACGCGTATATATATATAAATATATATATATAAATATATATATATATATGTATATATATACACACACACTTACGCATGTATGTATACACATAAGTATATATATATATATATATATATATATATATATATACATATATTTATTTTTATATATATATGCATGTATATCTATATATATATGTATATATATATATATATGCATATATATACATTCGTTTATATTTTCGTGCCTCTATACGCGTATGTATATATATATATATATATATATATATATATATATATATATACATAAATGTGTTGCTTCTTAATCTAATCTAGATTCATTGAATAAAACACTGCCACAAAACAAACTGATAGACATAAGAGAAAAAGAAAAAAAAAAGGACAGGGTTCGATTATATTTTCTAAACAAAAAAAAAAGAGACATTTTACGACTGTTTTATTATCATTGATATGAACGAAAAGTCGAGACGTGATAGTATTATTTGTAGAATCTCGGCGAATGGTCATCGTAAAGAAGAAATTAATTATGGAAGGGAAATGTGAAAACTCTATTCTAGTCAAATAGAAAAAAAGCCGCTTTGACAGATTTATAATATTTTTCTTGTCTAAGTATTTATCTCCTGTTTTGATTTCTTTCGTTTCTTTGTTTGAGATTTTTCAATCTAGCCTTTATATTTTGGGGGTCTGTCTCATTTTAATTACAATGTTGTATAGATATAAGAGAATGGTTCTAGTACTTTAGTTCAAATTCATGTTTTATCTTATTTTATTATTTTATCGTATAATTTGTAGTTTAAGGTAGTTTTGTTTGTTTTAGCCTGTATATTTTTTGGTCTTTGTCTCATTTTAATTACAAAGCTGTATAGATATATGTGAATGGGTTAGGAAGGTCTCTTAGCCTTGGTCGACAACCCATCTAAGTCAAGGAGAGGTCCGACACAAAAGCCTCGCTGTCAAGTAACTTTACGTCATACCGGGGAAAGGCTAGGGGAGTAAACCCCGTAGATAGATTAAAAGCTGGAGTCCCTAAAATGGTGTGATGCCGAAAGCTAGTGCCAGAAAGTAAATCGTGCGACACTATCGCTGCTAAACTGCATTGGTTCCTTACCTTTCCTTTGGAACACAGCGGCAGTGTGGAGAGGTGGGTTTGCTGCTTGGGCAGCATGCCCTTCTCCATATAAACCCGCTGTCCATATCAACAATAATTATTGTTGATTTTCCATCTGATGAGACGGAATTTGGGGGAGCTGTATTAAATCAACTTAGATTTATAAAGGCCCAATTTTGGTCGAAATAAATTTATTATGGAATAACGGTGTTGAGTTTTTTCTTTCCTTTCAAAGATAAATATGGCTCTGTATATAATCTAAAAAGTTTATTATACATTGAGCTCTCTATAGTGATTTAAAGATTCATGCATACTGGATCATACAATAGTCATACAGTGTGTCTTATAAATCTCATATAGAATAATCCCTTACTACCAAGTTTTCGATACCTCACACACACACACACACACACACACACACACACACATATATATATATATATATATATATATATATATTTCTTTGAAAGAAAAACTTAACAAACCGTCATCCCGTTATGATATATATATATATATATATATAATATATATATATATATATATATATATATATAAATAAGTAGGGACATTTATCTCCGTTTTCGATTTCTTATTTTTATGTTTTCACACAAGATTTATTTTGTTTGCTTGTTTCATTTTAATTACAAGACTGTATAGATATAAGAGAATCATTCTATTACATTCGTTCAAAATAATGTTTTATCTCATTCTATAATTTTAGCGTATAAATTGTATTTTGTATTCTTATAAAAGTCGATAGATGATTTGCCATTCGGACGCTGAAATACATTTAAGGTAAAGGTTACTAAAATCATGAATGAATTTATTATTTTATCGCAGTTTTTGAGTTGATATTTATGAGTCTAGGTCATTGCATATTTTACATCTATATTGATAATTATGCACGAGCGTGTAATGGTTATCTTCATAAAAAATAGACAACGGCGATACCAGGCTGATTACATTACTCATTCAGGTATATTGGATCTGCGGGACTAACTTGTAAAAAAATCCCCCTCTACCTAGGCGATACCGGGTAGCCCCTGCTAGTAGATACATAGATAAATGGCATGATAGATATAGTAATAGACAGAGAGATATAATCAGTCTGAAATAGGTTGGTTGGTTGGTTTATTTTACGGCATATAAACCCTTTGCGGGCCATTTAATGCCGAATCATTATTTTTTATAAATTCAGGTTCCTTACAGAACCATCTGCCTATGTTTTTTTTTAATATTGTAAGATTCAAAGTTAATTAATGAACATACAATTTCGACACATTGTGAGACAAAACATTTAATATATATAACAGCACATGGAAACGATAAGATACATAATGTATAGGAGAATAGAACATGTAAATACATATACACTATTTAGGTATAAACAAGATACCCAAATGTACCTAACATATAAATGTTACAGACATGGAACTAAAGGATAGTCCATGCTGTATAAAGGACTTACAGTAATGTAAGGGGGAGCACAAGCCCCACCGAGAAGGGGGATAGATAGACTCTCGCCCATAGCAGTTCTTGAGAAGATCCAGCTAAAAGTTCAAACAAGGCGCTTAAAATAACAGAGGTCCCCTCGTGGGAACAAACAGCAACGCAGCGAAAAGATAACTCTTCCGGCAAAGGGAAGATAATCCCCTACAATATAAAGGACTTTTCATTGGAAGGAGGAGATGGAGGAAATGATTATAAGAGTGCATATGATGTCTATTACAGACGGATGATCATCCTTTAAGCTTCAACCAAGAGCCTCGTAAAATTCTGTTGACTGTTTTTTTAGCCACTTCCTCGCTAAAGATTTCACTTCTTCGTCACTGGAATAATGTTTGCCTGTCAAACCCACTTTCATGGGGCCCCAAAGTGGCATTACTATTTGACTCATCCTCGTATATATATATATATATATATATATATATATATAAGATTTTTGGATGTTTGTTTATTTTATAAACGTTGCTGAATAAAGTATATATTAAATTTTTACTTGAAGGCACTTACAACGCATGTATCGCATAAAATTCGATACTTTTTCTTATAGAAAATGAACTTGACAAGTGTAATCCCGGCAAAGGATGGCTCGGTGTGTAGAATACCGTACAGACTGTTTCGACTTTATTAAGTCTCATCAGCGGTATATACTAACGATTTCCCTCCGACAAAATAAATTTGATAAATTTGACATACTTATATTTGGTGATTTTTTCTCTGTGGGTTGGAGGTATTGACGCACACTACGCATCATTTAAAAGCTTGGACCCTTCTTCATTCATAAACGTGATGACAGACAGAATGGATGACTGGAACCCATATGAATCATGTAAGAGATTAACTTGTCTCATGATGATCTGCGCCGGTCATCAAAATAAGGAGATTATGGTTGCTGCCCAATGCTCCCTGAACACTGCAAAAACAATCAGGCATGAACTTTTACAAGTTATATATGAATATATAAACCCCAAGAAAAAAGGAGGAGAAGAAGAAGAAATTTAGATATGATAAATTTTAAATGTGACCACCAAGAAAATATTGATTGATTGATTTTAAAGTCATATCGGCCAAATGGAGGTTTAATTTATGTCTAGCAGTTAGGGAATTATTATAAAATAACACTATACAATTTAACATAACTTTAGAATAAGTAAATCACTCAATCATTTTTTTGTCTGTCCTCTGTATGCAATCTGTCTGGTTGATGTACTGCTACCAAATTTGATATTTGTTAGTATGAGACCCAAGGGAGGACAATCGATACTAGACAGGAGATACGGTGCTAGATGAAGATTTTTCAACTTCCAAAATAGCACCTTAACTAAAATATATTTACTAATTATATCACTATCAGTCTGTATTGCAACGTCATCATCCACTGCTGCGTCGGTGATAGCTGATCATCCTGTAGGGTAAGGAAAATAAAAAAAATACAAATACCACCCATTGTTAGATTCCTAACATATAAAGCCCCAGCCGACAGGGCATCTGACAAATAGGCATACAGATTCTGATATATCAACCATTCTCTTTCTTTTAAGGACACACTTTTAGATATTTTGGAAAACTTTTTTCTTTTTCAAAATTATTCTTTAAAAAAAAGGGTAGAAAAAATTTGGACCATATGTCCTTTAGCGATCTCGTTTCATAAGGACATTTTTTACATTTACACCGTAAAAATCTGGTTGTTTGTTAAGGGTTAGGGTTAGGATCTAGGGTTAGGGGTTAATTTTATGATTAAAAAAAACTTTAAAAACTGTCTGGATTTTGACGGTGTAAATGAAAAAAATGTACTTATGAAACGAGATCGCAAAAGGGGTGCCTAAAGGTCATATGGTCCAATTTTTTCATTTCTTAATTTTTTTTTTGAGGAGGGGCAGGAAGGAGACAACCCCATTGGTTTGAATTCAAAGTTTCCCTTTTCCTAGACCGGTCGCCATACCAAGGTTAAAGAGTCCAGTCTGCCCTACTACCTGTTCTGGAGCCGTGGAATTTAATAACTTATACAATGTGCAAAACAGATTATTTGTTCTAGTAGGAACCAGCTCTTCTCGTATATTCGAATGGTTCACATGTTACCAATCCCTACTGCTGTTGGTCAATTCGAAATCCCAGCCACTAAGAAAGATCGATTCGTGAAACCCAGCTTTTTTTAAATCAATTTGATCATTCAGACTATTGTACTCATCTTTATTATTATATACACCTTGCTTTGGCCGACGTGACCTCCGGCCTCCTTGGAAGAATTCAGGAACTTTCTTGTCGAACTTGGGAGCCATCATGTTGTAATCGGGGACCTTTACGGAACTTCAAATCGAACAGTTTGTTCAATCCACGGGGGATACGACCGAGTGCAAGAGAAGCTTTGTGAATTATTCTATGTTATTATCACCCTTGGCCAGAAATAAAACTGCAACCTGATATTGTCAGCATCGTTTTATTAACCTTCTGTTACCAATGTCACCATTTTAAAATTAAGACCATAACGATAATATTGCGTATATTTATTGATAAAAATGATAACAACGCTACATAAAAAAAAATAAATGCAAATATATTTTACAAGATAGTAGGGAAAAAACAAAAAACAAACTAATTACATTTATTGTTCATTCATATCTTGGTAAATACAGTCTCAATCTCGATACTTTTTTATTCACCGTATATATATATATATATATATATATATATATATATATATATATATATATATATATATATAATGGGGAAAATATTCGCACACATAAAAATGTTTAATGTAACGGAAGTATGCCAACACACACACACACACACACACACACACACACACACACACAACACACTAACACACACACACACACGCACACACACACATATATATATATATATATATATATATATATGCGTGTGTATGTGTGTAATTATGAGTGCGTGTGTGAGGATGCATACGAGTTATATACTAATCATTATACTATCCTCTCCTCTTGTGTCGATGTAAGTAAGTAAAGTCTTCAGCCATATAGCGATGGAGTCTATCCCCTTTTCACTTGTGCTAGACCAAGGAGATTGTTTTTGACGTCTGAAATGTAGCGCCACAGATATATATATATATGTATATATATATATATATATATCTGTGTGTGTGTGTGTGTGTGTGTGTGTGTGTGTGTGTGTTGGCATACTTCCGTTTACGAGAGACGATGGACACATGCTCCTTACAGTAATACTGTATCGGATTAACATTTACTTCATTTCGTTTTCAGAAATTAATAATGACTGACCCTATGTTAACTAATGAAATGAAAAGGTAAGCAGTGATTGTGATCACGGAGATTTAGAAAATGCTTGCTTTCCTAAAGCTGCAAAAAGATTCGTAAAGAGATAAAAAATGAAAATGACAACGTTATGCCTGTATTTAAATGTAAATACATCATAAACGGTCCGATTCAAGGAGAACACAAGAATTTATTCACATAGTTAAGCAGACAATTGATGACAATAGAGGTCAATCAATGAGGTCAATTGTACAAAAAAGTTGCGTGTGTCGAAAAAAAAAAACAATAAAAAATAACATTGTATACAAATCGTATGTGAAAAAGAAATAAGGTCAATTCAATTTAGAAAAAATAGCGAAATAAAACAGCTTAAACAGGTCTAAAATATTTGTGTCTGTGGGGTGGGGGTGGGGGCAGGTGTGTATGGGGGTGTGCATTGAAAATAAAATAAAAGAATACCAAAAAGTTAAATTTATTTTAGATAGTGAATTTGACGTTTACTTTTTTTTTAACCCTTTATCGACACATTACAATAAATAAAATCTTGTATAAACAGTAATGGAAATCTTAAGAAAATAATACGAGAGATCTCTAGTTCCATCCCTCATTTCATTTTGAGAAAAAATCTATTTCTGTTTAGACACAATTTTAAAAAAAAAGAAAAAAAAAGAATGAAACACTTTAACATCGACTTCACCATCTAAAATAAATTCATCTTTATAGAATGCTTTTTTTTTTGTTCATATGTAAAAACATACCATAAAGTTTATTACTATACATTTTAATTTGATAAAAATTACATAGTCTATGTATTGAAATAATACTAATAACGCAATCAGAAAGAACAAATATTTGCAACTTAATTTGGATATACACCCTGTCGAAAACAATAAACACTTATATATATATATATTAAGAGAGAGAGAGAGAGAGAGAGAGAGAGAGAGAGAGAGAGAGAGAGAGAGAGAGAGAGAGAGAAGGGGGGATAAGATACCTTGGATTATTGGAAAATCTTAAAATTTATATTTAGAGGCATTATTTTCAACGAATTCAAGACCGCTTGGTAACTGTTACTTTCTCACCTCTTCTTTGCATACCAAGGGAACGACTGTAAACAGTATATATATATATATATATATATATATATATATATATATATATATATATATATATGTGTGTGTGTGTGTGTCTGTGTGTGTCTGTGTGTGTGTCTGAGTCTGTATCTGTGTCTGTGTTTGTATGTGTGTGAGGAATAGTTATGGACAAATGTAATTGTAACGTGGTGGGGTCCTACAATTGCGCTCATTGTGTGCACTACGAAAACGTATACAAGGATACGGGACGTGACACGGTCGTTTGTCTACCAAAACAAACTTCTAGCAGCGGTAGCCTATCAGTGTTCACCCCAAAGAGAGTTTCCCTCGTTCTGTGGACAGGGGAGATCGGTCAGTGGAAGCACGTGCCTTCCGTCATGGGTGATTAAGTTCTTTGCGATCAATTTCCTTATGGAAAGAGATTATCTTTTGGTTTGGGGTGAGTCTGCTTACTGTTCTGTTTTGTTCAACTTTTCGTAGTGACAACGTATTAAACAGGAGATTATTTTCTTTTCAACTAATTTATTACCTTGGCAGTTATTTCAATAAGTTCGGCTTAATTAACCCACTGTCGTCGGCTATAATTAACTTAGTTCGATCAGCCGATCAGTCCAAAATCCCACCTCGAGTCTCTATGTACTAGCGCCTCAGCTCGACTCCCCAGTCCCAACTAACTTCGGTCCGTTCTCTACCAATGCCTCGATTCGGTCCCCTCTAGACTCCAGACTCAACTCAGCCCAACTCACGCCAGGTGCTTAAATACTTTTTTGTTTCGAAACACTTGTTAAATCTCTGGGTCAACCCTAAAACAACCGGCGAGTTAGACCAAAGGAACTAATCTCTTTTTTGTCGCCACCGAGTTTCTTTTTTGGCGGAATTATTTATACAATTAAACTTTTGTTTATAAACAAAAACATAAGGTCCTAAGTTGGGTTGCATCTCTTTGTTTATACCAAGCCAGTAAGGGGAATTTAATTAACTCCCTTGAATTGTCAGGGTCACCTGTTTTGACCCCGGCTATCCTCGTATATCATATTTTGTTCAGGCTTTGAAACACCTGTCTAGAGTATATTATATAATAACAAACACAGAAAATTACATTGAAATATTATTTTGTCGGATTTTTCCCAATCTGCCATTTTCTTTATATATATATAAATATTACATTTTCAACTAAATATACATCATATACATGTGTTAGAAATGTTTATATATGCGGCACCCCACGCGGTGTAATAGCAAGCTAGCTGTGCAGACCATTGTTAGTGAGTTCGATTGACACAAGGCAACTCATACTTCTGGCCTTGTACCATATACAAGCTAAGCATAGTATATATATATATATATATATATATATATATATATATATACATATATAAGTAAGAAAGTAAGTAAAGTCGTCGGGGTGGCCTAAAGTAGCTATCAGCCAATCAGCGTGGGACTCTATCTCCTTTTCACTAGCGCTAGACCAAGGAGATTGTTTTTACGTCTGAGATGGCACGCCACACCTACCATCAGCTCCTTACTTTACCGCACAGATCTCAGTGCTACTCATACACTGAGTTGGCGAGGGCCGTATCGAATTAGGACCCTTGTTGTTATAGCCGAACGCTCTATCGACTAAGCTAACCCGGACTTATTACTAATATATATATATATATATATATATATATATATATATATATATATATATATATATATTACACTTATATATATATATAATTATTTACGTATATATACTTATATATATATATATATATATATATATATATATATATACATATATATATATATTTACTATGCTTATATAGAGAGAGGTATTTAATTTACTATTTAATATATACATATATATATGCATATATATATATAATTATATATATTTCATTATTGATATCAACACCAAACAAATTTACATTATACATATATATATATATATACATATATGTTCATATTTATATAATATATATGAGTATGTGGGTGTGGATGTGTGATAGTGCGCGCGTTGGTCTGTGTGTGTATGTGTGCGTGTTTGTCATAAAGAGATAAGTATGTATTGTTGTGTCGATGAATGTTCTATTCTCAAGAGGGAAGTAAACCGGCACTTGACTCCGGCGAGCGGACATCTTTTCTCGTTTTCTTCCCGTTGATAAAATCAGCCCAAACCGCAGGTAGCACGCACATCGTTATTGGTTCGAATATCACGATTTACTTCACGATTCGTTTTCAACAACCTCCCATTCAAAGCAATGGCTTTGTGACATACACTTCCCAGTTCAGCTGAAAATGGGTGTAAAATATAATACTAAAACGTAAAAAGATATATATATATATATATATTATATATATATATATATATATATATATATATACATTTATATATATATATATATATATATATATATATATATATACATGTATATATATAAATGTACGTATATAAACGTATCCATATATTATATATATGTATATATATTATATATATATATATATATATATATATATATATATATATATATATGTGTGTGTGTGTGTGTGTGTAAAAAGATATGAAAACACTACAAAAAATTCTGTTAATGTGAAAACATTTTATAACAGCATTCTGTGGTGTTTTCATATAATTTTACATATACTCATACCGTCGGATTCATTTCCTTTCGTTTAACTTATATATATATATATATATATATATATATATATATATATATATATATATATATATATATATAAATGTAAATTTATATAAATATGAATGTATATATATTAAATGTATGTTTATATATATATGAATGTATATTTATATAAATATGAATGTATATATATATAAATGTATGTTTTATATATATATTATACATATATATATATATATATGAATGTATATATATATATATATATATATATATATATATATATATATATATGTTTGTTTTTTTTTTTTATCTGAAAATCTTAACTTTTTGATAGTCTCGTCTGGTGATTGCAGTAAGCATGACACTAATATATAATATATATATATATATATATATATATATATATATATATATATATATATATATATTGCTAATAAAACTAACTTTTATATCCACTTATATTACTGTCTCTATTTATCAAATTTATTCTCGGCTTGTAGAATTGTTTATGTTAAGAATTAATTAGGTGATCACTTGAACAACAGTTGGTGCTCCAAGAAAACTGAATTATTTGTCTATGGTTGATATGCCGTAAAAACAAAAAAAAAAAAAAAAACAATATGGGATTTTTTTGTTGATTATAACTTTTTGTGCTGTTTTTTGTGTTATTTTCTTCTTTGGTGATCAAAGATGAAAATAAATGTCTATTTGTGAGTGTTCTTTTTATTTTTGCGTGGTTGTGTGTAAAAAGTGTGTGTGTGAGTATGTGTAAGTGAGTGTGTGTAAAAGTGTGTGTGTGCGTATGTGTGAGTGAATGTGAGTGTGAGTGTGAGTATATGTGAGTATATGTTGTTTTTATCTGCTTTTGTGTGCATGCAATCAAATATCTCGGTGAGTATTTTTTCTTAAAATACTCTCATACATACACTCTCTCTCTCACTCATCTCTCTCTCTCTCTCTCTCTCTCTCTCTCTCTCTCTCTCTCTCTCTCTCACACACACACACACACAAACACACACACCCACACACATAGACACACACACACACATATATATATATATGAGTTAAGAGTAAGGAAATGAATCAGACGATATATGTATAGATAAAAAGGTTTGAAAACACACAATGTTGCAAAGATGAATATATTTTTAAATCTTTTTCATTGGTAATATTGAGAATATTTCGATTTATAAAAAATCATCATCAGAGCATTTGATGATTTTTTATAATTCGAAATATTGTCAATATTAGCAATGAAAATGATATAAAAATATACTCGTTTTAACAACATTGTGTGTTTTGAAAATCTTATATATATATATATATATATATATATATATATATATATATATATGCATATATTTTTTCTTCTTTCTTTCTTTATGCGACCATCAAGTGGAAAAGAAAAAAATTCTCTCCCACCTGATTCCTCTTCCCCGTTCCCTCCTTCTCCTCCTGCTACATCCGTGATGTGTGTCTATTCTATTTATCTACACGATTTGGCCTTGAGAACTCAGTTGTTGTTTTGTGTTTTTTTCATTTTCTTCTCACTCTGTGTACAAGAAAAGCCCAGGTCAATCGTGTTGCATTGTGTGGTCTTGAACATTTTTTTTATTGGAGACAAAGACGAGATGAAGACGTTTTCACACCAAGAAAACGGAAAAAGTCAGACATGTGGTCACTGCTAAAACACCATTCTCTTAAATAATATGTTTCACGTCTCTCTATATCAGTTTCTTAGCGATTTTGTTTTGGTTGGTTAGTTGGATTTTGCGTTCTGTCACTCCACTGGGTCATTTTATATCGAAAACTTTTTGTTTTATTCATTCTTGATGAATCAATTCGTGTCTAAACTCAATTCATTTTAAACACATTTTTAGAACTTATTTTGTTCTATTAAAACCATAGAAGTGACCCTAACATGTAATACCACTCTGGTTCCGAGTGGACCTGGGAATAATAGTGATGAAGGGGTACTCCACATTCCCTAGAGCTCCAGATTTTAAACTTCACCATCTGATTGAGTTTAACGTCAGACCTAGGACAATAAGACCACCTCCATCTAGCACATGCATGATAAAAGGGAGGTGCGTGGTCTAATGGTTAGAGTCGTAGGAAATGGACTCGTCAACGTGAGTTCAATTCCTGGAAGAAGCTGTTGGCATTTCACATAGCGCTAATACCCTTTGGGAAAGGTGTGAATTCAATTCTCCTTCTAGCTATGGGTAAATAACAGGGCAGACTGGACTCTTTAACCATGGCTAGGTAACCAGTCTATGAGAAGGAAAACTCTGAATTCAAACCTGTTAAACTCCGCTTAAGAAATTGACTTGTGTCGCATCCTGCTCGTGCGGTGGGATTGGTAAATATATATATGATAAAAATGATTGGTGCTTGCCATAAGGGCAATAGGGTCGAGACAATCATAGATGGTGGGGATTTACATGACCAGTCGACTGAGCGGAGGGAGCCTCTCCAACTGCCCGTTTAGGCTAAGTAAAGGCCAATGGAAGATGAAGACGAGTTCGCTCCAAGAAAAGAAAAAAGTTAGACAAGTGGCCACAAGCAAAACACCACTCTCTTCATTACTATTTTTCAACGTATATTTAGATCCGTCTCTTAGAGTGTTATTTTTTTGTATAAATAACTTGGAAAAATTAGTTTAAAATGGGTTTAAGTTTGAGATTTTAAAAATGTTGAATACGCATAATTTTATGTCAAATCATACAAGCCATGTCACCCATCCCCTTTAAAATAAATTTTGAAATTTTGTCAAAGTGTGGATTATGATAAAGTTAGACAATCCCGCAAATTTGAGCTACCATTTCCAGAAATTAGCCGTGTTATGTCGATTGAGCGGGATCGCGAAAAATGGCGACTTTTTGTAATCTATTTTTGTTGTAAAATGAGTTCTATAGATTCCCTATTTCTCAAAATTGGTTGATAAAAGCATTTCTACGAAGGGAATCGAAAAGTACTATCAAAAAGTCTTAAATCAACCAATTTTAAGTTATTAAGTTATTTTTTTATTTTAAAAAATTTTGATAGAATTTCTGGATTTCTTGGGTAAAAGTACTTTTATAAACCAATCTCTGGTAGTGGGGAAGCTCTAGAACTCTTTTACAGACAAAAATAGATTACAAAAAGTCGCCATTCTTCGCTAACCGCACCAAATTTGGAGAGCTAAAAATCGACATAACTCCGCCAATTTGTGGAATGGGAGGCTCAAATTTTGGGTATTGTCTAATTTTAAAATATTCCACACCCTACAAAATTTGATGTGGGTGTGGGTGACAATTTCACTTTTTCTAGAAGATTTGACATGGAATTACCCATGTATATATAATAATATTAATATATATATTATATATATATATATATATATATATATATATATATATATTTGTGAATAAAAAGGCCTTAAATACCATGGGTATTGTAGTTATGGACGATTTCCACTCGTAGGTATCTAGGGCCCAGGAGCTTCTTCAGACCACGTATATCTTTTATTTAGACAGGCACATGGCCAAATTCATTTTATATTCATACATTTTCCCCCACCCCCACCTCCAGGGGTGATCGTATTGTATTTTTTCTCTTCGAGTGTCTTTTTGATTGGTGGAAAAAATGTTCCTCCTTTTTTCCTCCTCCTTTATGTGGTTGGCGGTGTTTTTTGTCTGTCTATGTCTGGTGGTTAACTTTTCTCTGTTTACAATAATTAAACATTGAACTCTCACACGGAACCTGAACTCTACAACAAACTACTGGTAGAGAATAGGGACCAGCCCAGAATCACATTGTACCAAGAAACTTGGTACCACCACCAAAGTATTATATAATATATATATATATATATATATATATATATATATATATATATATATGCAAACACACCATGTTTGAATTAAGTGATCCTGAGTATGAAAAACCCTTCCTTTATGTAAACAGCTATATATATATATATATATATATAATATATATATTATATATATATATAATATATATATTTATTTATACTAGAACTGAGCAAATCAAATTTTGGTTCCCTAAGGACTTTTTCCTGTTTAGATGAATGGCTATAATTAAATACTAAGCTTATGCCTTACTTGTGGGATTGAATTAAGTTTGAAAAATAATCAATTTTCATCGATTTAATTAGCAGTAATTTGCAATTAACTCACAAAGCAACACATGACTGTCTTATTCTCAAATCTATCAATTTTAATCACCTCTATATATTTCATTCCCCTCTGTATTAAACTATTAGTATATATATATGAGAGAAATAAACGAGAATAAGTCACTCTCTGACACCATCACCACCAAAACCAACAGTCAATAGAAATCTCTTTTTACCCACCCTTTCTTTAGCTAATAGCAATCCCCGACTCCTACGCCTCTCTTTCATTTCATTCATTGTAAAAATTGTTTGTTAGTTTTTTGTTACCGAAGAAGTATAAAAACATTTTACTTTATTTTCAAAACTTTTCTCACTATAGTTTTGTTTGTGAGAAATCATTTTTGATGTTACATAAAAAAAAAATATTTGCAGTACTTCTCTCAAATTAACTTCTCAACACTGTGGTTATTCATAGTAGGTATATCCACTTTGTCGGAAATCTGTGTTTTTACAAAAAAAATTAAAACACCCCCCCCCACGTTTAAAAAAATACCAAAAATCAGGGAATTATCCGATTTTAATGAGGTTTTCAATATTGATTGATCAATAATTGATCTTTATAATGCATTAGTGTTTTCATTTCAAAACTTTCTTGTTATTTTCAGGTCACTTAACTTTCACCCACCACCCTTATTTTTGAGGTGCAAAATATCGGTAGGGTTATATATGATTAATACTAATTTCTGCATAAATTAAAAAAGACAAAAGACCGAAGGTGTGAATTGAAGAAAAACAATTAAAGATAATTCTCTGGTAGAAAATAAGTACCGAAAATCGGAAAATTAAATGAAAATAAAAAATTAAAAAATAATTGTGTGGAGATTTGTCTTTACTCATTTCGATAATAATTCAATTGGCTATTATCTTATAAAAGAAAAAATATACATCAATACTTGTACTGTTTAAAAGGGGGGACGTTAAAATTTCAATAGATTTTTGGACGAAAATTATTAGAGATTGATACTAAAGTAAATTAATTATTAAAAAATATGTTTTTAGA
>CM042158.1:32880170-32895170 GCA_023376005.1 Doryteuthis pealeii | reverse complement strand
GAGAGAGAGAGAGAGAGAAGAGAGAGAGAGAGAGAGAGCGAGAGAGAGCGAGCGAGAGAGAGAGAGAGAGAGAGAGAACATATTTCAGTATATTTTCTATTTTAAATATACTAAAACGTATATTTTAGTATATTTTCTATCTTAGATATACTAAAACATATTTTAGTATATTTTCTATTTTAAATATAATAAAAAAATTATTTAGTATATTTTCTATTTCAAATATACTAAAATATTCTTTTGGTATATTTTCTATTTTGCATATACTAAAACGTATATTTTAGTATATTTTATATTTTACATATATTAAACGTATATTTTAGTATATTTTCTATCTTAAATATACTAAAACATATTTTAGTATATTTTCTATTTTAAATATACTAAAACAATTATTTAGTATATTTTCTATTTTAAATATATTAAACGTATATTTTAGTATATTTACTATTTTACATATATTAAACGTATATTTTAGTATATTTTCTATTTTAAATATACTAAAACATATTTTAGTATATTTTCTATTTTAAATATACTAAAACATATTTTAGTATATTTTCTATTTTAAATATACTAAAAAAATTATTTAGTATATTTTCTATTTTAAATATACTAAAACATATTTCAGTATATTTTCTATTTCAAATATACTAAAATATTCTTTTGGTATATTTTCTATTTTGCATATACTAAAACGTATATTTTAGTATATTTTCTATTTTACATATATTAAACGTATATTTTAGTATATTTTCTATTTTAAATATACTAAAACATATTTTAGTATATTTTCTATTTTAAATATACTAAAAAAATTATTTAGTATATTTTCTATTTTAAATATTCTAAAAAGATTTTTTAGTATATTTTCTATTTTGCATATACTAAAACGTATATTTTATTATATTTTCTATTTTACATATACTAAAACGTATATTTTATTATATTTTCTATTTTACATATACTAAAAGGTATATTTAAGTATATTCTCTATTTTGAATATACTAAAACATATTTTAGTATATTTTCTATTTAAATATACTAAAACGTATATTTTAGTCATTTTTTCTATTCTAAATATACTAAAACGAATATTTTAGTATATTTTCTATTTTAAATATACTAAAACATATATTTTAGTATTTTTTCTATTTTAAATATACTAAAACGTATATTTTAGTATTTTTTCTATTTAAAATATACTAAAACGTCTATTTTAGTATTTTTTCTATTTAAAATATACTAAAACGTATATTTTAGTATATTTTCTATTTTAAATATACTAAAAATATTTTCTATTTTAAATATACTAAAACATATATTTTAGTATTTTTTCTATTTAAAATATACTAAAACATATTTTAGTATATTTTCTATTTTAAATGTACTAAAACGTATATATTAGTATATTTTCTATTTTACATTTACTAAAACGTATATTTTAGTATATTTTTTATTTTAAATATACTAAAACATATTTTACTATATTTCTATTTTAAATATACTAAAACGTATATATTAGTATATTTTCTTCGGCGTTGTATGATGGCTATCTTTTATGGACTTACCAGCTGAAAAAAAATATAGCCAAATGACGGTCTATTGATATTAACTATCTTATTGGAAGTATATATATATATATATATATATATATATATATATATATATATATATAATTATATATATATAATATATATATATATGTAGAGCAATAGAGCAGACATACGGCCAGTTGTATTCGATTACGGTAGTGCGTTCGACTAGAAACCACAAGTTACTTGGTTCGATACCGGTCCACGCCAACTTAGCGTATGAGAAGCACAGGGATATGTGCGGTAAAGTAAGGAGCTGGTGGTGTGTGTGGAGCTTCACCTCAGATGCTTAAATGATCCCCTTGGTCTAGCGCTAGTAAAAAGGGGATAGACTCACCCGCTGTCTGGCTGATACCGACTTTAGGCCAATCCTACGACTTTACTTACTTTTTTACATGCACTATCAAAATAAAGTGAACAAAATATTTAAGGCCCTGATAGAAAATCAAGAATGAACCCATAAGTGACATTCCTCTTTGAATACTTACCCAGTGTAGGCTGACCAGCAAAAACATACATCGATCAGCTCTTTCTGGATTTTTTGTGCCATGGGGAAGACCTGTCGGGGGTGATGACTAATAGCAACCGGCGGCGAGAGAGAGAGAGAGAGAGAGAGAAGAGAGAGAGAGAGAGAGAGAGAGAGAGAGAGAACATATTTCAGTATATTTTCTATTTTTAAATATACTAAAAGATATATTTTAGTATATTTTCTATTTTAGATATATTAAACTTATATTTTAGTATATTTTCTATTTTAAATATAATAAAAAGAGAGATGGGGATCGGTGATGTTGTCATGACTAATATTTTAGGTGGCTGACACCATTCGTCAAAGACTTGTGTAAACTAATTATCCTTGTTTTTTTACATGGTTCAAGTACAACCCAAAAAGTTTCCCAACATCTATCGCATATGTTTATAAAGAACCCTACTTGGACTTCCTAATAACATCATATATATATATATATATATATATATATATATATATATGTGTGTGTGTGTGTGTGTGTGTGTGTTTATTGTCATCCACAGGCACGTGTTTCGACTTATCAAGTCTCTTCAGTGTAGCTAGATATTTTGAGACCTACCTACAGCCGGGATAAAACTCCGATCGATTCAGCATTAGTAGGGCAGCTTAACCGCTCGACTATCGTCACCCACAGAATGCGGAGGGGATTTTAACTGCTTTAATACATACTTCTGTATGTATGTAAAGGCCGCCATAAAGTGGTCCACACCTTTTTATAGGAGAGCGTTGTGTTTTATGCTTTAGTTGGTGGTCTTCAGCGAAATCCCCTCCAAAAGTGCTCAATATGCTCAATATGCACAAAATGCTCAATATATATATATATATATATATATATATATATATATATATTATATATATATATATATATATATAAGATGATGTTAACGATTTTTATAACGAAACTAAATGATGTAATGATATTTTGAATTTCAGAATATTTACAAATTTACAAATTTATTCTCCGTTTAATCTAACGGAAAATAAAGGAGAGGCTTCTAGATTAAGTGAGTAACCAATATATATATATATATATATATATATATATATATATATATATAATGTATACACCTGCTTTCGATTTTGTGTCTTGTCGGGAGTTTTTTTTTAGTTATGTTGCGTATTGTTTTTGAGGATAGGTTGACGGTCTTTATGCCTAGGTTATTCAGATTTTTGTATATGGTGTTGTGGGTATTATTGGTTGGTATACATATGTATTTATCAGGGTGGGGGTAGATTCATGAGGGTTTGTTTGGGTGGTGTTTTGTGATTGGTTTTTAGTATGTATTTTCAGGGCTTTAGTCTTAGCGTAATGTATAAAAGATTTGGGATATGAGAGGTTTTGGAAGGTGTTATCAATATAAGTGAATTCATTGTTCAAGTATTTGGGTGTATATATGCGAAGGGCTCTGAGGTAAAATCCAAGTATAATGCCTCTTTCAGTATGTGTATCATGGTCGGAGTAATAATGTATATGGTCGTTTTTGGCTGTTTTGTTTGTGGTGGACTTTGAATTCAAGTTTATTGTTGTTTCTTGTAAATAAGATGTATAAAAAAAGGTAGGGAGTTATTCAATTCAAGTAAAAAAAAATGTTTCCCTGATCCTAACATCCTGTGTTTGTTATATTTTAAAAATATTTTCTTCTCATATATATATATATATGATAAGTTGTAAACAAGGTTTGTTTTAGAATGGCTTTTTGCCGATAATTTTTGGGAGAATAAGTGCTTAATTGGAGTCGTACCTAATTTTGAAAATTAATTAATTAATAATGAATTAGGCGGGAATACCTATTAAATGTATGGTTAAACAAATCGAGAAAAATCAATCTCTGTATGTACATTTCGGCCTATTAGGCCTATAGCTCTGCTGATGAGGCCTAATAGGCCGAAATGTACATACAGAGATTGATTTTTCTCGATTTGTTTAGCCATACATTTAATAGGTATTCCCGCCTAATTCATTATTAATTAATTAATTTTCAAAAATTAGGTACGACTCCAATTAAGCACTTATTCTCCCCCCACCCAAAATATATATATATATATATATATATATATATATATATATATATTGTGTGTGTGTGTGTGTGTGTGTGTGTGTGTGTGTGTGAATTTATATAGTAGTTTCTGAACGGTGTTTTTAACCAAAATATTAAAGTTAGCCTTTTCTCATATATAAATCTGATCGGAAGGTAGGCCATTTTAACCTACATTCAAAGCAGTTTTCTTTATATATATATTTTTTTTTTCTTCTTTATTTTCTCTTTTTTTAAAATATCTTTACAGAGTAACTTTAGCATCTGATCTTCATCTAATTTTACGCGTGACAGCAAAAGCCCATTTCAAGTCGATTACTTCAAGTAGATGGCGGAATCTCAAGGACTGAAATACATCACAAGATAATCAGGATGAGTTAGGATCAACTGGTCGTCCATTGATAGAAGAACGAACCAACAGCAGCAGCAGCAGCAGCAGCAAAAAGGTGGGTAATCACATCACGGTTGGACCAATATCGAATAGCATAGATAACTGATCACACAGAATGATTACTTAGACTGATTGGAAGATGAAAAACATACAGCATTAAGTATTGATGGAGATGTCGCTTTTCGTATTTAAAGTCTTGTCTTGTCTACATCTAGAGAAGTAACCATGTGGGTTGAAGCTCATCTGATAGGACTCTTTCCAATATCCGGTGCTGCGTACAGACATAAAACGCCCAAGATGTCAGCTTCATATTTCAAACAAAAAAACTAATAACTACTGTGGTATGAAAGTTAAAATGGATATGAATCCGACAATATGTGTAGAAAGTTTTGTAGAAAAAACAAGATGTTTAAAGTTTTGCTGACAGAAATCTGTTTCGACCGTATGTCCAAACGAAATAAATATGTCCAAACGAAATAAATATGTCCAAACGAAATAAATATATTATTAATCACGAGGCACAGAACGCTCTCGATCAGTACCGGAATTTTCAAATAATTTTTAAAAATGTGTATTTTATGTTAAAAATAAAATTAATTTTATTTTTACAAATTATAAGCATTTTTATCTTAAAAAAAACTCAAAAGAGTTTGCAGTAAAGGTGTATATAAATATCAAAAAGTTCAGGAAATATATTTATTTAGTTTTTCCGTTTACAATGTTGCTTTGATAAAGACCGCATACGGTCGAAACAGATTTCTGTCAGCAAAACTTTAAACACCTTGTTTTTTCTACAAAACTTCCTACTGTGGTATCTATGAATTATTTACAAACATTATTTTGTTTTACTTCTTTTTTTTTAACCATATTACCTTTAGGCACCCCTTTTTGATCTCGATTAAGAAAGGACATGTTTTTCATTTACATCGTCAATATCCGGTTGTTAGGGTTTGGGGTTAGTTTTATAATTTTAAAAAAATCTAAAAATCGTCTGTTGAAACAACCGGATATTGACAGTGTAAATGAAAAACATGTCCTTTCTTAATCGAGATCAAAAAGGGGTGCCTAAATGTAATATGGTCCCCTTCTTTTAGAGGCCTCTTTATATTTTCAACTCTGCTAAGCTCTGTCCTCCCGATATCAATTCTACTTTACAATTTTCCATAGTTTTATTGATGAATTTTATTATTTTGTCTGATATATTGTACTTCTTTAAACACACGATTATTCAAGTTTGTTCAACCATGTCGTAGGACTTTCTATAGTCAATCATGGCTAAATTTCTTTGTCTTGTTTTTCCTTCTTTAAGAATACTTTGATCTCGGTATAGTAGGTCATTTGTTCCTATTGTTTCCTTATGGCATCCTTTTTGTTCTTCCGGAAACAATCCGCGGCAATCAAGTGAGTAATAGATCCCTTCTTTTATTTGTGCGGTCAGTATTTTCACATTATAGGTAAACATGTTATTGGCCTATAGTTGCTGGGGACGGTTCCTTTTTGGGGGTCTTTCTGGTTCAGGGTAGTGTTTCTCCTTTAGTCATCCATTCGGGTACGTCTGGTTCTTGGATACATTTATTCATCTGTCTGGCCAGTCTTTGGTGGATGGATGTGAATTTTTTGAACCAGTATCCATGAATTCCATCGTGGCTTGGTGTTATTCAGTTTGGTATTTCCTTAAGTGTTGCTCTTAGCTAATCCAGCTGTATGTTTGCCTCGGGTCCTTCTTTGAATCCTTCCAGTTCCTTCTAAATTTCATGTATCCATTCAGCCTTTCTATTGTGATCTTTCTTTTCCCATATTTAAATAAGAATTCATGGATAAAAATTGTTCTAATTGGTCTGGTGACATGCAAAAAAATCAAATTGATATATACAGCGTATTTAGAAATGATTATATTCTCTTTTTTAAAACCTGCATTCTATATAAATAGATTAAGAATAAAAAAAAGTCTGGTCTGAAGTTCATCTGATATCTATATTCTGGACTAATCACAAACTACTGTCGTATCTGAATTATTTAAAGACATTCTTTTTTCCCTTTTCCTTTTTTGGAATAGGAATAAGACTTCAGAGTTAAATACTGTAATCATTGGTAATGTGATATAATAAAAAAAATAGCATATACAACATATTTAAATGTATCAGAAAATTTTACATTACTCAAATGTCTTAAACTCACTTTGAGAAACTGAACTGGTGTTGAGTCCTGTCTGTACTGAGGGTTTGGCATATATATATATATATATATATATATATATATATATATATATATATATATATATATATATATATATATACAGCATATTTTTTAATGATGCTATTCTATTTTTGAAAACATGCATTCTAAATATCTTAATTAAAATAATTCAACACACCTATTTAGAATGGATAGTTGATTGGACTTTACGGCATGTCAACACTTGTTGGCTTATTTTATGCCAAAAGACGTTGTATTTTGTTACTTCATATGGGTATTCATCATTATTTTTTCAAATTTTATAAAAATTTTAGGTTCATTTTTTTCTATTGATAATGTAGATGGGATCCTAAAAGGTACTACAACCCTGAGAGTAATGCCAATAAAGGGGTACTCCACACTCCCCAGTACCCAAAAATTGGAACTTCACCACTAGATGTATTTTACCATCATACTCAAGATACTAAGACCCTCAGCCATTGACCGTTAGCATATTTTTAGATGGGTTTGGGATTTGCCATAAGGGCAATAGGTCTGTGGGGATTATTAAAAGTAAAATAGAATTGAATAAAATAGATAAATAAATAAAAAGTTATTGGAGTCTGGACTCTGGAGGCCAGAGTAAACGGTCTCATCAATTAAATAAAATTAATAAAATAAAATAAAATAAATAAATAAAAAGTTATTGGCGTCTGGACTCTGGCGTCCAGAGTAACGGTCTTGTTAATAAAGTCTCCATCGATACTTCTAAACAGTTGTGTCTTTTTGTATCTCTTTTTATTATTCCCCATAGGTTATGGACACTTAAATAGATGCTAGGGCCTTTGTGACCACACGTTTGATCGGAGAAAGATTTAGGAACATTTTTTTTTCTTTCTTTCCTTCATTTCATCTTTTCATTATGTTTGATTAAAACAGATTAGCACTCTCACTCCTCTATCTTTCTCCTACTCTTTCTTTCTTTCTTTCTTTCTTTCTTATTATATTTTTTCTGGGTCGTATGTACTTTTTATTTTTCTTTCTTTATAATAAACACCGAATGGTCCATTATTTAGGTGAAGTGACGACACTCATGATAAATAAGAATTCGGCGGATAAGCAACACCAGATAATTTGGGTTTACATTTTGTGCACTTCCTCTTGGACGATTTGGTTGGACTCATTTTTAAGTTTATGTTGTTGCAAGTTGATAACGGGCGTACAATTAAGGAACACGAGTATTAATGAATAAATGTTTTCACAGGAGTATGATATGCAAGAATGAGGTGACGACACTCATAAGAAATAATGAGTGACATTAGATAATCAAGATTTACATTTTCATACAGAGGTTGTTACCAGATGATGACGATCGGAAGATTAAGGAACAAGCGTATTGATATATAGACGTTTGGGAAGTAAGGATTAGGCAAAATGTAGCATTAAATTCATTTCTTGTGCGTTTAGGATATTTATAAAGGTAAAGACGTCGGGGCGGCCTAATGTCGGTATCAGCCAAAGAGCGAGGGCGTCTATCCCCTTTTCACTAGCGCTAGACCAAGGATATTGTTTTATTTGCGTCTGAGGTGGAGTGCCACACCTACCATCAGCTCCTCACTTTACCGCACAGATCCATGTACTACTCATACGCTGAGTTGGCGAGAGCTGGTATCGAACCCGGAACCTCGTGACACAAATTTCTATCGATTTTTTGAGGGCCGGTACACGAAGTAGATTAAGCACTCTTCTTTGGGAAATGACATATCTGACACGAGACAACATAATACTCGAATAATATTAGCGAAAAATAAAGTAATATTTTCAAATGCTAAATATGTCAGCCAATTTTCGCCAGATATTATTAGAACAATCCGGCAACATGAAAGGACAAAGGACAACATTTTCTGACCAAAAATGGCTCTATTGTTTAATAATATATGTTTAAAAGAAGAAATGCTGCTTATATATATATATATATATATATATATATATATATATATATATATATATATATATGGGCACATACAGAAACTTACAACTAACCCCTTCTGCCATAAGTAGGATGCGATACGATGTTAATTTTTAAGTGGGATTCAAACTGGTTTGAAATCAGTTTTCCTTCTTCCAGATTCTCTGTTGTAATACACTGGCTGAGAACTTCGTACCAGAATATTTCAAAAACTTTTACCTCAGACTACACAATTTGTAAACTGTTGCATTTTCTCATATTGCCCCACTCCCGGCCTTATGAATTATAACAGTGACCAAACGCATAAAGGGGACTTTTACGGGTGTCAGTGGCTCGACACTATTCTCGCGCCTCCCAGGTTAATAGATGGTAATGTGAACGCGGGGCTCTTGTGTGCGCATGTCAAGGTGTGAAGGCACGCGTACACCTTTATGCACGACTGGTTTCTGTTTTGATTGCTATTTAAGCAAGCTAAACGCATCTTTTCACGCGAGAAAGAGTTAATCGTCGCGTGGGTGGGGGGAACGTGTGGGGCAGGAATACGCATGCGCGCTGGTTGGGTCAGTGGCAGCATTTGCTTTTCTTATGTAGATCTGAATTGCATGTCCGAGTATATGCATCCTATATTCCGCTGTACGATGTCGCAATGTCCGCGCAGGATTAGCATTATCTATGCACCGAAAATGTAATACGATGACAGAGAAAATGCACAATTGCATCTGCGTGTACGTACTTGCATAGAAATATATACATATATTCAAAGAAGCGTAGATCATATATATATATATATATATATATATATATATATATAGTGTTTGTGTGTGTATTCATATATATAGATGATATAGATAATATATACACATATATATATATATATGTGTTTGTTTGTACGTATGTAAGTATATATATATAAATTATATATTATATATATAATATATATTATATATATATATATATATATATATATATATACACAGATGATATTTTTTTAATTCCTTTTTTAAATTTTTTTTTTTTTTTTTTTTTTTTTTTGAGAAGTAAAATTTTTCAGTTATGCAATTTAAATAACCTGATTCTTCCATCTGATGAGACTGGATGTTTGGGAGTTATATTAAATCAACTTAGATTTATATAGGCCCCAATTTTGTTCGAAATAAATTAATATGGAATTACGGTGTGGAGTTTTTACTTCCTTTCTAAGATAAATATTGCTCTGTATATAATATAAAAAGCTTATTATACATTGAGCTCTCTTTAGTGATTAAAAGATTCACTTTATACATACTGGATCATACAAAAATAATACAGTGTATCTTAGAAATCACATATAGAATCATCCCTCACTACCAAGTTTTGGATACCTCTCATATATATATATATATATATATATATATATATATATATATATATATATATATATATATATATATATATATATATACCTTTGAAAAGAAGGAAAAACTCAATAAACCGTCATTCTGTACTAAATTTATTTCGACCAAAACTTAAAAGGCTTTCAGAAATTTAAATATATAAATTTCTAAAACTCACTAGGAGTTCAGTCTCATCGGATAGACGGCGCAGATATAAAATCTACTATAGAATGAGGGTTAATTGAATTTTTCCTTCCTTTCAAAGGTAAATATTGCCCTATATTTAATCTAAAATATAGATTATTATACATTGATCCTTCTACGGATTTATAAAAATCCTTGTATTTGCAACTACTAAACATGCAATAATTATACAGTGAGATTTTGAAGATCCCATGTAGAATCATCCCTTACTACCAGTTTTGGATACCTTACACACACACACCACACACACACACACATATGAATATATATATATATATATATATATATATATATATATATGCATATATATATATATATATATAATATATATATATATATATATATATTATATATATATATTATTTATATATGGAGAAAAGTAGACAAACATATCATTGACCAATCCCCAACATTCTGACCAACACCTGCATCACCATATAAACATTCCCCATCTAGAGAGAAAAAATCCACACCCACCACCACCCACCCCTGCCCTACTGACAACCTACTGTTTTCACCATTGTGAAAATGTCCTTCATTGAAACAAGAACTAATTCGAGTCCTGGAGAAGGTCAAAATAAGCGAAACGTTCCATCGTACACAATAAACATCCAGTTACCATAACATTCCGTGTTTGTCTACTTTTCTCTACATGTTGTCGGTATAAAGTCGTCATATTTCTCAATATAATATATAATATATATATAATATATATATATATATACAGGTGGCCGTATAACTGCATTCTTGTGGAACGTTGCTTCCAAGATTTCTTAAAGATTACACGCAGCATCCTTGTGCAGCTCCTATCCAGCCTATTCTCCGCGCCCCTCGTCAAGGTACAGGTAGTAAAGCCATACAATAGCATTTATACCACTACAACCTGTAAGAATTGTTGCTTCGACTTGTCGGGGAGGTCTAACTTTCACATAACTGTTTATAGCTTTCATTATGCGTGCATTAACATCGCTTTCTGTTGATGAGATATTACTACCTAGGAACGGAAATTGTTCTACTTACCGTCATGCGTGATATTACCTTTTACTGCCAGTGATTGGCCAAGAGTTTAATCACATCGTTCTCGGCGAGTCTGTAAATAGAAGTGGGCTTTTAACACACACCTTATAACAAAAATTTCTCAACACACCAAGCTGCTACCCATGGCTTCCGGTTTTACACACCCCTATGACATGTACGGTTAGACCTGTTCAAAAATCAACTTTTTCTTTTTTTCATACCCTCCTGCTCGGTTTCCCATGCTTTTTGACCTGGAAAAGCCGAAAATCACAACCATTTTGATGTAAAATGTCAGGAACCTTTGCCTCATTGGACCTCAAGATATTAAGCCCGCGATAGTAGAAAAGTGCCAAATTTTGCCTTCTGCCAGACAGTTTTTCACCTGTAACTTTTGTTACAATTGGATAGAACAACAAACTGGGTATCAAATTGAAGCATTTGTAATACTCTTTCTGTAAAAATAATCCAAGTAAACATTCAAGAAAAAAAAGACACATCATATTCTGAAAAATATCAAAATTTCATAAATATTACAATCTTGACATCAGAAAATGTGTGACAGAGACCCTAAAAATTATTTTCAAGAGGCAGAAAAGTCTATTGTCCATGTCAGAAGGACACTTCAGAGTCATATGTTCAGAGTTTGCTTCTTGAAGCTATCAAATCGCTCATGGTTGTATTCAACAGCTTGAAGAAGATACTCTCTTTGCTGAGAATCTGTGGTAATGATGTTTGCAAAATCACTCATCATCTTGACTCCCCGCTCAGCGATGTCATTTACTACTTTTACATTGCTGACATATTCCAGGGCCTTGCTGTAGTTATCACTCCTTGGACATGTTGCTACAGGTTACAGAAGCCAGTCAGACTCAATGCCAAGGGTGTCAAGCAGAAGACGACACTCTAGACCAACCAGATCAGCCAGAGTGGTCTTGGCTGTAACCTGAGGGAACACAGGTTTCCTTGTCTGAAGCTATTTGGCTTCTCAGTAGCAAGCAGCTTGGTAGCAATGTCTTGCTTCTCTTTGTCACTGAGTCTGCTACCGAAGAGAGCGAACGGCACAACCTTCTGTGTCAGGTGCCTGTGGTTTTCAAGTTTTTTGTAGCACTGCCTGAGCATTGTCTGGATCTGTTCTCTTGAACTTCATCATGTCCTTCATTTGCAGGAGCATCTGCAGCAAGTGTAGATGTCATCCACATGAGTGTTTAGAACAGTCCTAGGAAGAGATTGAGGCGTTCCAGCTTCATAACAGTTTCCTCGTACTTCAACTGTTCAGCAAACATGAACATCTTCATAGAATACAAGTTTCTGGCCATCCACCTGGCCTGATGAATGGCTGCATTGTTAGACCTGTTCAAAAATCCACTTTTTCCTTTTTTCATACCATCCTGAACAGTCTCCCATGCTTTTTGGTCTAGAAAAGCCGAATATCACAACCATTTTTGTCTAAAACTTTGGGAACATTTGTCTCATGAAGCATGAAGTTCTATTATATACGCGTTTTGAGGTTTGTTTTCACCTATTTTCCCACCAATAAATTGGCATAAGCAGGATAAAGCAAGTAATTAGATGCTGACTGAAACATCAAAATGCATAGAAACGTTTATGGAAATATCACGTGATTTTTACAGACAAATTTAAATAAAACCTGTAAAAGATTTTTGTGTTGACAGAGTACTAGTACTCTATTAGAGTACATTCGACAGGAAAAAGTGTAACATGTAGTCTAGTCAATCTGAATAATTTACTTCACTCTAGTCACACATTCACAATGGTTTTACCATGTTTGCTACAGATCTGTTGAAACCTGCAAATGAATCCAGAGATAATTCACAAAATAACTTCACTATGACATTAAGCAAGGAGTTCCGAGGACGCAAGGTTGACATCTCAGAACCTCCACCTGCAGTCCATAGACAAGCGTTACGCCGACCTGCTACTAGATCTGCTACAGAAACCTTCCTGGTCGGATACCCATCATCCAGCATCAGTGGTTCCAGTTACCCACCAAGAGACAGGCCTTCCAGTACTTCCTCCATCTCCAGAGTTTGCCAGAAAATGTAGGGAATCCTGTACTTTAAGACCTCGCCAATGAAACATTGGAGGCTATCATCCCATTCTGGCAGATGGCTAGGATCAAGACCATGAGCAAGTACAATGCAGCCATTAATCAGGCCAGGTGGATTGCCAGAAACTTGTATTCTATGAAGATGTTCATGTTTGCTGAGCAGCTGGAGTACGAGGAAACTGTTATGAAGCTGGAACTTCCTAGGAATGTTCAATACATCCATGTGGATGACATCTACACTTGCTGCAGATGCTCCTGCAATTGATCTGCAGTTCATGAAGGACATGATGAAGTTCACAAGAACAGATCCAGACAATGCTCAGGCAGTGCTACAAAAAACTTGAAAACCACAGGTACCTGACACGGAAGGTTGTGCCGTTCGCTCTCTTCGGTAGCAGACTCAGTGACAAAGAGAAGCAAGACATTGCTGCCAAGCTGCTTGCTACTGAGAAGCCAAATAGCTACAGACAAGGAAACCTGTGTTCCCTCAGGTTACAGCCAAGACCACTCTGGCTGATCTGGTTGGTCTAGAGTGTCGTCTTCTGCTTGACACCCTTGGCATTGAGTCTGACTGGCTTCTGTAACCTGTAGCAACATGTCCAAGGAGTGATAACTACAGCAAGGCCCTGGAATATGTCAGCAATGTAAAAGTAGTAAATGACATCGCTGAGCGGGGAGTCAAGATGATGAGTGATTTTGCAAACATCATTACCACAGATTCTCAGCAAAGAGAGTATCTTCTTCAAGCTGTTGAATACAACCATGAGCGATTTGATAGCTTCAAGAAGCAAACTCTGAACATATGACTCTGAAGTGTCCTTCTGACATGGACAATAGACTTTTCTGCCTCTTGAAAATAATTTTTAGGGTCTCTGTCACACATTTTCTGATGTCAAGATTGTAATATTTATGAAATTTTGATATTTTTCAGAATATGATGTGTCTTTTTTTTCTTGAATGTTTACTTGGATTATTTTTACAGAAAGAGTATTACAAATGCTTCAATTTGATACCCCGTTTGTTGTTCTATCCCAATTGTAACAAAAGTTACAGGTGAAAAACTGTCTGACAGAAGGCAAAATTTGGCACTTTTCTACTATCGCGGGCTTAATATCTTGAGGTCCAATGAGGCAAAGGTTCCTAACATTTTACCTCAAAATGGTTGTGATTTTCGGCTTTTCCAGGTCAAAAAGCATGGGAAACCGAGCAGGAGGGTATGAAAAAAGGAAAAAGTTGATTTTTGAACAGGTCTAATGTACGGTATTGTCCTGAAAGTCGGCTTAACGTACAATGTGGCAGTCCAAATGCTGTCTACTCCTTCAGTCAATTTTAGGCGTGTATGCATTTGCCTTCCCAACACCCTTCGCTACGTTAGGGAAGTATATTTTTTTTTACGTCGGATTAATTTTGATAGAAATGTTTTGACGTATATTAATTCAAATCTCAAAAGATATGTTTGTATTACTTTTCAATCTCATACAAATATATATATATTCGCTTTTTGATATTGAAGGTTATACTAATGCTAACTAGGTGGCGTGTTGGAGTTTGATCGTCTCCAACGGGGTCTGGCTGGCTAAGGGGGTGGTGGTATTATGTTGGAAGACCCGAAACCCCCCTATGAAGCCAGCCAATAACATAAC
>CM042158.1:32850170-32865170 GCA_023376005.1 Doryteuthis pealeii | reverse complement strand
TATAAATATGAATTTGTCCATGCATGTATATATATACATGAGTATTTAACTCCTCCCTTCCTGTTCGGTGGGAGTGGAGTATAGAGCAATTTCATTTTTAACATCTGTGTTTTTTAGCAGATGGATTAAAAACAAAGTGCGTGGTGTAATGGTTAAATTCATGGGAAATGGACTCCTCGCTCCGATATCAAATCCTGGATGTGGTAATTGCATTTCATTTAGCGCTAATACCCTTGGTATTGAATCCTACTCTCCCTCCAGATATGGATAAATAGTATGACAGACTGGGCTCTTTAACCTTGGTTAAGCAACTGGTCTAGAAGCAGTAAAACTCTGAATTCAAACCTGATAAACTCCGCTTAAGAAATTGATCTTGTGTCGCACCCTACTCGTGTGAAGTGGTTGGTAAATATATATATATATATAAACAAGGTTTGTTTTGAATGGCTTTTTGCCGATAATTTTTTGGAGAATAAGTGCTTAATTGGAGTCGTACCTAATTTAGAAATTAATTAATTAATAATGAATTAGGCGGGAATACCTATTAAATGTATGGCTAAACAAATCGAGAAAAATCAATCTCTGTATGTACATTTCGGCCTATTAGGCCTCATCAGCAGAGCTATAGATCGGAAGACCGCCCTGTGCGTGATTTGAAACCGGACTGCCAGGCTGACAGGCCGATCCCATAACCTCAACACTAAACGAACTTCTTAGATTTTTATGATTTGTTTAGAGTAGGTTAACATTCCACTTCTAGTGACTTTATGACACGACGATATGAAAATTGTAAACAAGGTTTGTTTGAATGGCTTTTTGCCGATAATTTTTTGGAGAATAAGTGCTTAATTGGAGTCGTACCTAATTTAGAAATTAATTAATTAATAATGAATTAGGCGGGAATACCTATTAAATGTATGGCTAAACAAATCGAGAAAAATCAATCTTTGTATGTACATTTCGGCCTATTAGGCCTCATCAGCAGAGCTATAGATCGGAAGACCGCCCTGTGCGTGATTTGAAACCGGACTGCCAGGCTGACAGGCCGATCCCATAACCTCAACACTAAACGAACTTCTTAGATTTTTATGATTTGTTTAGAGTAGGTTAACATTCCATATATATATATATATATATAATATATATATATATATATATATATATATATATATATATATATATAATATATATATATGGTGACCAACAAAACAGACCGGACATTAAAAAGGTCTGTTTTTTATGTAGTTTATTCTCTTCTCTTTCATAAATAGAGAAATTACATTAATAATTGGGGGAATGTGGAGCACCCCTTTATCACCATTACTCCCTGGTCCACTCTGACACGGCGTGGTAGTACCTGTTAGGGTCCCATGTATGGGTTAAATAGAAAACATGAGTTTATAAACAAAATTGTATTATCCATTAAGAATGAATTTATTTCAAAACTTTGTTAGCATTAAACATTTTTTTTACCAATAGAAGTATTCGGCATAAAATAACCCAAGGGGTTGACATGCCGTAAAACCCAAACAACCAAACCAATTAATAATTGATAATTGAATTATATTACCATGATTTCTCTTTCTTATTTACCGTTCTCTACTCATTTATTTCTCATTCGTTTTTTTTTTCTTTCATTGCCATTCTTTCTTTCCTTCATGTTTTTCATATCTCTTTCCTCCTTCTCCGACGTGTATTTACATTTCCTCTTTCTTTTCTTTTTTCTTTTTTCTATTCTTCTACTATCTCTCTGTTCTCTTTTAATAATCCCTCCTCCCTTCTCTTTCTCATTCACCTTTCTCTTCTCTCATTTCCCCTCTTTCTCCTCTCTTTATCTTAGTTTTTTTCTTTCTCCCTTGTCGTTCCAATTCTCTCCTATTTTCTTCCTATTGGTTTTTTTCTACTCTTATCTACTCCCTTTCCATTATTTCTCTGAATGTTTGAGATGAGGCTTGATGATTAGTATTATCTGCGTTATTCGGACTATTGTCCTCATCTTCATTGTTATCTGTACAACGTTTCGGTCGATGTGCCCCCCGGCCTTCTTCAGGTATTTCTTGTCGGAGTCGGCAACCTACTTTTTGAAATCGTTAACGTTCTTGTCGTAATCGGGAACCATCTTGTCGTAATCGGGAGCCCTCACGGAACTTTAGACCTAACTCTTTATTCAGCCCACGGGTGTATACTATTCTCATTCCGCTCACCATAACTTGTGTACAGGTGTTAGGCTGTGTTAATTATTATTCTATGTTACTGTCTTTATCAACTAGTGGATAAAGGACTTAGGTTAAGAAACTTCTAAGTGACAGTTATCTCTAGACTGAAGGTTCAATCCTGGTCAAGGGCAGCAGTAACATAAAATAATATTTAACACAGCTTAATGCTTCTACCCCAGCTATGGTTAGCGGAATGAGAACAGGATACCCCCTTGGACTGAATAAAGGGTTAGATTCAAAATTCCGTGATGGCTCTCGATTACTACAAGAAGGTTCCCGAGTTCGAAAAAAAGGTTCCTGAGAAGGTCCGACAAGAAATACCCGAATAATTTGTTTTTCTTTTAACAATTCCCCCATCCTTTTCTTTCTCATTCACCTTCCACCTTCACTTCTCTCATCCCCTCTCTTTCTCCTTTGCCTCTCTCAGTATGTATGATGGGCTCGCTTTTGATTTAGGTCGGAAAATTAAAACGGAAAGTGTTTTGGTGGTACCCAATGACAGTTTAACTACAGTCTATGAATTAGTATTTTGCAAATTGGGTTACGGTTTTAGGGGATTAAGGTTGTTTTTAATTACGTATTGCTTTAAAAAAAAACAACAAAAAAAACAAATTACTATACATTTAATGTTGAAAAATATATTTTTAAACTAAGTTTAATTGAAATTATACATTGCAATACTAACACAAACAATAACAGATTCAACAATTAATTTCAATGGTTAATTAAATGTATAATAATTTGTTGTTTTTTTTTTTTTTGTTGTTTATCTTTTTAAGCAATACGTAATTAAAAACACCCAATTCGCAAAATGTTAATTCATAGACTGTGGTTAAACTGTCATTTTAATTTTCCGACCTAAATCAGAAGTTAGCCGTATGATGTCTATATGAAAACATTATATACCATTATATGCCTAGATTATTATATATTATATATTATATATACTAGCAAAAATATGCACCCTCCGGGTGCAAGTATTTAAGCTTTAGTGTAATGAAATATATTAAATTAGAAACACTAATGAAACTAAATAAGAATGCATATAAAATGATTTGAAACAGAGGTCGTATAATAAAAAATATAACAACTTTGAAACTAACTCTTCCATCAATTTTGATCACTCTGGTCTTTCATTGCTAAATTTTCCTTATTGAACTATTTAGTTAAAATAGGAAATAAAGAATGAAATGACAGTTATTTCTTCTGGTTAATGGATTTCTTTTAAGATTTATCTTCGAGATTTTTGCTCATATTTATTAAAATAAAACCAAAAAATTAGAAATCAATAATACTAAGCATATATTTATTAAAATCAATTTTTTAATATCAATATGCAAATTAGCCTTCCCGTTCACACTGTAAACCGCTATTTTGTTGTCTTTATAAATACAATTGCATATTGTTAGTATGTAGATATGATCAACAGTATTAATAAAGTAAAAAAAAATTATTAATAATTGAGGTTTAAATAAAAATAAAATCATGGAGAATGTGACGTAAATAACTAAGGGAATTGTGACTTGAGTAGTAATATAGTTTCGGTTACAGACAGAAAAACACACAATCTCCATTATAATAAGATTATATCAATATACTATATTATGTATTAATCTATTTTTCTTTTAACAATTCCCCCTCCCTTTTCTTTCTCATACACCTTCATATTCTCTCATCTCTTCTCTTTTTGGCTTTCACTCTCTCTGTGCCTCTGTCTGTCTGTCTGTCTGTCTGTCTTTGTCTGTCTGTCTGTCTGTCTGTCTGTCTGTCTCTCTTTCTCTCTCTCTCTCTCTCTCTCTCTCTCTCTCTCTCTCTCTCTCTGTTGACTTTCTCTTTCCTTCTTCATCTTTAAATTTCCCTTCTTCATCTTTATCCATTCTCCTACAATCCATTTCTTCTCTTTTAATAATACCACCCCCGCCCCTCATTCCTTTCTCTTCAAATGATTGTTAGCAGAACATCACCCACGGACTTGACCACTGTCCATAAATACATTTTAAGCCTTTCGCCTCTCAATAAACCCTTGTTTACTGCATCGGATGGGTTCATTTTTTTATCCGTCATCTCCATGTCCACTTCATTGTTAGTATTTCTAATTTTCTCGTCAGGAAAAAAAAAATCCTTACAGTGCCGAAATCTGACCGATCTCAACGGTCTTAAAAACATCCTCTCCCTAGCGCCAGTCTAATAATCAAACTAGCAGCCCCCCCCCTATCTAATTCACAATATCAATTCCAATTTGGTTTCGCCCGATGTCCTCACTATAAGCAGACAAGCGGTGCCATCCTTTCATGACATCCGTCTTTGTTCATGGTGGCCTGTTGCCGACGTTCAACCCAGCAAGTCCAGTGATTGGTTATCGCTAAGGAAGGGAACGACGCTGAAAACGCAAGCGTTGGGATGAAGGGTGCGGGTATCGTAGAAAAGACGAATAGGGAAATGCACCTAGGGTTCGGGGGGGGGGGTTGAAGTATTGAGTGGGTTGTGGATTTTTGCCTATGAATGGATAACCAAAATTTGCTATGGACAGATGAGTAGGACATGGTTGCAATCACACACACACACACACGTACACACACACACACATACACACACACACATACACACACACACACACATACATACACACACACACATACATACACACACACACACACGCACAAAAAAAAGATAAAGAAAAGAAAAATTAACAGTTGAAGAGGAAGAAAAAATCCGCCTAATAGGGTCCTTTTACTATCAATCCATAATTACTCCACAATATCACAACCTTCACTTTTTCAACGCATCCTATTTCAAAGGGAGATTACTCCTCTACGCCTGACCCTGTCTCTTGTATTTCAATTACTTTTTTCACATCACTGCCCGACGAATCGATTTCTATTACCAAATTTTTGTGTGTGTCTTCCTCTTGACGCCATTAAGAAAGTTGTCTATATCGCATTTATATTATCAATTTAGTGTCCATTCTCAGTTATTTTGTCTATTTTATTAGCCTCATAAATTCACTGTTCTCTTCCTTCGACCGCAAAAACCCTTTAATTTTGTTATGTTCTTTATTGCACAAAAATTTAAATTAACTCACTTTGTAGACGGCACGGAAGAGAACTTGTAATTATTTCCAATACTAGTTACATCTTCATTTCATCAGAGTGTATGAATCACTGAATTATGAAATATTAATATTCTGCTGAAGCGATTATATGTTTTAAGTTAACCGAATTTTCCAAATTAGTAACTAGTTGAAAACCCATCCTTCGAAAGGGATTTTTAGGTAATAAGTATTTACCCAACCTGTTCGCCACGTATGGAATAACGGAAGTGTCGATGGTTTTGGTTTGTTTGTCTGTTTTACGGCATATCAACCCTTTAAGAGCCATTTGATGCCGAAACAAATGATTTTGATTTTTTTTAGTAACTTCAAATTGGTATGAATAATTTGATTTACTTCCTTTGGTTTAGTCTTGTTATGATAGGTCTGTTTGATGGGATAATAGCCCTGTTGGGTTTTAAGCTGGACTGTGGGGCCTGGTTTCTGGTTGGTTCGTGGGGGATTAATGAGTTAGTACTCTGTGTGTGGTCGTGTGATGGGGGTCATGGAGTTGGAGGTGTGGGGGTGTTATAGAAATATGTGTACGGGTTTTAAGTTGCTGTATCTTTATTCAGGCCGTTCCGGTGAGTGCCAAGTTTAATGATCCATCTCAATTCGGCTAATTTTCTTGCTTGTGTGTTTGTGAACTTTACTTCTCATCAGTGCGGCTCGACTTTTTAACAGCTACCTCCAGCCGGGATCGAAACCCTACAGAATTTTCGTCTGCCAAGCTCCTTACTCTTGCAGCCGACAGAGGCTGTCAGTCTGGGGTGAACAATTAATCGATACATCCCTACAGGGAAGGTTTTTACAATCACCAGAGGATTCATGTTATAACACTGGTTTATCCGATTCATACGTGAATCAACCAAATATTGGGATTAACTCAATATTTTTTACCGGTAAGTAATTTCCTTTATATATATATATATAAGTCCAGAGAAGAAATCTTCCTTACGACACAAGAGTTTTATTTAAAAGACCTGTGCAGTTTGAGAGCTCAATGTGTGCTCTTAATGTTAGTGTCACAGAGCAAATATATAAGTAAAGAAATAACAAAAGACTTACAGATTTAGCATTATAGTCAAAGCTCCCCGAAATAGACTATAATGCTAAATCTCTAAGTCTTTTGTTATTTCTTTACTTATATCTATCTATCTATCTATCTATCTATCTATATATATATATATATATATATATATATATATATATATATATATATATATATATATATATACGTGCCTTTTCCTATTACTCTCATACAGAAGTTACAACAATATGCCATTGAGCAAAGAATTCAAATCGTATTTTTTAAGTTCACTTTTGGACTAATACCCTTAAGAAAGGTATTAACAGCACTCCCCTCAGCTGTATATGTTATATAATAGCGCTACTGTCATTCTACAAGGATGGATTTAGCAATAAATAACACACGAAGGTTGATATGAGGCATATAGTACCTAAATAATGCGAATGCAATCATCTGCGTTTCCAATGAATACTCTTTGAGGAAACTTCGCTTCAGAGAGAAACAAAGAGATCTTATGAGTCTTGTTAATTAAACGTAAAAATTGCTAAGTACTCTGTTTATCTTGTATCTTGGCCTAGTAAACCTCTCTCCTCATCCTTGTTGGAAATAAAATGTGGTTAGTTGTCTGAAAGTTGATGAAAGCATAGACTATAGTGTCATATGTGTAGGTACACTTAAAAGAATGTAGCTGGTGGCTAAACCACCATGTCCAAATAGACGGAGAAACAATTTGTGAGTTAGTTCTCAAGACTGGCGAATCCTAGAGAAAGAGAGGTTGATTTTAGCGGCACTCCTTTATATATTCTGGTCGCAGCGCCACTTAACGGCAAACCATCACAAGTATGGAAAGATAATCCCCAAAATGACATCAAACCATTGCAAGTAAGGGGTTACAATTTATGGGTGTCAACAATTTTTGGCAGACCCTGTAGCAGGAATAAGAGCCGTTAACCTTGAATTCAAGGGAGCCAGTGGAAATTTATCAGTGACTGTTGGTACCTCTTCAAACATTCGATGTGCGAATCTCACGCGCCATGAGAAACACATGATTAGTTTTAGTTTTTAGATTCAGCCCAGCCGTGAAAGAGTTTAGACGTGTTTTGAGGTTGGTATCCCCGCGCGGTGAATAAGAATCATTGGCTAAATAAATAAAAAAAAACTTGATCAAGCAACAAAATGTCTTGTTAATTCAATTACTTGTAATGACCAAAATCAGCCGAAAAGAAGAATCAGTGAGCAACTAGACAACAAGATGACAGCCGGAGATGGGAGGAGAATCGGCAAGAACCAGAGTAACTAAAGAAATGAAATGATAAAGTAAGACCATCTCCTCTCCAAGTAAGTCACTATTATGTGTTATGATATGTGTTATATAGTACCTAAATAATGACAATGTACTCGTCTGTTTCCCTATAAATAATGTCTGACGAAAACTTGCTTGAGAGAGAAGTAAATAACTTATCAATTCCACCTAGCAATGGTGAAGTACTCTGTTCACCTTGTATTTTGGCTTAGAAAAACTTATTTCCTCATTCTTAATATCCGTCGTCCTTCCTATCATTTTTAAGTTAAAACTGATACTCAAGCTCATTCTTCATTTCAATCTTGGTAAATACAGCTTTAAACTTGGTACTTTTTTGACACACCTTGATTTCTGAAAAAAAAACAAAACCTTCCATTCAATGTTTATTTCTATCTTGGTAAATACAGCTTCAAATTTGGTACTTTTTTGACACACCTTGATTTCTGAAAAAAAAAACCTTCCATTCAATGTTTATTTCTATCTTGGTAAATACAGCTTCAAATTTGGTACTTTTTTAACACACCTTGATTTCTGAAAAAAAACAACTTTCCATTCAATGTTTATTTCTATCTTGGTAAATACAGCTTCAAACTTGGTACTTTTTTGACACGCCTTGAATTCTGAAAAGAAATAACGTTCCATTCACTCTTCATTTCTGTCTTAGTAAATACAGCTTCAAACTTGGTACTTTTCTGACACACTTTGAATTCGGAAAAAAAAAGTTCCATTCACTGTTCATTTCAGTCTTGGTAAATACAGCTTTAAACTTAGAACTTTTTTGACACACATTGAATCATTGAATTCTGAAAAAAGAAGTTTCATTTAATGTTTATTTCTGTCTTTGTAAATACAGCTTTAAACTTGGTACTTTTTTGACACGCCTTGAATTCTGAAAAAAATAACGTTCCATTCACTCTTCATTTCTGTCTTGGTAAATACAGCTTTAAACTTGGTACTTTTTTGACACACCTTGAATTCTGAAAAAAACAAAAACAAAAAAAAAAAACGTTCCATTCATTGTTCATTTCTGTCTTGGTAAATAAAGCTTTATACTTAGAACTTTTTTGACACACATTGAATCATTGAATTCTGAAAAAAGAAGTTTCATTTAATGTTTATTTCTGTCTTTGTAAATACAGCTTTAAACTTGTTACTTTTTTGACACACCTTGTATTCGGAAAAACATTTTTTTACTCCTTCTTCATTTATATCTTGGTAAATAGCTTCAATCTCGATATTTTTGACACATCTTGTATACCATTAAACAAAGAATACATTCCACATTTTTTATAGTGAATAGTGATATTTGTTACGAGTAACATCTAAAAAAAAGTAAACATTTATATTGATGCTGTTGGTTCGTCAAATTTGGTTTGTCATAACAGTTCATCATTTTCGTGTTTGTTTGAGGAAACATTTCCAGTGTAAATAAGTATCGCTTGAATAATCCATGGCTCTGAGAGGGTTTGATATGCATGGCTGCTTTTTGTCGCTCTCTTAGGAATGGTCGAGCTGTCGTTATTTACTCCATTCACTGATCGAGGGGATATTGGCTATGGTGCGTGGATTGCAGACAGTGCCA
The DNA here is from genome assembly GCA_023376005.1 of Doryteuthis pealeii. NCBI lineage: Eukaryota > Metazoa > Mollusca > Cephalopoda > Myopsida > Loliginidae > Doryteuthis > Doryteuthis pealeii. The sequence goes on along the minus strand of CM042158.1, from coordinate 32,855,951 downwards.
TCAGTCATAACGTGGGTCAGTCTTCTTGCATAAGATTAATTTGCTTCTTTATTTTGGTGAGTGAACATTATGCTTTAGACCATCCAGCCATGAACACCAGTGTCTGAGAACTACAAGAAGACTACAAGAAACCACTAAAAACAAGAAGCTACTATATATATATGTGTATATATGAATGAATGAATATATATATATATATATATATATATATATATATATATATGTGTGTATATATATGAATATATATATAATATATATATATATATATATATATATATACACTCATATATACATACTCATATATATATATATATATATATATATATATATAAATAAGTATATGTATATATATCATATATACATATGTACATATATATATATATGTATAAATGTATTCACACACCCAAACACATACACACGCGCATATATCTATCTATCTGTCTATCTATCTATATGAAGATAGGAGGGTTGGAGTAAATCCGTCAGTATGAGATAAGCTAAAAGGTTTTTTGTCCAATTTTCCTTTTATCTATCTATCCATCTATCTATCTCTCTCTCTCTCTCTCTCTCTCTCTCTCTATATATATATATATATATATATATATATTATATATATATATATATATTCATATATATATATATATTCATATATATATATATATATATATATATATATATATATATATATATATATGAATATATATATATATATATATATATATATATATATATATATATATATATATATATATATATATATATATATGAATATATATATGATATATATATATATGTTGTATATGTGCGCGTGTGTAAACAAATACACACACATATATATGTGTGATTGTATGTATATATATATATATATATATATATATATATATATATATATATATATATATACAGTGATATAGTGTCTGGGTATGACATTAAACTGCATCAAATTGTTACGTTCCAATTCTGGATTTCTGGGAAGTGGGAATTACTCCTTCATCATATTACACCCATATTCACTCTGATCCGGTATGGTAGTACCTATTAGGGTATATATATATATATATATATATATATATATATATGGGCTATTCGACATGAAATAACCCAAAAAAGGTTTACATGCCGTAAAACCTAACCAATCAACTCACCAACCACCGTGTCTTCATCTACACCACTCATTTGTCTCCCTTTTTTGTAGTCGCCTCAGCGTAAAAAATGTCGTGTTTTCGGGCGCTCATTGCGCAGTTCCTTTGATGTATAGGGGATCTTGAATTACTTTACTACTACCCGATGATAGCGACCTCTGATGAAACAGAAATCAAGCAAGTCAGCTTCTTGGACCTAGAAGGTAGAGAGAGAAAAAAGGGAAATAAATGTTCCACATACTGTTATAGTCAAAAGAAAGACAACGACAAAACACGCACGGACTTGCATTCACACGGACGCACGCATGTACAGCTCACCACAGACGGGCGTAAACACAAACGCGCGCGCGCACACACACATACACGCGCGCGCGAGCGCGCGCACACACACGTACCCGTACACACGTACACACACGTGCAAACACTCAGGTACGTACGTACATACATACATACATACTCATACACGCTGGTACATACATACACACACGCCCTTGCATTCACGTAGCAATGTCTTGAGTCGACAGTAAATTACCCGAAAAGCGTTGATATATATCATCATCATCATGTCGCGCTTTCAGCGCGGATATCCATGACAATCTCTCTCTATCCGTCCCTATCGCTCATCATTCTCGGGAGGTCCTCTATGAAGCATCCTGCATCCGCACAGAGCTGATCAACGTACGTTTTTGCTGGTCGGCCCACGCTGGCTTGTCCACGTGCTGGCTTCCACAGGAGGACGTCGCTTATGAGTTCGTCCTTGCTTCTCCAGCAGTGTCCCGCGTGTCTTGTCCGTCTCACTCGGATAGTTTGGGTGATATGTGGTAGGTGGCCGTACAGCTGCTTTCTGGTAGGGTGCTGTTTCCTCGTCTTGTTCATGATCACCCGCAGCATTCTTGTGCAGCTCCCATCTAGTTTATTCTCTAGTCGCTTAGTTAGGGTCCAGGTGATGCAGCCATACAGCAGTACTGACACGACAACGGCCTGGAAGAACTGTCTGTTTAACTTGTCTGTGAGATTGGACCTCCATATGATCGATAATTTATTTATAGCGGTCCAGTGTTGCCATTTTAGACAGTTAGGTCTCCCTTTAATAAATCTACTCACAGAAGAGGGTTTAATCTCAGTAGTATAAGTACTATTTGTAGTCCTTGAAATCCTAACTAAACAAAAAATAGATAAATAAAATAAAAAATAAGTATAAAATAATGGGGTCATCATCAGAACAAGATATTTAGATTTTTGATAATTTTTTATGTTTTCTCTATTATTATTTTATCCTATTTTGTAATTAAAATAATAAGGTAAATTTTAATTTGGTATGTACCAATTGACTGCCATTATCCTATTTTGTAATTAAAATAATAAGGTAAATTTTAATTTGGTATGTACCAATTGACTGCCATACAACTGTAATTGTCCCAATTACAGTTGTGATTTTTGTACTGCTACTGGACTTCAATGAACAACAGACATGTATATATAAAAATATGACCCGTCTTTATTTTCTTCGGCTTGTGGGTGGTGAGGGGCGTAGAGCTTCACAATGAAAATGCAGGGTGGCTGGCGAAGGCGGCGAGTGTTCACAATGAGTGTCCGAGGGGTGTTTGCTGACGGGAGATGCGTGGTTGTCCTCTTGGCTGCTGACAGGGTCTGACTGGCGGCTCGAATCCTCTGGTCTTTATATCCGATCAATATGCCTACGCATTTTTATCTTTTGATCTGATAACGGACAACTTCCTATTTTTTTCTTTTTCCTTCTGTTCACCCGAAGACTCTGCTTCCGTTTTCCTTTTTTCTTTTATCTATTTCTTGACCGGAAGAGAAATGTTCCGTTTTCCTTTTTTTTATATATATTTCTTCATCTTTCTATTTTGCTTTTGACCGGAAAGTTCATCTTCCGTCGCATGAATATGCAGCATGATAATAGGAAGACAAATGCAACCGTTTTGTTTTCCTATTAACACAGCACAATATGTTCTGAAGAAGATTTTTTTAAAAATCGAAATATTGCAATATCAGCAGAATAAATAACTTTATTTTAACAACATCTGTGTTTATTCGTCTTATTTTATCCTTATACACCATCGGATTAATTTTCTTACTTTTAACTAATATATATATATATATATATATATATATATATATATATATAAAGTGTGTGTGTGTGTGTGTGTATGTGTGTGTGTATGTATGTGTGTGTTTTAGATAGAAGATATTCAGAAGTATTTAATATAATCCTCTTAAGAATCAGATTTCGTGTCAAGGATCAAAGATATACCGTCAAATATTCACATGCAATTTAGAATCATATCACAAACAAATATTCAACTTCCAATATTTCATCATGTTCCCGGATTGAAAATTATACCTGTCCTAAACAAAATGGCATTACATTTTGACTATTCCTCGTCTCTCTCTCTCTCTCTCTATATATATATATATATATATATATATATATGTGTGTGTGTGTGTGTGTGTGTGTGTGTGTGTGTGTGTGTGTTTTTATATATATTACGGTACATGTGTGCTTATGGAATGAAGAATAACATGTTTATCCGCCAGCAAAATAATTTAAAATTAGTAAACGTCTTCTCGCGTACAGTGACCATTGAAATGTATTGCATGAGTGAGTCCACTTGATGAGGTTTCGTTACTTATATCAGAATCCCTTACACCAATCTTCTGAAGTGGGTTGATGGTCGTGTTTGTGTCGTGCCTATTTATTGATAGCCTCGTAGGTTTCAACCTTAACTGGTGCTCCTAACTAGCGTCTAAGATCGACATATATCGAGACAGTTTTGCAATCGACAGTATCCCGGGTCAAAGGATGACGTGACATGATAGCCACACAAGAACCGTCTCAGTGAAGGAGGCATTTCAATTATAAAATGTTTTAAACTATTGAACAACTCAAAGTTATAAGTGTTTGGCTCTCACATAAAGTTGCTAATGATATATCAGCGTTCAGTCTAGTCACTCCTTGAAATGTCTATCCTACAAACTTATAGGATATAAGATTTTACAAAGAAATGCATTGAAAATTATCTTACTATAAAATGAATTGAAAATTATTTTACAATAAAAAATGTATTGGGAATTATTTTACTATAACAATGCATTGGAATGAATTTTACTATAAAATGTGTTGGATATGCTTTTACTATAAAACGTACATTGGAAGTGATTTTACTATAAAGATCCATTGTAAGTGATTTTAAAATAGAATAGTCTAGCGTAATTATTGTAGTATACGGGGATTGATAGACGAAAGAGAAGAAAAAGAAATAAGAACAAAGAGAGTTTAAAGATTGAACGCATTGACCGACCGATGACTCCGGAAATAGATTTAAAAATAAAAAAACGGAAGTTCCAGGTTTTAACCGGAAACTGATGTGGCTCTCCCAACCCCGGGACGAGAAACAGAAGAAGAAAAGAAAAACGGTCTCTTTTCGGCCAAGCCTCGTGGGAAGCAGGTGGGACCCTCACGGTTCCCCCTATGGGTTCTATATAGTAGTAGCGAACATGATTTACGACAGAGTAATTTGACCGTATCCCCTCTCTCTTTCTCTCTATCTTTCCTTCTCTCTGAAAAAGAACCCACGTGCGTCAAATAAATAAACATCCACTGTGACTATACAACCTGCGTGTGTTGTTTCTGAACTAACAACTATTACTACAACTAACGACGACTACTACTACAACTTGAGTTGGCCTATGCGACACATATCGTTCTGGAGCTATGATACAATAGATTGGAAATTAGTTTACTATAAATGTGTATTCGAGATGATTTTACTATTAAAAGCATTGAAAATATTTTACTAATAATGATTAGTGAGTTTTACTAGTAGACTATAACTAATGAGTTCAATTATCACTGGGTATATCATATTCTCAGCCAAACTAAACTAAGTTTAATAAATGATTACTATTCGTTATATTGTTGCATACCCTCTTCATTACTTCTTTACTTACTCTATTCTTCTGGCCGCCTTTGGAATCTTATAACATCTTGTCTTGGTCTGGAATCTTCTAAGGTCTGGACTTCTCTTGGGGACTTCGGTCTGGTTTTCTGTTAGTGATTTCTCTCTATCAGAAGCCCCGTGTCATTGCTAGTTTTTAGATAATAAACACAAGACTTCGATTTATTTTGATGTTACTTTATTTTCAATCCCCAACCCAGACATCTGCTAACTAACATAGCGCGTGTGAGTTCCAGTTTAGACAGAGCATAAAATGGCCGACCGCTCTTCCTGACGTCCAATTGCAAACTGGGGACTCTGAAAAAGGTCCCACGTGACTTCACATATTTGGCGCGCTTCTGTAATTTTCCATGGAAGGACCCGGCCATGATATGGAAGGGGTCATCCCCTCAGAATTACAGGGGACCGACAATAATCTCATGCAACCGCATAGATTATGAAACAATATGTATATTACATTTTAATGTATATCATGAAAATTGAATAAAATATGCTATACATAAAATAAGATATTTACTGACTGGCCATCATCCCTAAATGTATGAATCTATTCTAGGAGATTTTAACAGTGCTTTGGTCTAGATGTTATTGATTCTTCTTCTGATCTCCAGTTCCTTCGGATCGTTTTAAAGGCACCAACTACAATTGGTATCTCA
>CM042158.1:32832670-32840170 GCA_023376005.1 Doryteuthis pealeii | reverse complement strand
TATCATCATCATCATCATGTCGCACCAATTAGCACTGATATCCATGACATTTTCTCGCCAACCCTCCCTATCTTTCATTGTCCCAGAGCGGTCCTCTGCCCAGCATCCAGTATCCTCGCATAGTTGGTCAATGTAGGTCCTTGGTGGGCGGCCCACACTAGCATGTCCGTGTGTTGGCTTCCACAGGAGAACGTCGCATATGAGCTCGTCCTTGCTTCTATAGCAGTGTCCATCATGCCTTGTCCGTCTCACTCGAATGGTTTGTGAGATGGGAGGCAGCTGGCCATACAGCTGTTTCCTTGTGGTGTGCTGTTTCAACGATTTGTTCAAGACTGCACGCAGCATTCTTGTGCAGCTCCCATCTAGCTTATTCTCAATGTGCCTCGTTAGGCTCCAGGTGGTGCAGCCATACAGCAGCACTGATATAACCACAGCCTGGAAGAATTGTCGTTTTAACTTGTCAGTGAGACCGGATTTCCATATGACTGATAATTTGTTTGTGGCCGACCATGCTTTTCCTATCCGTGTATTTACATCGCTTTCAGTGGATGAGATATTACTACCCAGGTATTTGAATTAAACATATAGTCTCCATGTAATTATCGGAAACACCACTATGAGTAAATCAATCTTCATTATCATAATGATCATCATGTAACGCTGACAAAACACTTTCTCACCTATCGATCATCGATACTGGCAGGTGTAATGGATTGTCACCATCTTCATCATTATGTCGCGCTGTCAGCATCACTCTTTTTCCTCAACCGTCCATTCGGCCATCATTCTTGGCAGGTCTTCCACATGGCATACATAATCCCTCCCCGGCATATTGATATAGTTTTTTGCTGGACCGCCTACAATAGTGTGCCCAATTATAAGTATCCATCGGCGAACATCACTTGGGGCTTAGAATATACTGACTTTATCCCCCCCCCTCTTGGAGAGGGGTAAAACATACCTTCCCAAAATATCCTGGATAAGCCATTGAACTGCATCTGGTGGTGACGCAGAGAGCTAGGCGGTGTCCAGTACGCCTTCATTGCCACTACTCACATGTCTACCTGGAGTGAGCGTGCAGGTCAGGCACAGGGCCCTATAATGTTGGACCACTCACAAAACGAGACTAATTGGATGGTGGGTACAAAAATGCGTTGATCCTGTCGGCATTATCCTCAAGGGGGCACCTCAGGCACTTGGCAATAAACCCAGCCCTGCCCATTTAAATCAAGAGGAAGGTGTTACATTGGAGGATGGTCCCCTGGGATCATGCCGTTAATTTTCCCTAGTAGTTCAATTACCGAAGCCACCGGACCTGCAAGCCCCGAAGGGCCCATGTTAATTGTGTACTCTTACCCGGAGTGGTAGTATTTGTTAGGGTGTCAATAGATCTTATTATAATGGTGATTGTGTGTTTTTCTCTCTGTAACCGAAACTATATACTCAAGTCACAATTCCCTTAGTTATTTACATCACATTCACCATGATTTGATTTTTATATAAACTTCTATTATTAATAAAATTGTTATACATCATTAATACTATTAAGACCATATCTAGATACTAATAACAGGTAATTTTATTTATATATACAACAAAATAGCGGTTTACAGTGTGAATGGAAAGGCTAATTTGCATATTGATTTTAATAAATATGTGCTTAGTATTATTGATTTCTAATTGTTTGGTTTTATCTTAATGAATATGAGCAAAAATCTCGGGGATAAATCTTAAATGAAATCGATTTTTTACTTCCTATTTTAACTAAATAGTTAAATTAGGAAAATTTACCAATGAAAGACGGGAGTAATGGAAGATGATGGAAGAGTTAGTTTCAAAGTTGTTCTATTTTTCAATCATAACCCCTCTGTTCCAAATCTTTCTATCTGCATTCTTATTTAGTTTCATTAGCCTTTCTAATTTAATATGATATTTTATTATATTAAAACTTAAATACTTTCACCCGGAGGGTGCATATATTTGCTAGTATGTTTAATAATGGTTCGTATCGATATGAATATATTATGAGAGATGATGGGTCCGTTTCTGATTCTCTATTCTTTCTATGAGAGACACCCGTAGTTGTGACTTCATATTTAATTATCTACTAACATGCTGGAATAGCTGTCTGGTATTTCTTATCTCCTATTTCTTATAACTTCTACTTCTTTTTCTGATCTTGGTGGGCTGGTCTGGTTCTGCTATTGGTCTGATTCTTGCTTCTTCTAGTTATGCCAATGTTGTCATTATTTCTTAGAAACAAACGCAAAGCATATAGTTCTTTTGAGATCAAATATTTATTAACGTCTGGACCACAACTTTTTTCAACCGCGCGGTTTATATTTAGGTGCCTAACAGCTAACTCGGAACTTCTTTCTCACCGTTTCCCATTGACAGGAAGTGGAGGCTCAAATTTATTCATCTGAACATCAATCTACTAACGGTCTGAATTTGAATTCAAATCTGTTTCTACAATAACAGTCTAAAAAAACGACGTCTCCCATAAATATATAATAGAGATACTTGATACCATATTACAGTAAATAATTTCCATTAGAATAGCGGAAACTATAATTTTTTTCTACGGAATATTAATATTAGTAAATTAAAACCATATAATTTTTTGCAAAGAAGTGTCTAATAGTAAATAGAAATATTTGCGATATATATATATATATATATATATATATATATATATATATATATATATATATATATATTATAAAATAGATATATAAAGGTTTTACATTTCTATTTATTTGGTGAAAAAGAACAGTCACAACCATTTTGGTTTCATGCGTCAACAATCATCAGGTGAACTTGTTTCAAATGCAAGGAAAATCGAAATTTATTATATTATATAACAGCTCTATTCTATATTCAGTATTATTCCAATAATACTGCGTTTGGCACACCGTTCCAGTAAAAGCTGAAACAGTGACAATCCCACACACTATATATATATATATATATATATATATATATATATATATATATATATGTACCTGTGTGGGTGGGTGGGTGGTAGATGTATGTATGTATATATGTTGTGGGGATTAAAGAAATACCAAAATAAAAATAAAATAAAAACAAAATAAAAAAAAACAACAGACTTCCATGGGGCCTTGACCGGAATAAACCTTATTGCACATGTCCGACCAAAGGGAATGACTCCCTATCCCAAAAATAATACCTCGTCCATTTGAACTAAGGGCGCAACAGAGTGTAGTCGTTTTCTCCTATCCAGAGAAACAATCGACTATGCGCCGTTCAATAAAGCCTAAGTCGTAAAACTACCTCTTGCCCTTGTCTCTTTCCTTTCTCGTTCGTTTTCGTTCCTAAGTTCCATTTCAGCGTACCAGCCCACAAGAACAAATAACTATTTTTTATTGGTGTTAAGATACCAGAACCAACGAACCTTTAACATAGCCCCATAATGTATGTATATACATACTCCAAAATCAAACATGATTCAAAATTTTCAGCCCTCCTATTTACAAATCCCATAATCTAGCCTTAAAACAACCACACACTAATATATCAACCGTCACCTATTCATCATTTGCTCTTGTGTCTGTAAAGTTTTTAAATGCCATCTTTGGCCAGTTGAAAAGGGCTTAACGTAAGTCCTGAGTTATGGAATCCTTTGGTAAGCGAATAAGTCCTATCCTGCGTATTGTTAAATGTCCAGTGATTTAATCCTATGGCCTTCGTCCACTAAAGTCGAAGTTGTTATGGCCAGTACAGTCGGTTTAAGTATTGTATCCACAGCAGAGTACTGCCAGCGATTGGCCAAGAGTTTGATCACATGGTTCTCGCCGAGCCAATAAGTAGGAGTGGACGTCTTGCACACACCTTATATACAACATTCTCAACAGTGTCAGACTAGATAATCTTACAAATAAATGAGTATGACTGTACTGTGTACAAATAAAGTTGCATCTCTTTCTTTTCTTACTGAGTTTATTTTAGAATTAAGAAAATAAAAGAAATAAAATATATAAAAGGCATTTTCGCTCTTTGAAATTTCCTGCTGCATTCTGTCTTCTGTTTGGATCAGAAACAAACAAACAAAAGAAAACAGAAAAAAAAACAAAAAAAAAAAAAAAACAAACAAAACAAAACAAAACCAAAACAAAACTAAATAAATGCATTGCTGGCTTTCAACGCGTCTCGCTTGGTGAAGAAGTTTTTTTTGTTGTTTTTTTTAAGACGTTAAATCAAGCGACACTTTTAATGCGACAAGTAAAAACTCAGCGATGGAAAAGAGAATATATAGTGTACACACAAATTGTGACAGACATACAAACAACAATCCCAAACAAACGCAGAAAGTGACACACACAGACCTCCCCCAATCACACACACATAGGAACATATGTTTGTTCTCAATGGAATGTGCAGACATGTTTTGTGTATTTAGAATACACAGGTTGTTTAATATATATATTATATATATATATATATATATATATATATATATATACTTATATTTATATATATGCATATATATATATGCATATATATGTGTCTGTGTGTATGTGTGTGTGTGTGTGTGTGTGTTTGTGTGTGTGCAGGTACGTATTGACACAGGATTTTTATCTTAAGACGAAAACAGACGTTTGTTTTCTTTTATATACTCATGCAATATATATATATATATATATATTATATATATATATTTATATATATATAATATATATATATATATATATATATATATGTGTGTGTGTGTGTGTGTGTGTGTGTGTCTGTGTGTCTGTGTGTCCATGCATTCATACATAAAGTAAAAGTATTGTCTTCGAAGTGGTCTGAAGTCAGTATCTGCGAGGGAGTCAATCCCCCTTTCACTAGCGCTAGACAAAGGGTATTGTTTTGACGTATGAGTCGGAGCGCGAGATCTACCATCAGTTCCTCACGTCCATGTGCTACCCATACGCTGAGTTGGTTCCCATCCGAACACTCTATAGACTGAGCTAATATATATATATATATATATATATATATATATATATATATATATATATATGTGTGTGTGTGTGTGTGTGTGTGTGTGTGTGTGTGTGTGTGTGTGTGAGTGTGTGTGCGCGCTCGCACGCTTGTGTGTGCCTGTGTATACATAAACATGAACTCACAAAGAAATACATTGAATATATTATATATATATATATATATATATATATATATATATATATATATATATATATATATGACATTAGAACTTGCATTTCAAAAAGTTTCACGCAAATGATAGCGATCAGACATAATAATTCTGTAAAAGAATTAAAGAATTATCTCAGAACAGCATAACACCTCATATATATATATATATATATATATATATATATATATATATATATATATATATATATATATATATATTCTCCTCCTATAAATGTTTTATTTTAATAATGTTTTGCGAGCTTACAGGAAGTCTGCATGTAGATAAATTTGAAATTGTACTTTTTTATTCGTTTTTTTAACTTTTCCTCTAAATAAAGTCTACTGAGGTTGTATTTTCTATATAAACTAAACATTACTAATCTTTATTAGCAAATATTTTTATTTTACGTTTGTAGAGTACTACCAATTTGATCATTTTTGTTACGATTTTTGTGGCCATCCTTTAGGCTTCAACCAAGAGCGCTGTTCAGCGGAGATCCTTAAGCAGAGTGCGATTCTTTGTAAATAATCCTTTCGCTGTTTCTTGGTGCTCCTCAGTCTTACAGGTCCTTCGTCAATGATTGCAAATGGACGTCCGTCAGTATCAGCGGTTAAGTAGTTAACCAACCATGTATTCGAGCTGTTGATTGGCTGAGGCTTAAACCACGTGACCTCTCTAAGTCTATAAATTTAAGTGGTAGATTGCAGCACGGCTTATATACAACAAATACCCTTGGGAAAAGTATGCATCCTACCCCCTCCAGCTATGGATAAATAGACCGGGCTCTTTAACCTTGGTTAGGCAACCGATCTAGGAGAAGGAAAATTCTGAATTCAAACCTGATGAACTCCGCTTAAGAAATTGACCTTGTGTCACATCATGCTCGTGCGGAGGGGTTGGTAAATATATATATATATTTACAACAAATAATCCAACACTATACAATATGTATTTTGAAAATGTAGTTCTATATTGCCTTTTAGATGACAGTAAAATAGCATCGCAGATATATACACTTATACATAGGAGCCACCGAGATCTCATAAAAGCAGAGATACTAAAATCATAAATTTTATTAGTGCATATATTATTTCGTGGGAAATCCATCATTTGTCTACATAAGATATTTTGACTATTCACAAACACTCGCGTATTTCCATAATTATATTGTCAGTAACTTAGAATATTTCAGCCCTAAAACTCAGTGTTTGTATTTCAACATGTCATGAAGTCCAAGCTGACCTGCCATTTTTTCTTTCTTTCTTTCTTTCTTCTTATATTTTCCTGTGCAGCATGTCATTTTTTCCTCCCTTTATTTCTTAATTATAAAAACCAAATGGTGCATTATTTATCTAAGGGGACGGCACTCGTAAGAAATTGGGTGGATAAGCAACAACAGATAATCAGGATTTACACGTCTGCATTTCATCTTGGACGATTTGGGCGGTCTCATTTTTAACCAGTGAGCGTTGTGAGATGATGACGGTCGTACTATTAAGGAACACCAGTATTAATATATAGATTTTAGATCAATTCATTTAATTTGCTTATTTTTGATTAGACTCATTTTGACGACATTGGAAAAAATTGCAGCAATATCCCTATATACATTAAAATCACCAAAAACCTATGAAAGCAATGATACCACAATCATAAAACCTTCTTTTGTAGGAGATCATAAAATATTCCGTGGCAAATCCGATCATTGACCATACACCGTAAATCAGGTATTTCTATTAGAATTACTTAAAATATTTAAGCCCTAAAAATTATTCGTTGTTTAATGATTCTTGCTGTATAAAATGGATAATGGCGACCCGAGTTTAAATCCTATTTATTTCGAATAGCGATAATACCCTTGGAAATGCTAAGAATCTAACTCTTCTTCCTGCAGTTATTGGTAAATAGTAGGGCAGAATTGGCTCTTTACCCTCGATACGACAGCTAATTTAGGAGAAGGAAAACTGTAAATACAAACCTGCTGTACTCCGCTCAATAACGGTATGGGGATGACTTATTAATATATGCTTCCATAAATTTGGTATGCGCTCTCTAATTGGTGATTTAAATTATATCTCACTACTAAGCATATAAGCAATGATCGTTTTTCCCGGAAACTTGATCTCTCTGTGATCGTAAGAATATATAAACAAACGCATGTATTTAATAGTTTAAACACACCAGTCCCACTACAGCAGCTGTGCGTGGCCGATGGGATAAGATATCAGGCTGGCAAACAGTCAGTCTGAGTTCGACCCTAGCGAAGGATAGTTGTTGTGTCTAGCCACACTGAAGAGGCGTGAAACGCCGAAAAACGTGTCTGTGGTTGACTTATA
>CM042158.1:32816769-32825160 GCA_023376005.1 Doryteuthis pealeii | reverse complement strand
ATATATATATATATTATATATATATATAACATTACAGAGAGAGGGGGGGGATACTCATAATATACGATATTTGGTATAGCCTAATTTTTCTCTATATTGTATTTATTAAAACTTCGTACTAGCTCAAGTGATAGTGTTATTTTACAAACATTTTAAACTGGACACAGGGCATAAGAGTATTATTACTCGTTTAAACCCCTTACGCAATTCTTCAAGAACATTCGGAAAATTCAAGTATCAAACCATATCCCGATTTTATGACACGATGTTTTTTCAACTGTTTTGATGTCTCATAACCTTCAGAGAAAACACATGATATACCGATAAGCCGATTACTGTCACCTATTAAAAATAATCGTCCGACATTTTCGAATTTCTATTTCTAATTTTTTGACATTTAGACCCTGTCCAGAAATCGGAAACTGATTCACACTACCATAGAATATATTATATTATATATTTATATTATATATATATATTATGAAGGTAAAAATGGATATTGAATCCGACAATATGTAAGAAAGTTTATAGAAAAACAAACAAGATGTTAAAAATTTTTGCTGACAGATATCCGTTTCGACATTATGAATATGTCTTTTTCAAAGCAACATTGTAAGCGGAAAAACGAAATGCTTAAACCATTTAAAAATAAAATTTATTTTATTTTTAGCAACAAATATTGTATTTAAAAAAAAAAAAATTAAAATTCCGGTACTGATCGAGAGCGTTCCTGTGCCTCGTAATTACTGATATATTTCATTTCGTTTTCCCGCTTACAATGTTGCTTTGAAAAAGACATATTCATAATGTCGAACAGATATCTGTCAGCAAAAAAAATAACATTCTTGTTGTTTTCAATAAAAACTTTCTTACATATTTTATATATATATATATATTATATATTATATATATTATATATATATATATATATATATATTATTCTTGTTAAAATCAATATCATCACAAACTTTAGACCCTTCTGATGTAGTGCTCAACACATTTTTATGCAGGTTTATTTGGAACCAAATTAAGTGTGTCCATGATATGACGCTAAACTGTATCTAAGTGGTTGAGGTTCATGTTTTGGAGCTCTGCTGGAATGTGAAGATGTGTACATGTATAATATATATAAATATAATATATATATATATATATATATCTGCGTGTGTATGTGTGTATGTGTGTGTATGTGTGTGTCGTATGTGTGGCGCGGCGTGTCTGTGTGTGTGTGTGTTAAGAAAAGTAGAAGTGAATTCGACAGTATGTAATATCATGAAAAATTTTAACAAATCACAAGTTATAAATTTTTCAAATATCTTATTGAATGAAATACTGGTATTATTTGGGGGAGTCTGTAGGTTTGAAGTATACCTTGTCTACTTTCAGTGGATGAGATATTAGTACTATTGGGAATCTTCTCTATTAATTATAAAATCTGTACCACCCAGTGGGAAGTTATCTATCTCTCTTTCAACATATCTATTCTACCTCTAAATCATTTCTTTCTCTCCCCCCCCCCCCTCTCTCTCTCTCTCTCTCTCTCTCCTTCTCCTCTTATCATATATATATATATATATATAATATATTATATCATATACATATGTGTGTGTGTGCGGTTCAGATGCGTGTGTATGTGTGCGCACGTGACGATGGTAGTGTGTGTGTGTGTGTGTGTGTGTGACTTGTGTGTGTGCATTGGTGTAATATTATGAAAAATTGAAAAACAGAAGTTTATAAACAATGATATTTATTTTGCTACGATGCAGAGCCTTTCGATCTGTTTCTATAGATCTTCATCAGGGGCTTTATACGGCATCCTCCATTTAAAAAAAATTACTTGATAGTGAGTGAAATTTTATTTTAGTGTTATTTAATTTTTAATTATTTTTTTATATTATTAATTGTTACAATATATTAGTTACCGTAATAAAATTTTCATTTCATATCATTTTTATTACAATATGTTTTACAGTTTTTTAATAAAACGTGATGATGTGTGGTTGTTTGTATGTGTGTGTGTGCGTGTGTGTGTTGTGTACTGTGTGTGTGTGTGTGTGCTGTGTTGTGTGTATAATTATTAATTTTATTTTGTAATTACAAATATTTTTATTTTTTATTTAATTATTTTTTCTATTGTGTGATGAGATTTTTACATGTGAAAAGTTGTGAGTGTGCGTCTGTTGTGAAATATATTAGTAATCATTAAAATATTATAATTAAGATATTTAAATTGTATTTTAGTAATTACATTCGTTTACACCGTGATATATGTTGCAGTATTTTTTACTAATGAGAATGAGTGTTGTGTGTGTGTGTGGCGCGTCGCGCGCGTGTGTGTGTGTGTGTTTGAAATTCATTCAGGTAATATATAGCATTATTTTTATTAAATTAATAAATTTATTTAGTATAATTACATTTTTGGACGGTACGTTGACGAATTTATTGTTCATGATGAATGTGTATATATTGTACATGTGTTGTGTGAAATCAAATTTTAGTAATTATTTAGTTATAAATAAAGAAAAATATGTTATCTAATATATCTAAGATATAATATTGATCAAATATAAGGTATTCTGTAATATTTAAGGTATAATTTTTGCAGAGGTGAGGGGACAGAATATGAAAATCCTGGCCTTTGTTTAATCTGTGTTAAAAATTGAGATTGTACCTTTTTGTTGTGTATCCTAACTAACATTTGGGATTCTTTAAAAGTAAAGAGATGGTTGGTTTTCCAAAATGTGTTTTGTGAGTGCATTGTTCAATTGACGGTTTCTTATGTCTCTCTTGTGTTTCTGGACTCGTTGGTTGATATTTCTTAGAAGTCTCTCCTATATACCGTTTATTACAATCTAAACATTGGGGTTGTCTATTATTTCAATTATTTCGTTATTTCAAATATTTTTACTATTAATAATAATTAATATAATACAACGAATCATGCTTGGCAATCTCACACCCAAACACACATTTCACCTAGCTTAATTGAATAGCCGTTTGCGGCGTTTGTCTTTGTTTAAAAAAAAATCTACGAACGCCGCGTTCGTCAACAATTTTAAATGGATTTTTTCTCTCACACATTTTCAAGATCGACATAAATAAAACAGAGGTTTTGCAGACCTCTTATATTCCATAATAATTTATTTTTCCTCAAACTAACAAAAAGCTTGGATGAAGATCTATCGAAACACTGCAGCGTAGGCAAATAAATATCATTCGTTTATAAACTTCTGTTTTTTTCAATTTTTTCATAATATTACACACACACACACACACCACACACAACACACATATTATATAATATATATATATATTATATATATATATATATATAGACCTGAGGAGAGAGAGAGAGAGAGAGAGAGAGAGGGGAGAGGGGAGGAGAGAGAAATGGATTTAGAGGTAGATAGATATGTTTGAGAGATAGATAGATACCTTCCCACTGAGTTGTACGATTTTATAATTATAGAGAAATCACATAGCTAGTAGTAATATTCTATCCACCGAAGTAGACAAGCTATTACATTCAAAAACGCAAAGCCTCTCCCCAAATTATGCCAGCATTTCATTCAATAATAAATATTTGAATTTCTTTCCGATATTGTGGCAGTGATTTTCAATAGGAATGTGAATATTTGTATTGCGCATGCACGGATCCCTAACAACGAACGAGAGCATTGTGGATCCATTTTACTGATATTACAAGATTTGGATAGAAGTGGAAATTAATTTGTAAAAAAAAGAGGAAAAAAAAGACAGAGAAAATGAAAGTGAAAAGTTAGAACAGCGAGTGTTAATAAAAAGAAAATAATAAAAATTTTAAGGCTTTTGTCCAATTCAATTTTCTCATTGGAGATTTCCGATTTCTACAAGAGAAAGCACTCAAATCTTGTGAATTAATAAGTGGAGATAAGTATTCAGCAAAGGATGAAAAGGATTTTTCATAGATATTAAGATATAACTCGAACTGAAAATATGTGGCGAAAATATGGAGGTTTTCTTTCTAAGGAATGTGATATGCTATTTCAATAAATGACAGCAGATATAGGCAAGTAAGACAGAATAAAATTATATACATATCTATAGGTAGATTGATATTGGTCTCTTCTTCTCCATCTATCTCTCCTTTATATATATATTTATATATATATATATATAGAGAGAAGAGAGAGACTGAGAGATAGAGAGTGGACAGACAGACAGGACAGACAGACAGAGACGCACACACATAGAGAAAGAAAAGAGGCGAGAGATTATATATTTATATATATATATATATATATATATATATTATATAATATATTATAACCATATGTGTTGTAATGGTATATATGGGTTTCTCTGGCTCTCTTTTCACCTCCTCCCTATCTCTCTCACTATATATACATACATACATATATACACACACCTATATGGAGAGATGGATGCATATGCATATTTATATAATATATGCACAGTTATATATATATACATATTATTATTATAGAGAGAGGAGACATATATAGACAGAGAGAGAGAGAGACAGACAGAGACAGAGAGAGAGAGACAGAGAGACAGAGAGAGAGACAGAGAGAGAGATGGGGGAGGTGGAATATATACATTGATAGATACAAAGGATATCGTTGTGTAATGTTAGAAAGCTAGTCTCGCAGATTCCATTATACTGAAGGCAGGGTTCGATACTCGATGGATGCCACATAGTTGTGACCTTGTGTAAATACCCTCTGCTCTTCTACAAGCTTGACTTTGTCATTTAATAATCTACGAAGAGTAGTTGTGAGTTTCTAGTTGAAATAATGTCACGCTTACAGTCTCTCTTCCTACGTAGATTGCTGCTCCCCTCTGGCAAAAAACGAGCTCCTTTAATACTGTCGGCATAATTTGCATGAGCGACGCCTATACTCACGCCAATGAACGAGACAGAACGAGACGCACACCTTATAAAATCTCTCTGTCAATGGCGACTATGCTTTGCGTTAGCTTAGTTTCAGGCAAAACCTGACAAGCTAAGCGGATGCCATGTCGATGGAGGTTAGTAAGCTCGTTCATCACACCACTAAAAGAAAGCAAACCATAGATAAAATGGATTTAGATCGATAGTCAATCCATAGAAGATCATTAAATGGAATGATAGATGATTGATTGAACAATCTTTGATTAAATGGCATGTTCAACCCACCCAGAGATATTTTAGCGCCAGGAGTTTGGGGGAAATCTATACTTATATAAAAGGGCAGTTGTGTTTATGTGTATATCCAGGGGAAACTTCGATAATTAAAACAATTAACGACAAAGTAAAATATATATATATACACATTAAAATATCACCAGGGCTTGATTTTTTGAGCAAAAATATAGAGATTGATCATATTTTATGAAGATAATTAAGAAATAAAAATTTAAATGATAAACAGCATAGATTTTTTTTCGTTAATATTTAGAAATATGCATTGACATTTCTCTTTAGAGTAGCTGATCAATGCAAGGTCTTTTTTTTTTTACATAGGGATTTAAAAGGGGCATCCACCGAGGATTTAACTCACGATTCAGTTAATATAATGGATCTGTGGGAAGAACTTTTAAAAAATTCCCATCTACCCAGGCGACGCCGGATAGCCACAGGAAGTCATAATATATTTTACGTTAATAATTTACCTTACTTGTTTCTTACGATATATGCACACAGTTATATAATATATAGTATATATATATATTATATAATATATATATATGCGCACACACAGTTAGACACATACACACGCGCGCCACACGCACGCACACCACACAGCACACACACACACACACATATATAATACATATATAAGTATTAATTATATATATATATATATATTATATATATTCAACCCCTCTGCACGAGAAGGAGGCGACACAAGGTCAATTCTTAAGCTGGTTTAACAGTATGTATTCAGAGTTTTTCCTTCTCCTAGACTGGTTACCCAGCCAAGCTTATTGAGCCGTGTGTTCCTACAATTCACCCATAGCTGAGTGAGAATATTTGGAGTTATGCCTTTCGCAAAGGGTATTAGTACAATGAGAAATGCAAACAGCTTCGTCTAGGATTTGACCTCTTGGTCGACGGGGTCCATTTCCTACGAATATAAACCATTACCAACCGCACCTCCACAGTTAGTAGGATATGGAAGCTTTCTTATCTAATACCAATATGTTCCCGCCCTCTCAGCTGGTATTGTAGAATACACCGATTGAGAAGGGGTAAAAATCCCTGCTAATGAGGCCACTTGTCGAGGGTTCGGTGGCTATCCGTAATTGCTTAAGGACGGAATCCTGCTGGCTCAGAAGTTCATATGCAACACTCCACTTTGTCCTTTACTTAAGCTAGACGGAGAGTATTGAACCCCATTATCTTCCCAGCTATAGGTTAGATAGTTAGTATTACTGTTCTTTCTGCAAGGATGGATTGGCATTTATGTAATCACGAAAGTGATGTGCGATTAAAACAATAATCTAAGTAAAGTAAGTAAAGTTTCGTCGGGGGTGGCCTAAAGTCTGTATCAAGCAAACAGCGAGGGAGTCTATCTCCCTTTTCACTAGCGGGGATAGAACAAGGGATAGTTTTTGGCGTCTGAGGTGGAGCGCCACACCTATCTTCAGTTCCTCATTTTACGCACAGATCCCTGTGCTACTCCTACACATGAGTTGGGCGTGGGCCAGTGTCGAACCAAGAACCTTGTGATTCCTAGTCGGACGCTCTTACTGACTAAGCTGAATTGGCTCTTAACACAAATAATCCAAAACAAACAAATCGAACCCAAAAACAAAAAGAAAAGAACCTGAAACGCACGCACACACACACAAGACACCAACACACACACACACACACACACATATATTATATATATATATATATATATACTATATATATATAAAATTATATAAGTGTTATAATAGATTGGAATCCGATAGATGATAGAAAAGTTATAGAAAAAAACCAATGAATATATTAATATCATTTGTTTTTTCTTCATGAATTTCTATCATAATATATATATATATATTATAATATATATACTTATATATATTATATTTAGCAACCCCTCCGCACAAGCTGGATGCGACACTCAAGGTCAATTTACCAAGCGGAGTTCATCAGGTTTGAATTCACAGTTTTCCTTCTCCTAGACCGGTTGCCTAACCATGGATTAAGAACCCAGTCTGCCCTACTATTTACCCATAGCTAGAGGGATAGTAGGAGGATTCATACCTTTCCCAAGCGGTATTAGCGCTAAATGAAATGGCAATTACCACGTCCAGTATTTGAACTCAGGCGACGAGTCCATTTACCAAGACTTTTAACAATATATATATATATATATATATATATATATATATATATATTATATATATATATATATATATCATTGTGAGAAAAATACATGAATGCATATAATAATTGGATTGTGTTCAGAGATGCATATAAATATTATTAAATTTTTTCCTGTCATTTCACATATATATAGAATCAATGTCTTCACGAGATGATAATTTCTTGATTTATTTTATTCCGTTATTATTTCTTCTGTCTTGTTTGTTGTTAATGTCAACTTTGATTATTTTACTAATCTTATCATTGGTTCTTTTACTTATATTTTCCATATAATATTTACGGTCTCGCCGGTGGTGCAAACATGTAGCACGCATTACTATTAAAACGCTACACATGTAAGTGTACGATTCATACACAGAAGGAGGAAAGGATGCAGAAAAAACGTCAATTGTGGGGTGGAATCTTGTGGGTACAGAATTGAAGATGAATAAGGCTATACACTTAGGGTCAGCGTGACTTAATTAAAGTATGGCCTAAATTCGCTATGGTCGCTTGCTTGCTTACTTAGATATACGGCATGTCAATTTATGTTGGGTTATTCTATGCTGAATAATTTTGTTTCATCAAAATCTTTAACTTTTTTTCATAAAATTCTTCAAATTCTTTTCATTATATTATTATTATATTATTATATTATATATTATTATTATTATATTATTCATTTTGTTTCCCTTCTTTTGGCTTCCTTCTCTTATTAAAGGCATTTCTTAATCATCTCTCCATCTTTGTCGATACTTTCACTTCATTGTCTTCGTCACCGTGTGATCATTATCATCATCATCATCATCATCTTCTTCTTCTTCTTCTTCTTCTTCTTCTTCTTCTTTCTTCTTCTATTTTTGCTTATCCACCCTCCCCAACTCCTCTTCTTTTCTCAATTTAAACAAATTGATTCTCATTCTCTGTCTTTCTTTCTCTTCTTTTCATCTCTATTTTCACTTCTATTTTTCTCTTCTTCTCTTCTTCGCTTATTATTTTCGCCTTCTTCTTCTTCTTCTTCTTCTTCTTTTCTCTTCTCTTCTTCT
>CM042158.1:32779269-32811769 GCA_023376005.1 Doryteuthis pealeii | reverse complement strand
AGTATTTATCCTGCGTTATTTCGGACTATTGTCCTCATCTTCATTGTTATTCTGTACAACGTTTTCGGTCGATGTGTCCGCGGCCTTCTTCAGGTATTTCTTGTCGGAGTTGGCAACCTACTTTTGAATTCGTTACGCTTTCTTGTCGTAATCGGGAACCATCTTTGTCGTAATCGGGAGGCCCTCACGGAACTTTGAACCAAACCTTTATTCGTCCACGGGTGTATACTATTATCATTCGCTCACCATAGCTTGTGTACAGGTGGATTAGGCTGTGTTAATTATTTTATGTTACTGTTTTATCAACTAGTGAATAAAAGAGTTAGGTTAAGAACTTCTAAAGTGACCGTTAATCTCTAGACTGAGGTTAATTCTGGCCAAGGGCACAGTAACATAGAATAATTTTAACACAACTTAACGCTCTGCCTAGATATGGTTAGCGGAATGATGAACAGGATACCCCTTGGACTGAATAAAGGGTTAGATTGAAAATTCCGTGATGGTCTCACGCTTTACTACAAGAAGGTTCCCGAGTTCGAAAAAAGGTTCTGAGAAGGTCCGACAGAAAATACCGAATAATTTGTTTTTTCTTTTAACAATTCCCCACCCTTTTCTTTCTCATTCACCTTCCACTCCACTTCTCTATCCCCTCTCTTTCTCTTTGCCTCTCTCAGTATGTATGACTTTTGATTTAGATCGAAAAATTAAAACGGAAAGTTTTTTGGTGGTACCATGACAGTTTAACTACAGTCTATGAATTAGTATTTTTGCAAATTGGGTTACGGTTTTAGGGGATTAAGGTTTGTTTTTTAATTACGTATTGTTTTAAAAAGCAAAAACTCAAAAAACCAAATTACTAAACATTTAATGTTGAAAAATATGTTTTTAAACTAAGTTTAATTGAATTATACATTGCAATACTAAACAAACAATAACAGATTCAATAATTAATTTCAATGGTTAATTAAATGTATAATAATTTGGTTTTTTTTGTTGTTTATTTTTTTAAGCAATACGTAATTAAAAACAACCTTAATGCCCTAAAACCGTAACCCAATTCGCAAAATGTTAATTCATAGAGTGCAGTTAACTGTCATTGGGTACCACCAAAACTTTCGGTTTAATTTTCCGACCTAAATCAGAAGTGAGCCGTATGATGTCTATGTGAAACATTATATATCATTTATATGCCTAATTATTTATATTATATTATATAGTATATTATAAATCACTATACTATATTATGTATTAATTCTATTTTTCTTTTTAACAAATTTCCTCCTTTTTTTCTTCCTTCATCCTTCTCTATCATTCTTTCTCTTTTCTCTCTCTCTTCTCTTTTTCTCTCTCTTCTCTCTCTCTCTGTTGACTTTTTCTTTCCTTCTTCTCTTTAATTTCCCTTCTTCATCTTTATCCATTCTCCTACCATCTATTTCTTCTCTTTTAAATAATACAACCCGCCCTCATTCCTTTCTCTTCAAATGATTGTTAGCAGAACATCACCACGGACTTGACATGTCCATAAATACATTTTTAACCTTTTCGCCTCTCAATAAACCTTGTTTACTGCATCGGACGGGTTCATTTTTTTATCCGTCATCTCCTGTCACTTCATTGTTAGTATTTCTATTTTCGTCAAGGAAAAAAAAAATCTTACAGTGCCGAAATTGACCGATCCACGGTCGTAAAACATCATCTCCCTAGCGCCAGTCTAATAATAAACTAGACCCTCCCTATCTAATTCACATATCAATTCCATTTGGTTTCGCCGATTCCTCACTATAAGCAGACAAGCGGTGCATCCTTTCATGACATCGTCTTTGTTATGGGTGCGCTGTTGCGACGTTCAACCAGCAAGTCCAGTGATTGGTTATCGCTAAGGAAGGGACGACGCTGAAAACGCAAGCGTTGGGATGAAGGGTGGGGTATCGTAGAAAGACGAGGGAAATGCGGGTTCGGGGGGAGTATTGAGTGGGTTGTGGATTTTTGCCTATGAATGGATAACACAATTTTGCTATGGAAGATGAGTAGGAATGGTTGCAATCAACACCACAACGCGCACACACAGCACACACACACCACACAGCGCACCACACACACCACACACACATAACACACACACGCACAAAAAAGATAAAGAAAAGAAAAATTAACAGTTGAAGAGGAAGAAAAAATCCGCCTAATAGGGTCCTTTTACTATCAATCCATAAATTACTCACAATATCACAACCTTCACTTTTCACGCATCCTATTTCAAAGGGAGATTACTCCTCTAACGCTGACCCTGTCTCTTGTATTTCAATTACTTTTTTCACATCACTGCCGAGATCGATTTCTATTAATAAATTTGTGTGTGTGTCTTCTCTTGACGCCATTAAGAGTTGTCTATATCGCATTTATATTATCAATTTAGTGTCCATTCTCAGTTATTTTGTCTATTTTATTAGCCTCATAAATTCACTGTTCTCTTCTTTCGACCGCAAAAACCTTTAATTTTGTTATGTTCTTTATTGCACAAAAATTTAAATTAATTCACTTTGTAGACGGCACGGAGAGAACTTGTAATTATTTCCAATACTAGTTCATCGTCATTTCATCAGAGTGTATGAATCATGAATTTGATATATTAATATTCTGCTGAAGGATTATATGTTTTTAAGTTAACCGAATTTTCCAAATTAGTAACTAGTTGAAAACCCATCCTTCGAAAGGGATTTTTTAGGTAATAAGTATTAACCAACTGTTCGCGTATGGAATAACGGAAGTGTTGATGGTTTTTGGTTTGTTTGTCTGTTTTAACGGCATATCAACCCTTTAAGAGCCATTTGATGCCGAAACAAATGATTTTGATTTTTTTTATTAGTGACTTCAAATTGGTATGAATAATTTTAATTTACTTCATTTGGTTTGGTCTGGTTATGATTGGTCTGTTTTGACGGGATAATAGCCTGTTGGTTTAAGCTGGACTGTGGGGCCTGGTTTCTGGTTCGGTTGTGGGGATTAATGAGTTAGTACTCTGTGTGTGGTCGTGTGATGGGGGTCATGGAGTTTGGAGGTGTGGGGGTGTTATAGAATATGTGTACGGGTTTTAAGTTGCTGTATCTTTATTCAGGCCGTTCCGGTGAGTGCCAAGTTTAATGATCCATCTCAATTCGGAGCTAATTTTCTTGGCTTGTGTGTTTGTGAACTTTACTTCCATCAGTGCGGCTGACTTTTTAACAGCTACCTCTAGCCGGGATCGAACCCCTACAGAATTTCGTCTGCCAAGTCCTTACTCTTGCAGCCAACAGAGGCTGTCAGTCTGGGGTGAATATTTATCGATATATCCTACAGGGAAGGTTTTTTACAATCACCAGAGGATTATTTAATAAATTGGTTTATCGATTCATACGTGAATCAACCAATATTGGGGTTAACTAATACATTATTTTACGGTAGTAAATTTTTTATAATATATATATATTATATATATATATAAGTCAGAGAAGAAATCTTCCTTACGACACAAGAGTTTTATTTAAAGACCTATGCAGTTTGAGGAGCTCATGTGTGCTCTTAATGTTAGAGGTCACAGAGCAAATATATAGTAAAAAATAACAAAAGACTTACAGATTTAGCATTATAGTCTAAGCTCCCCGAAATAGACTATAATGCTAAATCTCTAAGTCTTTTGTTATTTCTTTACTTATCTATCTATCTATCTTTATTATATATATATTATTATATATATATAATATATTATATATATATAGTACAGTGCTTCTTCTATTATTACTCTTATACAGAAGTTACAACAATATACCATTGAGCAAAGAACATCAATCGTATTTTTTTAGTTTCACTTTGACTAATATCCTTAAGAAAGGTATTAACAGCAGACTCCCTCAGCTGTATATATTATATATAGCGCTACTGTCATTCTACAAGGATGGATTTAGCAATAAATAACACGAAGGTTGATATGAGGCATATAGTACCTAAATAATGCGAATGCAATCATCTGCGTTTCCAATGAATAATCTTTAAGGAAACTTCGCTTGGAAGAGAAATAACGAGTCTTGTTAATTAAACGTAACAATTGCTAAGTACTCTGTTTATCTTGTATCTTTGCCTGGTAAACCTCTGTCCTCATCCTTGTTGGAAATAAAATGTAGTTAGTTGTCTGAAAATTAATGAAAGCATAGACTATACTGTCATATGGGTAGGTACACTTAAAAGAACGTAGCTGGTGGCCAAACCACCATGTCCAAATAGACGGAGACACACTTTGTGAGTTAGTGCTGAAGACTGGCGAATCCTAGAGAAAGAGAGGTTGATTTTAGCGGCATTCCTTTATATATTCTGCTTGCAGTGCCACTTAACAGCAAACCATCACAAGTATCGGAAGATAATCCCCAAATGACGTCAAACCATTGCGAGTAAGGTGTTACAATTCATGGGTGTCAACAATTTTTGGTAAACCCTGTAGCAGGAATAAGAGCCGTTAACCTTGAATTCAAGGGAGCCAGTGACTGTTGGTAACCTCTTCAAACATTAGATGTGTGAATCTCACGCGCCATGAGAAACACGTGATTGGTTTTAGTTTTTTAGTTCCAGCGCAGCGTGAAAGTGTTTTAGACGTTGTTTTGAGGTTGGTCTCCCGCGCGTGAATAAGAATCATGGGCTAAATAAAAAAATTGATCAACAACACAATGTCTTGTTTAATTCAATTACTTGTAATGACTAAAATCAGCCGAAAAGAAGAATCAGTGAGCAACTAGACAACAAGATGACAGTCGGAGATGGGAGGAGAATCAGCAAGAACCAGAGTAACTAGAGAATGAAATGATAAAGCAAGACCATCTCCTCTCCAAGTAAGTCACTATTATGTGTTATGATATGTGTTATATAGTACCTAAATAATGACAATGTACTCGTCTGTTTTCCGATAAATACTGTCTGACGAAAACTTGCTCGAGAGAGAAGTAAATAACTTATCAATTGCACCTAGCAATGGTGAAGTACTCTGTTCACCTTGTATTTTGGCTTAGAAAAAGTTATTTCCTCATTCTTAATACTAGTGGTTCTTCCTATCATTTCTAAGTTAAAACTGATACTCGAGCTCATTCTTGATTTCAATCTTGGTAAATACAGCTTTAAACTTGGTACTTTTTTTGACCCGCCTTGAATTCTGAAAAAAATAACGTTCCATTCACTGTTCATTTCTGTCTTAGTAAATACAGCTTCAAACTTGGTACTTTTTTGACACACTTTGAATTCGGAAAAAAAAAGTTCCATTCACTGTTCATTTCAGTCTTGGTAAATACAGCTTTAAACTTAGAACTTTTTTGACACACATCGAATCATTGAATTCTGAAAAAAAGTTTCATTTAATGTTTATTTCTATCTTGGTAAATACAGCTTCAAACTTGGTACTTTTTTGACACGCCTTGAATTCTGAAAAAAATAACGTTCCATTCACTCTTCATTTCTGTCTTGGTAAATACAGCTTTAAACTTGGTACTTTTTTTGACCCGCCTTGAATTCTGAAAAAAATAACGTTCCATTCACTGTTCATTTCTGTCTTAGTAAATACAGCTTCAAACTTGGTACTTTTTTGAACACATTTGAATTCGAAAAAAAAAGTTCCATTCACTGTTTTCATTTCAGTCTTGGTAAATACAGCTTTATACTTAGAACTTTTTTTTGACACACATCGAATCATTGAATTCTGAAAAAAGTTTCATTTAATGTTTATTTCTATCTGGTAAATACAGCTTCAAACTTGGTACTTTTGACACGCCTTGAATTCTGAAAAAAATAACGTTCCATTCACTCTTCATTTCTGTCTTGGTAAATACAGCTTTAAACTTGGTACTTTTTGGACACTTGATTCTGAAAAAAACAAAACAAAAAAAACGTTCCATTCATTGTTCATTTCTGTCTTGGTAAATACAGCTTTATACTTAGACTTTTTTTGACACACATTGAATCATTGAATTCTGAAAAAAGAAGTTTCATTTAATGTTTATTTCTGTCTTTGTAAATACAGCTTTAAACTTGTTATTTTTTGACACACCTTGTATTCGGAAAACATTTTTTTTACTCCTTCTTCATTTATATCTTGGTAAATAGCTTCAATCTCGATATTTTTGACAATCTTGTATACATTAACGAAGAATCCATTCACATTTTTTTATAGTGAATAGTGATATTTGTTACGAGTAAAGCTAAAAAAAAAAGTAAACATTTATATTGAAGCTGTTGGTTCGTCAAATTTGGTTTGTCATAACAGTTCATCATTTTCGTGTTTGTTTTGAGGAAACATTTCCAGTGTAATAAGTATCGCTTGAATAATCCATGGTCTGAGAGGGTTTTGATATGCTGGTTGCTTTTTGTCGCTCTCTTAAGGAATGGTCGAGCTGTCGTTATTTACTTTCAATGATCGAGGGGATATTGGCTATGGTGCGTGGATTGCAGACAGTGCCATCAGTCATAACGTGGGTCAGTTCTTGCATAAGATTAATTTGCTTCTTTATTTGGTGAGTGAACATTATGCTTTTAGACCATCCAGCCATGAACACCAAAGTGTCTGAGAACTACAAGAAGACTACAGAAACCACTAAAAACAAGAAGCTACTATATATATGTGTGTATATATGAATGAATGAATATATATATATAAATATATATATATATTATATAATATGTGTGTATATATAATATATATATATATATATATATATTACAATCATATATACATATCATAATATATAATATATATATATATATATATATATATATATAAATAAATAAGTATAATGTATATATATTATATATACATATGTAATATATTATATATTATATGGATTATGTATTCACACAACCAAACACATACACAAAGCATATTCTATATATCTATCTTTATCTATTGAAATAGGTGGGTTAGAGTAAATCCGACAGTATGAAGGTAAGGTAAAATGTTTTTTGTCCACTTTTCATTTTATTATATCTATCATCTATCTGTCTGTCTCTGTCTCTCTCTGTCTCTCTGTCTCTGTCTCTGTCTCTCTCTGTCTCTGTCTCTCTCTGTCTCTCTGTCTGTCTGTCTGTCTCTCTCTCTCTCTATATATATATATATATATATGAGTGGTAGTATCTGTTAGGGTGTCATATATGGGCTAGATAGAAAAACGTGTTTCAAAATTTGTTTAAAACATTGGGTTTAAAAAAATAAATATCCATCAAGAATCAATAAAACAAAACGTCTTCGACATGAAATAACCCAAAAAGGGTTTACATGCCGTAAAACCTAACCAATCTACTAACCAACCACTGTGTCTTCATCTACACCACTCATTTGCCTCCCTTTTTTGTAGTCGCCTCAGCGTAAAAAAATGTCGTGTTTTCGGGCGCTCATTGCGCAGTTCCTTTGATGTATAGGGGATCTTGAATTACTTTACTACTACCGATGATAGCGACCTCTGATGAAACAGAAATCAAGCAAGTCAGCTTCTTGGACTAGAAGGTAGAGAGAGAGAGAGAGAGAGAGAGAGAGAGAGAGAGAGAGAGAGAGAGAGAGAAAAAAAAAAGGGAAATAAATGTTCCACATACTGTTATAGTCAAAAGAAAGATAACGACAAAACACGCACAGACTTGCATTCACACGGACGCACGCATGTACAGCTCACCACAGACGGACGTAAACACAAAAGCCCGCGCACACACACACACGCCCGTACACACGTACACGTACACGTACACACACGTGCAAACACTTGCGTACGTACATATACATACATACTTACATACATACTCATACACACTGGTACATACATACACACACGCCCTTGCATTCACGTAGCAATGTTTTGAGTCGACAGTAAATTACCCGAAAAGCGTTGATATATATCATCATCATCATCATGTCGCGCTTTCAGCACGGATATCCATGACAATCTCTCTCCATCCGTCCCTATCGCTCATCATTCTCGGGAGGTCATCTCTGCAGCATCCTGCATCCGCACAGAGCTGATCAACGTACTTTTTGCTGGTCGGCCCACGCTGGCTTGTCCATGTGCTGGTTCCACAGGAGGACGTCGCTTATGAGTTCGTCCTTGCTTCTCCAGCAGTGTCCCCGCGTGTCTTGTCCGTCTCACTCGGATGGTTTGGGTGATATGTGGTAGGTGGCCGTACAGCTGCTTTCTGGTAGGGTGCTGTTTCCAACGTCTTGTTCATGATCACAGCATTCTTGTGCAGCTTCCATCTAGTTTATTTCTCTAGTTGCTTAGTTAGGGTCCAGGTGGTGCAGCCATAAGCAGTACTGACACGACAACGGCCTGGAAGAACTGTCTGTTTAACTTGTCTGTGAGATTGGACTCCCATATGATCGATAATTTATTTATAGCGGTCCAGTGTTGCCATTTTAGACAGTTAGGTCTCCCTTTAATAAATCTTCACAGAGAGAGGGTTTAATCTCAGTTGTATAATTCTATTTGTAGTCCTTGAAATCCTAACTAAACAAAAAATAGATAAAATAAAAAATAAGTATAAAATAATGTGGTCATCATCAGAACAAGATATTTAGATTTTTGATAATTTTTTATGTTTTCTCTATTATTATTTTATCCTATTTTGTAATTAAAATAATAAGGTAAATTTTAATTTGGTATGTACCAATTGGCTGCCGGGACAATTACAGTTGTGATTGCTGTAAAGCCGATTGCTACTGTACTTCAATGAACGACAGACACGTATATATAAAAATATGACCCGTCTTTATTTTCTTCGGCTTGTAGGTGGTGAGGGAGGGAGAGCTTCACAATGAAAATGCAGGGTGGCTGGCGAAGGCGCCGAGTGTTCACAATGTGTCCGAGGGGTGTTTGCTGACGGGAGATGCGTGGTTGTCCGCTTGGCTGCTGACAGGGGGCTGACTGGCGGCTCGAATCCTCTGGTCTTTATATCCGATGAATATGCCTACGCATTTTTATCTTTTGATCTGATAATGGACAACTTCCTTTTTTAAAATATTTTTCTTTTTCATTCTCTTCACCGGAAGACTCTGCTTCCGTTTTCCTTTTTCTTTTATCTATTTCTTGACCGGAAGAGAAATGTTCCATTTTCCTTTTTTTTATATATATTTCTTCATCTTTCTATTTTGCTTTTGACCGGAAAGTTCATCTTCCGTCGCATGAATATGCAGCATGATAATAGGAAGACAAATGTAACCGTTTTGTTTTCCTATTAACACAGCACAATAAGTTCTGAAGAAGATTTTTTAAAAAATCGAAATATTGCAATATCAGCAGAATAAAGCAAAATAAATAACTTTATTTTAACAACATCTGTGTTTATTCGTCTTATTTTATCCTTATACACCATCGGATTAATTTTCTTACTTTTAACTAATATATATATAATATATATATATAATATATATATATATATATATATATATGTGGTGTGTGTGTGTGTGTGTATGTTGTGTGTGTGTGTGCGGCGCGTGTGTTTTAAATAGAAGATATTTAGAAGTATTTAATACAATCCTCTTAAAATCAGATTTCGTGTCAAAGAGACAAGATATACCGTAAATATTCACATGCAATTTAGAAATCATATCACAAAACCAATATTTAACTTCCAATATTTCATCATGTTCCCGGATTTAAAAATTATACCTGTCCTAAAAATGGCATTACATTTTGACTATTCTCGTCTCTCTCTCTCTCTATATATATATTATATTATATATATATATATATATATATATATATATGTGTGTGTGTGTGTGTGTTTTATATATATTACGGTACATGTGTTCTTATGGAATGAAGCATAACACATTATATCTGCCAGCAAATAATTGTAAAATTAGTAAATGTCTTCTCGCGTACAGTGACCATTGAAATGTATTGCATGAGTGAGTCCACTTGATGAGGTTTCGTTACTTATATCAGAATCCCTTACACCAATCTTCTGAAGTGGGTTGATGGTCGTGTTTGTGTCGTGCCTATTTATTGATAGCCTCATAGGTTTCAACCTTAACTGGTGCTCCTAACTAGCAGTCTAAGATCGACATATATCGAGACAGTTTTGCAATCGACAGTATCCCGGGTCAAAGGATGACGTGACATGATAGCCACACAAGAACCGTCTCAGTGAAGGAGGCATTTCAATTATAAAATGTTTTAAACTATTGAACAACTCAAAGTTATAAGTGTTTGGCTCTCACATAAAGTTGCTAATGATACATCAGCGTTCAGTCTACTCACTCCTTGAAATGTCTATCCTACAAACTTATAGGATATAAGATTTTACAAAGAAATGCATTGAAAATTATCTTACTATAAAATGAATTGAAAATTATTTTACAATAAAAAATGTATTGGGAATTATTTTACTATAACAATGCATTAGAATGAATTTTGCTATAAAATGTATTGGATATGCTTTTACTATAAAACGTACATTGGAAGTGATTTTACTATAAAGATCCATTGTAAGTGATTTTAAAATAGAATAGTGAAGCGTAATTATTGTAGTCTACGGGGATTGAAAGGAGAAAGAGAAAAAAGAAAGAAATAAGAACAAAGAGAGTTTAAAGATTGAACGCATTG
The DNA here is from genome assembly GCA_023376005.1 of Doryteuthis pealeii. Taxonomy (NCBI): domain Eukaryota; kingdom Metazoa; phylum Mollusca; class Cephalopoda; order Myopsida; family Loliginidae; genus Doryteuthis; species Doryteuthis pealeii. The sequence goes on along the minus strand of CM042158.1, from coordinate 32,801,174 downwards.
ACCCCGGAAATAGATTTAAAAATAAAAAACAGAAGTTCCGGGTTTTAACCGAAAACTGATGTGGCTCTCCCAACCCCGGGACGAGAAACAGAAGAAGAAAAGAAAAACGGTCTCTTTTCGGCCAAGCCTCGTGGGAAGCAGGTGGGACCTTCACGGTTCCCCCGATGGGTTCTATATAGTAGTAGCGAACATGATTTACGATAGAGTAATTTGACCGTATCCACTATCTCTTTCTATCTATCTTTCCTTCTCTCTGAAAAAGAACCCACGTGCGTCAAATAAATAAACATCCCCCGTGACTATACAAACTGCGTGTGTTATTTCTGAACTAACGACTATTACTACAACTAACGACGACTACTACTACAACTTGAGTTGGCCTATGCGACACATATCGTTCTGATACATATATCGTTCTGGAGCTATAATACAATAGATTGGAAATTAGTTTACTATAAATGTGCATTCGAGATGATTTTACTATTAAAAACATTGAAAATATTTTACTTATAATGATTAGTGAGTTTTACTAGTAGACTATAACTAATGAGTTCAATTATCACTGGGTATATCTTATTCTCAGCCAAACTAAACTAAGTTTAGTAAATGATTACTATTCGTTATATTGTTGCATACCCTCTTCATTACTTCTTTACTTACTCTATTCTTCTGGCCGCCTTTGGAATCTTATAACATCTTGTCTTGGTCTGGACTTCTCTTGGGGACTTCGGTCTGGTTTTCTGTTAGTGATTTCACTCTATCAGAAGCCCCGTGTCATTGCTAGTTTTTAGATAATAAACACAAGACTTCGATTTATTTTGATGTTACTTTATTTTCAATCCCCAACCCAGACATCTGCTAACTAACATAGCGCGCGTGAGTTCCAGTTTAGACAGAGCATAAAATGGCCGACCGCTCTTCCTGACGTCCAATTGCAAACTGGGGACTCTGAAAAAGGTCCCACGTGACTTCACATATTTGGCGCGCTTCTGTAATTTTCCATGGAAGGACCCGGCCATGATATGGAAGGGGTCATCCCCTCAGAATTACAGGGGACCGACAATAATCTCATGCAACCGCATAGATTATGTAACAATATGTATATTACATTTTAATGTATATCATGAAAATTGAATAAAATATGCTATACATAAATAGATATTTACTGACTGGCCATCATCCCTAAATGTATGAATCTATTCTAGGAGATTTTAACAGTGCTTTGGTCTAGATGTTATTGATTCTTCTTCTGATCTCCAGTTCCTTCGGATCGTTTTAAAGGCACCAACTACAATTGGTATCTCAGTCGCCTTCATGTTACTCAGCATATTTTATGTCTCTAGCAAGGTCCAGGTACACTCAGCTCACAAGTTTGTCTCACAGATTGAATTACATAATTTCCACTACTCATGCACTGAGTTGGTGGTGGCCGGTATCGAACCCGGAATCTTACGATTCCTAGGTGGGTGCGCTACCGACTGAGCTAAACCTTTAATGAATAAATACGAAAGATTAATTGAATCAATTGTCTGTGTTGTGATATTTATCAAATCAATTGTTTTTGTCGGTTTATCTACATTTCCATTTATACAGGGTGCGGCATAAGTAACGAGCGTTATGAGACGTAATACATCGAAACACGGTGTCTGTGGATTCATTTACGCTTAGAAATGTAGCAAGTAAATATTCTCTTATATTTAACAGCTGCCTCTGGCCGCACGGGTAAGAAAAGCCACGGGGTAACTGTTAAGGTATAACCGCACTGAATGAGAGGGTGATAACTCGAAACACGGGTCTGGGATTATTATTTATTATATATATATATATATATATATATATATATATTATATATATATATATATATATATAACATGCATATAATATGTATTATTTCACACGTACAATTAGCCTATATGTGACGAGACTGAAAGGCAGCCCTATGAACAAGCGGATTCCCAGTTCCCACAAACAAAGCGCGTCAGGATATGTTTGGCCTGTGGCGAGCGGCTACGGATACTCAAACTCGCTACCACCTCGTAGCTGAGGTATTGTTAGTAGAGACCCAAATAAAGTATATCCTAATTTGCATAAGCGCATCCGAACGAGCAGAAATAAAGACGGACTGTCGCTGACAGGGCGAGTGAGGAAGAAAGTGTTTGGACGGCAATTGAAATCTGAAGACTGCTATTTGATGTGAGAGTGGTGTGTTCAGTTGGGAAAGGAATTGCATTTCGTTTGCTGGAGAGACTTTCAAAGGATTGATATTACCTTGAATTTTTGGACCCCTTTCAAAAGACTATATATACAAGGTGCGGTGTAAGTAAATGGCGTTACTTATGTCGCACCCTGTATTTTTTACGTAATGTATAAACAGGATTTGGCATTACATATCCTCCAAGAGTTGATATGCAGTAAAACGTAATCAGCAACCTTTGGATATATGAAGGCTATTGTAGGGACCCTTTTTGTTTGGAGATTGTGTAGTTGATGAGTTGAAGATCCGAGTTATGGGTCCCTACAATTTATATGTATAAGGACTACGGAAATGTAGTTTCCATAGGTAACAAAAGAAGAAGACATTGATAAAGGAAACAAACTTATATACATAATACAATTAATATAGTTTCATTGTTTTTCAGTGGTGTTGCAGTCTGATTGTGTCTGTGTATAGTTGTGTGTGACATGGTGTTTATATTAGTGTGATTGCTTGTGTCAACATATTAGTAGTTTGTCTGTGATTGGAACTTGTGATTGAAAGTTGCTGTTATCGAGAGGAGAGAGAGAGAGAGAGAGAGAGAGAAGAGAGAGAGAGAGAGAGAAGAAATAGGAGACGAAAAGATAGACGGACCTGTTGAGTCGTATTTGATGTTTTCGGACGTTCCCACTGTCGAGTTAGGAGCATCCTCTCCAACTCTGTTGAGTCAGGAAGAGCAAAAGCTCCTCACTGTCTCTGTGTCTCCTTATCTCAGCTAAATGGGCCTTTTTATAATTTTCTTATTGTCATTGTCTATTGTGATCATTAAGCTAAAATATTCCTCAAATATCAGGTGATTTGCAATGATGCAATATCAAATGATTTTGGTACATGTGGAATTCTGGTGACGTAAATTATCGGATGAATTTAAACCATTGTTTCTATTGTTCCTAAAATTTCTAAACTAATATTCATTCGATTTTCTTTTTGTTACCTAATTTCTAAACTCATGACATACCATTGTAACAAGTTATTTAAGAAAACTTAATTATTTTAATTTGGTTAATTCCACATGCCCATAAAAATATAGGGGCCAATCCCTGTATACTATCATTTTAATCTTAGTGGCAATTCGTCATTTCAAATCCCGATTAATATGTTTTTAAATGACGTGTAAAAACTGAGCTCCCAGTATTTATTTTTCTTTCTACGTTCATTTTTCCTCTGTCTATTTTATCACATAAATTATTCTGATTCCTTTTGTTATTCATTTATAATTCCAGATATTTTCTGATCTGTTACCTTCAACGCATCTAAATTGCAAGGCCAAAATGGATTTGAATAAAAGAAAATATTTGTCATTTATTTGTTTTGAAAAAAATAAAATATCCTAATTATGAATTTTTTCTTGGCATATTTGTCATAAAGCCGATGCGAGAAAAAAAAAGAGAAGAAATTATATTTTAAAAAATTTAAAAAATAAAAGAAAAAAATAATCCTGTGTCTTTCGAAATTGAATTTCATTTTCATCGACCAGGGAATCATCACGAGATTGAATTGAGGCTTTATCTTCACGCGAGACTCTCGTGTGAGATTAACTGATCAGATGGAATAATTGTAATTCAGGCAGAATTATGTAAAAAACGCATTTGAAATTTGTCAGGAAGAAAAAAAAGAAACAATAAAATCGATTTTAAGCTTGCCAAAAGCTTAAAGTATTATATTTGCTTTTTTGAGACAAAATATAAATGTCAGGCGGAAATAACAATGGGGGATATTTATTAGCCATTACAAAAGCCAAAAGGAAAGTATTAAAAAAAAGCGACCAATAGTAAAAATAATTATTTTGTGCTCCCTCTCTCTATCTCTCTCTCTCTCTCTCTCTCTCTCTATACTATATATATTATATATATATATATATATATATACTATATATATACTGTGTGTTGTGTGTGTTAGCTATATGTATATATACTTATATAATATATATATTATATATTAAATTATATATATATATATCTATATATATGTAGATATATTTATATATACTATATATATATATATATATATATATATATGTATATATAATATATATACTATATTATATATATAGATAGATAGATAGATAAAAAAATCTGTTTTCAAATCCCTTACAAAGTAATAAAGATTCGTCATTCGCATCTGATGATTTGGCAGTGTCAGAAAATTTATCTTCAAGCTTTCTGAAAATAGACTATAACGCAAAAAATCTAAGTCTTTTGTTATATTTTTTAATTATAATTTGCCCTGTACTCTTTAACAATAAGAGCCACACATAGAGCTCTGCAAACTGTGACACCACACACACACACACCACACACCACAACATCATATATATATCATATATATGTATATATATATATAATATATATATTATATATATATATATAAATTTTCAATTCTAAACTCTGACGGTGTGGTAAAAAACAAAAAGAAAAGTCAGGTTTCGAATCACACCCACAAAAGCAGTATTCCTGGGCTATAGCTTGCTGATGAGGCCTAACGAGGCTGATATCTGCATACAGAAATTGATTTTACTCGATTTGTTTAGCCTACATTTGAATAGGTATGCCTGCCTAATTCATTAATTACTAATTAATTAATTTTCAAAATTAGGTACGACTTCAATTAAGCACATATCCCCCCCACAAAAAAAAAATATATAATATATGTATGTATATTATATTAATGATTAAAATCTATAAAGAGTAAGTAATATGAAAATTTAAATAGGGATCACAGCACAAAAAACGGGCTAAAATGCCCAATAAATAAAATAAATAAAAATAACTAAATATAGGATAAACATCGATGCGTTAGAAACCAGGGCTACTCGAGTTTCACATGGATAACGAATTTTAATTTAGCTTAAGACTTGTACACACGCATGGTTAACGGAATGAAAACAACCAATACCAATTGATTAAATAAAGGTTTCGGTTTGAAATCCAGTAATGACTCCGATTACGACATAAAGTTTCTTGAGTTCAACAAGAAAGTTGGAAGATACATCTGTCCAAATAACGGGCATATAACCATAAAAACGAGGAGGTTATTCCGAAATATCTAAATAGTACCAAGTAAATATATTGGACCATATTACCTTTAGGCACCCCTTTTGATCTCGATTAAGAAAGGACATGTTTTTCATTTACACCGTCAATATTTGTTTGTTTGTTTGTTAGGGATTAAGGTTAGGGGTTAGAGTTAGGGGTTAGGGTTAGGGTTAGGGGTTAGTTTTATAATTTAAACAAAATCTAAAAATCGTCTGTTACAACAATCGGATATTGACGATGTAAATGAAAAACATGTCCGTCTGAATCGAGATCAAAAAGGGGTGCCTAAAGGTCATATGACCCAAAAGATCTATTCATAAGGCATGATTTTTTTTTACCTTTTACTAAGGAAACTCAAATAGAAACTGGTAAGATTATATCCATAGTCATAGAAAAAAAAGTTTAAAAAAAGGTAGCTTCAAGTTGAATTGTATTACCTATTGTAGCGTAAGTATTATAGTCTACGGGAAATTTGAGAACTGAAAAGAAAACAATAATCAGATTTCTGGAGAAGAGAAGAAATTAAGAACACAAAGAGGTTAAAGTTTGGAAGGGTAAACACTCAATGGGGTGAAAAACATGTCCTTCTTTAATCGAGATCAAAAAGGGGTGCCTTAAAGGTCATATAGTCCGATATATTCAGTATTCAATTCTGAGACTAGCATTTGAAACAAAATATCGCATTGTTTTGAGGGATTCTTTTTTCTAAAAAGTCTTGAGAAATGTTTGATGATGATCTATAAGTATATGTATATAAGAGATGGAAAAAAAGAAAAAAGTCAGGGAAAATTTTGAGATATTGATATCTACTGATATCCACTGAGAATGATCATCAGTTCAGCGCCCTAAAAAATCCCATCTGCAGTCAAATCAATTACAAACACTTTTTGTTTTCTCTGACGTAAGAAAATCAAGAAAACACTTCCGGTAATGAAAATATTGACAGGAAATGAAAAGTGCCAAGAAATTCAGGATATCAAGACGAATATTTGTTTTTTTTAAATACGTTGTTATTCTTTCTAAAACTGGAATCAAATAAAATCATCTCTCTTTTCCTCTCTATTTTACCCCTCTCTCTTCTCCTCTCTCTCTCTCTCTCTCTCTCTCTCTCTCTCTCTCTCTCTCTCTCTCTCTCACATTATATATATATGGTATTTGTGGAAAAAAGTGACTTACCGGTGAAAATGGTCACAGTGGTTAGTTGATTCAAGTTTCACAATGATAAGACAGCGATATAACAAATATAACGTGCTCAATACGTTAGTAAGCACATTTATTGATATAAAGATACACCGTGCTACCTTATATTAATATAATATATTATATATTATATAAGTATTATATATATATATATATATATATAATGTTTTAAAAAGGAATGGACTTAAAATTTCCGACTGCAGTTTCTCGCCGTAACGCCGAATGTTCACGGTATTATTGTCCTACCATAGCCTGTATCTATAACTGGTTGTACCCATTTTTCAATACAGTGGCTGTGCTACATACCCTCCTTTACGCCCACACACCTAATGCGGAACTTACTAGGCAGAGCCTATGCTCTCGCGATCAGAGTTATACTATATATATTGTAACGTACGGGTGTTCGTAGTCACGTACCGATTAGGAATATGTTGCGTGGCGGTACCAGTTCGTAAATGTGTGACGTAGCACCTTTTCTTTCACGGCACTACAATTCGTATCTTCGTACGTACGGTCGTTTGTTACATACACAGACCCAGATCTAGCAGTCATCGTCTGTGCCCCAAAATTCTTCCACACTCCTTTTGTTATGGTCAAGCGAAAGGTATCACGTTTCACGGCCGCGTGCTTCTTCGTTACGGCCAATTGACTTTATCTCAACGGGTATCCAGAGGTCAGGGGAATTTCATGATAAAAACGATGCCCTTAGTATTTTTCTCGTCGTAGTAAAAGAAGAATGATAATACTGTGTTTACTTTTCAGAAGTTTATTATATTCAAAACTTCACTATAACTTTTGAGAGAGAGAGATTTCGTTAACACATATGTTTTTTCTTTTATTAACTCTTAGTTGTCTCAGTGGTCAGTACTCCAGCGACTTCGTTAATAATAATAATTGTTTTCAACTTCGTCTCGCGTAAAAGATTAAAATTCAGGTTGAGTACTTAGCAACATCAGTTCATCAACTGCCACATGCGGCCTCCTGGCTCTGATATCTTCTCTGACTAGACCCGATCTCTGACTGCTCTGACCCTCTCCGATCGCAGACTCTAACTCTAACTGGCTCTGATCCCTCACTGACTCGTTAATATAGTGTGTCTGAATAATCTTCAAGAAGTTTCTTTCTCTAGAATGTTCGAGCTAGCCTTCGACCGAATCGAATGTTCGATTCGTTCCAACGCTCTTCGGTCACACAGAGTTCACGAGCGCCTAAGATCAAAAACTCATTGGTCGTCTCTAATCCTATTCTTTAAAAACATAGACTTATCGTCTCCTTTCTCTCGTTAAAAGATTTTAACTCCTTTTTCGGTGATTCTATAAAGACCACCCAGTAATCTAAGATGATAAGATATAATTGGTAGTACATTTTTCTAAAGGTTTTTTTAAGTCTGGCAGAAGGCCACAAATATAGGTGCTGGGTGGCATTACATAAAAATAATATATATATATATATATAATATATATATATATAAATATATAATATATTATATGGTATTGTTTGGTAGTCTCCGTATGCTTCTAGTAAGTATATGTATTAAGATATATTTATGTATCTGTATCCGTTTTTGGAAGTATACAAATCAGGTTTGGGCATTATGTGAAGCATTAATGTGCTTATATTATAATAATGTAGTTAAATATATCATCTGGGAATAAATATCAGAAAAACTCGGTGCGTTGTTTTTTTTTAGTCTCTTTTATTTAGTAGTAGTGGTGAATTTCGGGATTATGATGATCTCCCTTCTTCAAGACTCTTGAGGACAGTAGTGATTTTCTGGCTGCTGGATGCTCATCAAAAACCGATGCTTCACACTAATGCCGACACTTGATTTGTGTACTTCCAAAAAACGGATACAGATACACACACATTACATACATACATACATATATATATATATAATATATATTATATATATATAATATATATATGTGTGTGTGTGTGTGTGTGTGTGTGTCGTTGTGTTTATCAAAATTAATTCATTTCTTAATTAAATTAAAAATTAATTGAATTAAAAATAATTAAATTAAAAAATAGATAATTTGAAATAGAAACTTAGTTCTGATAATTTTAAACATTTTTAAAATTAAATTTAATAATTTAAATTAAATTAAAACAAACTATATATGAATATATAATATCAGGTACATTTTATTAAAACTTGTTTTACAAAAACAATGAGGACTGTCTAATTGCATGCTCAAATTTTGAGTGTATTCATTCTATTTATGACGATATTGTATGATATGACGTAATCAGTTGACGTAGTATGTGTTACAGACAAATTAGAGACTCAATCTCAATTATTACTAGATTATATATAAATGTTCACATATATATACACACATATATATACATGTATATATATATATTGTGTGTGTGTAGTGTGTGTGGTGTGAGGAAGGTTATTTTTTAAATTGTGTGTACATCCGTATATGTACACACCACACACACACACACACACACATATATATATATTATATATATATATATGTGTGTGTGTGTGTGTGTGTGTGTGTGTGTGTATGTGCGTGTGTACATACACATATGTGTGTGAGTGTGTGTGTCTCGGTATTGTGCGCCTGACTGTTAATTTTTTTAATGGGTCAGTACTTTGTTTGAAGTGGGGCGGGCAGTGTTATTTTTTTTTAGGTGTTACTGACACATTTTTTGTCATCCTTATTGCTAGGGCAGAATATCAAGTTTCATGTTGAGGCCGAATGGATAAAAGCTTTTTATCTTTTTAATCCATTTGTACTCATGATTTTCGATTACAGATTTAATGTTATCATCTTTTTGGATTCTTTCGATAATGGTGAATTTCGCATCTCTGTTGAAATCATGATCATCTGAACGGAAATGTTGTACCACTGGGATAAGCTTGCTCTGATCCTTGGATGCCTATAATTATAAAGGGAAAAATAGAAAGGCCATTCAGATTTACTGACCTATGGTTTGTTACGTTTCATGCAATTAAGTAAATAGATTACATTTTTGTTACGTGGTAAATTTCTAAGGTTTTTCTAGTTGTAGATTTATTTCTGTCTATCTATCTATCTACCCCTCTCTCTCTCTCTCTCCTCTCTCTCTCTCTCTCTCTCTCTGTCTCTCTGTGTGCTCTGTCTGTCTGTCTGTCTGTCTGTCTGTCTCTCTCTCTCTCTCTCTCTCTATATATATATAATATATATATATATATATATATATATATAACTGAATATACTGATAGATAGGTAGATAGATATGAATAGACCTAGATACGAATAAACGAACTAAAATATAAAATGTATGTATATAAGATGGAAATGTTACTTATATATTGGTATTTTTGACGACGGTTGTATCAGAAAAAACTGTACTTGAATTTCGAATTAATATGAATAAAAATAAAATTGCCTCTCTCTATGAAAATGTTTGTTTAATAAGAATTTTCTTTTGAAGCCGAAGCAAACAATGTTGCATTTAAAACGCTTTCTTATAACAAACTTCAAACAGCAAAAAGTTTCAACAATTTTTCTTGGTTATCAATAACCGCCAATTATTTCTCCTAATATAAAATGAAATTTTCCATGAAAAAAAAAAAAGCAAGAAAAAAACAAACAAATTTTGTTTAGATAATTTTTTAGCAATTTCCACCAATTAAATAATATCTATTTCATAGGTGCATCAAAAGTATACCCTACTTCACATTAAAACGGTCGTGGCTGTATAAAACACCTGATGGCCGTGGGTGCCAATCCGAGATGCTTAAGTACGAAATTATGTTGGCAGAGTACTCCATGACATGAAACACACTACTTAAGCTGTTACTTAGGCTAGACGAGCGGTCGGAATGGCCCCTTACGATCAATCAGCTATTCCTGTCAACCCCTATACGATTTTCCTAACCCTATTGCCATATGGCAACCCCCAAAACGTTTTATCATATATGTGCTAAAAAGCAGTGGCTGAGGGTCTTACTATCCTGGGTATGACGTTAAAGTTCATCTAATAAAGTTCCAATTCTGGAACTCTGGGAATGTGGACTACCCCTTTATCTCCATTACTCCCAGGTCCACCCTGACCCGGAGTGGTAGTACAAATTAGGGTATCTATCTATGGGGTAAATAGATAAAAATGATTATTAAAGATATCCGTTTTAAAAATTGAGTTTTAAAGAATATTGAATACCCAACAAGAAGTGACCCCACAATGTTGATATGCCGTTAAATACAACCAGCTAACCAAACCAATAATCCAAGCAACCAAGATTGAAAACTTTTTTTTAAACATATCATCATCATCATAATGTCGCGCAATTAGCACTGATATCCATAACATACTTTCGCCAACCCTCCCTATCATTCATTGTCCCAGAGCCGTCCTCTGCGTAGCATCCAGTATCCTCGCATAGTGGTCAATGTAGGTCCTTGGGTGGGCGGCCCACACTAGCATGTTCGTGTGTTGGCTTCCACAGGAGAACGTAGCTTACGAGCTCGTCCTTGCTTCTCCAGCAGTGTCCATCATGCCTTGTCCGTCTCACTCCAATGGTTTGTGAGATGGGAGGCAGCTGGCCATACAGCTGTTTCCTTGTGGGGTGTTGTTTGTTCAAGACTGCACGCAGCATTCTTGTGCAGCTCCCATCTAGCTTATTCTCAAGGTGCCTCGTTAGGTTCCAGGTTGTGCATCCATACAGCAGTACTGATATAACCATCATATATCATTCCTGGCAGGTCTTCCACACGGCATACATAATCCATCCCCGGCTGATTGAGATAGTTTTTTTGCTGGACCGCCAACAATAAGTATCCATCGGCGGGCATCACTTGGGGCTTAGAATATAGTGACTTTATCCCCCCACCCACTTGGAGAGGGGTAAAACATCCCTTACCAAAATATCCTGGATAAGCCACTGAACTGCATCTGGTGGTGATGCAGAGATCTAGGGGGTCTTCAGTATGCCTTCATTGCCACTACTTACATGACTACCTGGAGTGAGCATGCAGGTCAGGCACAAGGCCCTATAATGTTGGACCAACCACGAAACGAGACTAATTGGATGGTAGGTACAACAAATGCGTTGACCCCGTCGGCATTACCCTCAAGGGGGCACCTCAGTCACTAGGCAATAAACCCAGCCCTGTCCATTTAAATCAAGAGGCAGGTGTTGCCTAGGGGGCTGGCCCCCTGGGATCACGCCGTTAATTTTCACTAGTAGTTCAATGGCCGAAGCCACCGGACCCACAAGCCCCGAAGGGCCCTGTTTCTATTATTTGTGTACTCTTACCCGGAGTGGTAGTATTTGTTAGGGTGTCAATAGATATGTTTAAAAATGGTTCGTATTCGATATGTATATATTCTGAGAGATGATGGGTCCGTTTCTGATTCTCTATTCTTTCTATGAGAGACACCCGTAGTTATGACTTCATATTTAATCACCTACTAATATGCTGGAATAGCTGTCTAGTATTTCTTATCTCCTATTTCTTATAACTTCTACTGGTTCTGCTATTGGTCTGATTCTTGCTTCTTTTTTTGCCAAGGTTGTCATTATTTCTTAGAAACAAACGCAAAGCAGAACTTTTTTCAACCGCGCAGGAGCGAAGCCAAGCCCATGCTTATATTCAGAGACCTAACAGCTAACTCGGAACTTCTTTCTCACCGTTTCCCAGCGACAGGAAGTGGAGGCTCAACTTTATTCATCTGAACATCAATCAACTAACGGTCTGGATTTGAATTCAAATCTGTTTCTACAATAACAGTCTAAAAAAGCGACGTCTCCCATCAATATATAATAGAGATACTTGATACCATATTACAGTAAATAATTTGCATTAGAATAGCGGAAACTATAATTGTTTTCTACAGAATATTAATATTAGTTAGTTAAAACCATATACATTTTTGCAAGGAAGTGTCTAATAGTAAATAGAAATATTTGCGATATATATATATATATATATATATATATATATATATATATATATATTATAAAATAGATATATAAAGGTTTTACATATCTATTTATTTGGTGACAAAAGAACAGTCACAACCATTTTGGTTTCATGCATCAACAATCATCAGGTGAACTTGTTTCAAATGCAAGGAAAATCGAAATTTATTATATTATATAACAGCTCTATTCTATATTGAGCACTCTTCCAATAATACTGCGTTTGGCACACCGTTCCAGTAAAAGCTGAAACAGTGACAATCACACACACTATATATATATATATATATATATATTATATAATACCTGTGTGTGAGGGTGGGTGGTAGATGTATGTATGTATATATGTTGTGGGGATTAAAGAAATACCAAAATAAAAATAAAATAAAAACAAAATAAAAAAAACAACAGACTTCCATGGGGCCTTGACCGGAATAAACCTTATTGCGCATGTCTGACAAAAGGGACTGACTCCCTATCCCAAAAATAATACCTCGTCCATTTGAACTAAGGGCGCAACAGAGTGTAGTCGTTTTCTCCTATCCAGAGAAACAATCGACTATGCGCCGTTCAATAAAGCCTAAGTCATAAAACTACCTCTTGCCTTTGTCTCTTTCTTTTCTCGTGCCTTTTCGTTCGTTTTCGTTCGTTTTCGTTCCTAAGTTCGATTTCAGCGTACCAGCCCACAAGAACAAATAACTATTTTTTATTGGTGTTAAGATACCAGAACCAACGAACCTTTAACATAGCCCCATAATGTATGTATATACATACTCCAAAATCAAACATGATTCAAAATTTTCAGCCCTCCTATTTACAAATCCCATAATCTAGCCTTAAAACAACCACACACTAATATATCAACCGTCACCTATTCATCATTTGCTCTTGTGTCTGTAAAGTTTTTAAATGCCATCTTTGGCCAGTTGAAAAGGGCTTAACGTAAGTCCTGAGTTATGGAATCCTTTGGTAAGCGAATAAGTCCTATCCTGCGTAAAAGTCCTATCCTACGTATTGTTAATGGTCCAGTGATTTAATCCTATGGCCTTCGTCCACTAAAGTCGAAGTTGTTATGGCCAGTACAGTCGGTTTAAGTATTGTATCCACAGCAGAGTACTGCCAGCGATTGGCCAAGAGTTTGATCACATCGTTCTCGTCGAGCCAATAAGTAGGAGTGGACGTCTTGCACACACCTTATATACAACATTCTCAACAGTGTCAGACTAGATAATCTTACAAATAAATGAGTATGACTGTACTGTGTACAAATAAAGTTGCATCTATTTCTTTTCTTACTGAGTTTATTTTAGAATTAAGAAAATAAAAGAAATAAAATATATAAAAGGCATTTTCGTTCTTTGAAATTTCCTGCTGCATTCTGTCTTCTGTTTGGATCAGAAACAAACAACAAAAGAAAACAGAAAAAAAAACAAAAAAACAAAAAAACAAAACTAACAAAAAAAAAAACATAACAAAACTAAATAAATGCACTGCTGGCTTTCAACGCGTCTCGCTTGGTGAAGAAGTTTTTTGTTGTTTTTTTTTTAAGACGTTAAATCAAGCGACACTTTTAATGCGACAAGTAAAAACTCAGCGATGGAAAAAGAAATATATAGTGTACATAAAAATTGTGACAGACATACAAACAACAATCCCAAACAAACGCAGAAAGTGACACACACAGCCCCCCCCCAATCACACACACATAGGAACATATGTTTGTTCTCAATGGAATGTGCAGACATGTTTTTGTGTATTTAGAATACACAGGTTGTTTTTATATATATATATGTATGTATATATATATATATATATATATATATATAGAGTTATATATATATATATATTATATATATATATATATATATATATATATATATATGTGTGTGTGGTGTGTGTGTGTGTGTGTGCAGGTACGTATTGACACAGGATGTTTATCTTAAGACGAAAACCGACGTTTGTTTTATTTTATATACTCATGCAATATATATATATATTTTATATATATATATATATATATATATATATATATACATACATATATATATATATATGTGTGTGTGTGTATGTGTGTGTGTGTGTGTGTCTGTGTGTCTGTGTGTGTCTGTGTATGTGTGTGCATGCATTCATACATAAAGTAAAAGTAATGTCTTTTGAGTGGTCTGATTCCGTATCTGGTAGACAGCGAGGAAGTCAATCCCCCTTTCACTAGCGCTAGACAAAAGGGTATTGTTTTGACGTATGAGTCGGAGCGCAAAATCTACTATCAGTTCTTCACTTTACCGCACAGATCCATGTGCTACCCATACGCTGAGTTGGTTCCCATCCGAACACTCTATCGACTGAGCTAATATATATATATATGTGTATATGTATATATATATATATGTGTGTGTGTGCGTGTGCGCACGCTTGTGTGTGCCTGTGTTTATGTATCCATAAACATGAACTCACAAAGAAATACATTGAATATATATATATATATATATATATATATATATATATATATATATACATATACATATATATATATGACATTAGAACTTGCATTTCAAAAAGTTTCACGCAAATGATAGCGATCAGACATAATAATTCTGTAAAAGAATTAAAGAATTATCTCAGAACAGCATAACACCTCATATATATATATATATATATATATATATATATATATATATATATATACATATATATATATATCTCCTACTATAAATGTTTTATTTAATAATGTTTTGTGAGCTTACAGGAAGTCTGCATGTGGATAAATTTGAATTGTACTTTTTTATTCGTTTTTTTAACTTTTCCTCTAAATAAAGTCTACTGAGGTTGTATTTTCTATATAAACTAAACATTACTAATCTTTATTAGCAAATATTTTATTTTACGTTTGTAGAGTACTACCAATTTGATCATTTTTGTTACGATTTTTTTGGCTATCCTTTAGGCTTCAACCAAGAGCGCTGTTCAGCGGAGATCCTTTGTGTTAAGCAGAGCGCGATTCTTTGTGAAGAATCCTTTGTTTGTTTCTTGGTGCTCCTCAGTCTTACTGGTCCTTCGTCAATGATTGCAAATGGACGTCCGTCAGTATCAGCGGTAAAGTAGTTAACCAACCATTTATTCGGGCTGTTGATTGGCTGAGGTTTAAACCACGCGACCTCGCTAAGTCTATAAATTTAAGTGGTAGATTGCAGCACGGCTTATATACAACAGATACCCTTGGGAAAAGTATGAATCCTACTCCCCCTCCAGCTATAGATAAATAGACCGGGCTCTTTAACCTTGGTTAGGCAACCGATCTAGGAGAAGGAAAATTCTGAATTCAAACCTGTTGAACTCCGCTTAAGAAATTGACCTTGTGTCACATTCTGCACGTGCGGAGGGGTTGGTAAATATATATATATTTACAACAAATAATCCAACACTATACAATATGTATTTTGAAAATGTAGTTCTATATTGCCTTTTAGATGACAGTAAAATAGCATCGCAGATACATACACATATACATAGGAGCCACCGAAGTCTCATAAAAGCAAACATACTAAAATCATAAATTTTATAAGTGCATATATTATTTCGTGGGAAATCCATCATTTGTCTACATAAGATATTTTGACTATTCACAAACACTCGCGTACTTCCATAATTATATTGTCAGTAACTTAAAATATTTCAGCCCTAAAACTCAGTGTTTGTTTTTCAACATGTCATTTTGTCCAAGTTGACCTGCCATTTTTTCTTTCTTTCTTTCTTCTTATATTTTCCTGTGCAGCATGTCATTTTTTCCTTCCTTTATTTCTTAATTATAAAAACCAAATGGTGCATTATTTATCTAAGGGGACGGCACTCGTAAGAAATTGGGTGGATAAGCAACAACAGATAATCAGGATTTACACGTCTGCATTTCATCTTGGACGATTTGGGCGGTCTCATTTTTAACCAGTGAGCGTTGTGAGATGATGACGGTCGTACTATTAAGGAACACCAGTATTAATATATAGATTTTAGATCAATTCATTTAATTTGCTTATTTTTGATTAGACTCATTTTGACGACATTGGAAAAATCGCAGCAATATCCCTATATACATTAAGATCCCCAAAAACCTATGAAAGCAATGATACCACAATCATAAAACCTTCTTTTGTAGGAGATCATAAAATATTCCGTGGCAAATCCGATCATTGACCATACACCGTAAATCAGGTATTTCTATTAGAATTACTTAAAATATTTAAGCCCTAAAAATTATTCGTTGTTTAATGATTCTTGCTGTATAAAATGGATAATGGCGACCCGAGTTCAAATCCTATTTATTTCGAATAGCGATAATACCCTTGGAAATGCTAAGAATCTAACTCTTCTTCCTGCAGTTATTGGTAAATAGTAGGGCAGAATTGGCTCTTTACCCTCGATACGACAGCTGATTTAGGAGAAGGAAAACTGTAAATACAAACCTATTGTACTCCGCTCAATAACGGTCTGTGGATGACTTATTAATATATGCTCCCGTAAATTTGGTATGAGCTCTCTAATTGGTTATTTAAATTATATCTCACTACTAAGCATATAAGCAATGATCGTTTTTCCCGGAAACTTGATCTCTCTGTGATCGTAAAAATATATAAACAGTCGTATGTGTTTAATAGTTTAAAAACACCAGTCCCACTACAACAGCTGTCAGTGGCCGATGGGATAAGATATCAGGCTGGCAAACAGTCAGTCTAAGTTCGACCCTAGCGAAGAAACACGTTTCTGTGGTTGACTTATATATATATATATATATATATATATATATATATATATATATATACATATAACGAGAAAAGTATGTTTCTGTAATATTTCGTTAGTTAAGTATAATGATTATGTATATACTAATAGATATTATATCATAATTAGGTTTAGTAATATAGTATCTTTTTGCACATATGCCTGAATAAATGTGTATTAGCAAAAACTCTATAGGTTTACCCCTCTCTCTATATATATGTCTATCTCTATCTCTCTCTCTCTCTCTCTGTCTGTCTGTCTGTCTGTCTGTCTCTCTCTCTCTCTCTCTGTCCCTCTCTCTGTGTCTCTGTCTGTCCCTCTCTATGTGTCTCTATGTCTCTGTCTGTCTGTCTGTCTGTCTCTCTCTCTCTCTCTATCCCTCCTTCTGTCTTTTTCTTTCTTTCTCTGTGCAAAATAATTATAAGTATTTTTCAAAGTGGAGTGTACTTCATATTAATTAGGATTTTCCATAATAATTAGTAATATTCTTTTGGCAAATCTGTCCTTCAAATAATATAAGAAACTTCATAAGTTAAGATGTTAGCTCTGTTGCTTTGTTTGTTGAATAGTTGGTTGAAGTTTAATGCAATTCAACCCTTGTTGGGTTATTTTATGCTGAATACGTTATGATTTATTTATTCTTTGGGGGGATATTCAATTTTTAAAAAACTTATTTTTTAAACATATTTTTTGTAAATTCATTTTTGATCTATTTAACCCCTAGATAGGAACCTAACAGTTACTACAACTACTGACCGATGAGTAATGACAATCAAGGAGTACTTCATACTCCCCACACCTAAAAATTTGGAACTTCGACATTGTATGCAGTTCAACCCAGGACATTTTTAATTCTGTATAATCCATCAGGGTGACTCAAAAAAAAAGAAAAAAAAAGTATATATATATTATATATATATATATATATATATATATATATATACACGCTCAGTCGGTAGAGCGTTCGGCTAGAATCCTCAAGGTTCCTAGTTTGATACCGGTCCCGCCAACTCAGCGTATGAGTAGCACAGGGATCTGTGCAGTAAAATAAGGAGCTGATGGAAGGTGTGGCGCTCCACCTCGGATACAAAAAACAATCTCCTTGGCCTAGCGCTATTGAAAAGGGGATAGACTCACTCACTGACTTGCTGATACCGACTTTAGGCCGCACCGACGACTTTCATATATGGCAAAAAATCCGTATTTTACAAAATAAATTTACCCGACTCACACCCGATTGAATAAAATTACCAAAGATCTAGGAATTATCCGATTTTAAGGAAATTTTCATTGTTGATGTATCAATGATGAATTTTATAATGCAGCAGTTATTTTATTTACAAACTTTCTGATTTTTTTCATGTCATTTAACTATCGACAAGAAAATTTCAATAGTTTACCCCTCCCCCCTATTAAAATATTTTAAGGGTGGGGGCTAAATATTTACATTTACTTGTCGATAAAAATATGGCTTAATTTTAACGCTTTCAAACCACTAAAAAATAATTTGTCGATAAAAAAGACGTTTTTCCCGAAAAGTTAATGATATATTTCACCCCGTCCAGTCTTTTTTTGACAAGTAAATATAAATATTTTAACCCCCCCTCTTTAAAATATTTTAAGTTGAATTAAAATATTTTAGCGCAGTTTTATGAATTCAGAGTTTTCTTTCAGCTAGACGGGTTACCTAATCAAGGTTAAAGAGCCCAGTTGGCCCTACGATTTACCCATAGCTGGAGGGAGAATATATGGAACCATAATTTTCCCTAAAGTATTAGTGTTATGTGAAATGCAAACAGCCTTGTCTAAGATTTGAACTCACGTCGACGAATCCATTTCCTACGACTCTATCCATTACATCCTGCACCTGTTAAATAAATATGTGTGCGAGTGTGTTGTGTGGGCGTGCATGTTTATGTATGTATGTATGTATGTATGTATGTGTGTGTGTGTGTGTGTGTGTGTGTGTGTGTGTGTGTGCGTGCGTTTGCGTGCATCTATTTATGTATGTATATAAAATATTGATTTTATATGAATTGGTGAAGTACATCGTTATGAATTATGTTTACAAATCAAGACATGTTATGTCGCGTATAATGCATTTTTCATCATTTAAATAACACACTTCGTTTTATAAATATGGATTGAGAGTTTGGGGTTTGTGTTATGAGTCTGTGTGTGTGGGGGGGGAGCTATACATTCATAAATGCAAGGACAGTTTGTGAATACTTTTTCTTTCTTTACAGTCAAAATTATTTTTACGCCCGCTGTTACAAAAGAATAAAAAAAATATTAAAAAAAAGAAAAAGAAAAAAATCACTCGCGAAATCATGTTTCACACCTTGTATTATTTTTCTCTTGCGCACATTGACGCGGTATATTTTATGCATATCAACCTATATATTAAATAGGGGACTCACAAACAGACGCAAATAAGTAGTTTTTATAAAAGTATGAATATATACATGATCATTCTAGATAGAATTTCTGCGCAGCTTCTCTCTCTCT
Organism: Doryteuthis pealeii; assembly: GCA_023376005.1. Taxonomy (NCBI): domain Eukaryota; kingdom Metazoa; phylum Mollusca; class Cephalopoda; order Myopsida; family Loliginidae; genus Doryteuthis; species Doryteuthis pealeii. The sequence goes on along the minus strand of CM042158.1, from coordinate 32,781,478 downwards.
CTCTCTCTCTCTCTCTCTCTCTCTCTCTCTCTCTCTCTCTCTCTCTCTCTCTCTCTCTCTCTCTCTCTATATATATATATATATATATATATATATATATATATATTATATATATCACACACACACAAGCGAACAATGTCTCTCTCTTTATATATATATTATATATTTATATATTTACATATATGTGTATATATGTATTCACCTACCCACTCACATATATGCATATGTGTGAAAATGTTACTTCTCTATCAATATCTCAAGATTACTAATGTTTAACACGCATGTGTGTCCACACGACACTGCATATACTCACTGACATACATCTATACTTCTTAGAAAATATTTTGACCCAAAATACTCATACACGTGCGCACACACACACACACACACACACACACACACACACACACACTCACTCACTCACAAACACACACACACATACATATATATATACATATATATATATATACGTAAACACACATACACACACTTATTTATATATATATATATATATATATATATATATATATATATTATATACTTTTAAAGACAGATAAAATTAAAACTTATTGTTTCTTTGAGAATAGGAATATTTATCAATCATCTATCAATTATTACATATTGTGCTCTTTTAGGAGTTTGTAAAAATTCCTTGTATAAAGCTATAATTTAGCATCATAATGAGTGTGAATTGCGGATGTACAGGAGATATTGATGATCCCAAATATGATAATTATCCCCAGCATACCCGTAAACCATCCGAGTAAGACGGACGAGACACGCGGGACACTGCTGGAGAAGCAAGGAGGAACTCATAAGCGGCGTCCTCATGTGGAAGCCAGCACATAGGCACGCCAGTGTGGGCCGACGAGCAAATACGTACATTGATCAGCTCTGTGCACATACAGGATGCTGCATAGAGAACCTCCCAAGAATGATGAGCGATAGGGACAGATGGAGAGAGAATGTCATGGATATCAGTGCCAACAGTGCGACATGATGATGATGATGATATATATATATATATGTTTAATGCTCCCTTTCTAATAATGTATCAACAATTTCTTCAAATAATAATTTTCCCCTGAAGATGACCGAATGTCGAAACTAGTTGAGATTAAACAACATACAAGAAATATTCCTGATTGTCTTAATAATAATTTTTGTTCACACTATATATATATATATATATATATTATATAATATATATATATATATATATATATATATAATTGTTATAGAGGAGTTATCACCCCTACAAGATAGACTAACCCAGAGCCATATAAGAGTCGACGCAGCAGTGACAGAAGTCGGGAAAAATATTCGGACGAAATTACAGCGTTAACTCCAGACATTTGAACCTCCTCATTTTGTACATTTTGTCTTGTGATTGTACTACTTCTTGTTCTATGTTAAAAGTGCTGAATAAAATACATATTCCATTTAATTCAATCATTTTTTATTCCATTCATTAATCCATTTTTACATTAATACTTAACTATATAATTAATATATATATAATATAAACTTCCGATGGGCTTCTAAAAGCCCATCGGAAGTCTCATTATATATATATATATATATATATATATATATATATATATATATATATATTATATATATTGAATGTCGATTTGGTATTAAAATATTTTCTTATAGATTTCTACAACGTGATAATTCTATATTGTAAAAACGTAAAAGACGAACACATATGGGGCGTGCATTCATATTTTCAAATTGTGTTTGCTCACTTGCTCATATGTATGGATATGGAAATTGAAGAATAAAAAATGCGTTTTTCAAGACTCCGCATTGGCACCAGAAAATAAGTGAAGGTTTGGACATTTTTATAATTGCACAAAACTTTACACGAATGTCCTTTTTTTTTACTGCATAAATGTTTTAAACATAAACAATATAAGCAATGGCTACGTGCAAATGCATATGCATGTAAATACAAATAGGGATATATAAATGTGCTTATGTATAGCTGTTATACACATAGAGGCGCGTGGGCTAGTGGTTAGAGTCGTGGAAAATGGACTCATCGATTCGGGTTCAATTCCTAGACGAAGCTGTTGGCATTTCACATAGCGCTAATACCCTTGCGAAAGGTACGAACCCATATATTCTCCCTCCATCTATGGGTTAAATAGTAGTGCAGACTGGGCCCTTCAGCCTTGGGTAGGTTACCAGTCTAGGAGAGGGA
>CM042158.1:32719269-32776769 GCA_023376005.1 Doryteuthis pealeii | reverse complement strand
CCCTTGGTGACAAAACCCGTACCCAACCCCAATATAATATAATATAATATAATATATATGTATATATATATGCGTGTATATATATATATATATATATATATATATATATATATATATATATATATATAGAGAGAGAGAGAGAGAGAGAGAGAGAGAGAGAGAACTGGAAAAAAATAAAGAAATATCAAAAAAGCAAAAAAGAAAGAAAAATCATTTGGCTTGATACTTTATGTTTTTGTTTTTTTGTAAGGAAAATTAACTGACAAATATATTTTACGTTGAATAAATTTCGTTTTAAATTTCCATTTATTTCAACTCAATTTGTATGCAAGCGTGTTGACACACTATTTTCATGCGTGCATTGTTTTGTTTTTTGTTTTTGCTGTTGTTTTTTTTTTTTTTTTTTTTTTGGTTTTGTCTCATTTTTTTCTTCTTGTTATTTCTCGAGCCATTTCACTGTCAACAGTTTGCAGGATAATCGTTAAATTCCGCAATAAGACACCCTCCTACTAAACAGTTTGGCCATAAACACTTTATGGTAAACGTTTGTCTACTGGCTTTTACGAATAATGTTTTCTAATTAATCATCGGCATTGCAGTCTCGGAATACTATACATTTCTTATGTCCCTGAAGTTACAGCGCCTTCTGTGACTAGGAAATATAATGCTCCTAATTAATACAGACCCTTGTAATAGAGATATTGTTCTAAACCAAGTTTAGTTATAAAACTAACCCCTAACCCTAACTCTAACCCTAATCCCTAACATTAACCCCTAACCCTAACCCTAAAAACAACTGGATATTGACAGTTTAAATGAAAAACATGTCCGTCTGAATCGAGATCAAAAAGGGGAGCCTAAAGGTCATATGGTCTGATTTTTTTGTTGTGTATGAAAAACTTTATTAGATGTATTTGGGTAATATAAGGTCATTCAATTACAAAAACTACATTACTAATTAATTCATGTTTAAAGATGATCTTTTCAAAATGTACTTAAACATTTATTGAAATTTTATATTACTACTACGGACTTATGCCAGCGCCTTCTAAGATATCTTAGAGGGCCTTGCTCATGCCCCTAGGGGACTGTCACAGTAGTAGCAGCAGCCATCATCATCACCGTTAGTGGTGATCTCTATAAATAGCCCTGACCATTAGTAATTCTTCCTCTTTCTAGTTGTAACCTTTCTGAGGGTCAGTTCGGGGACCGGCACTCACGCGTCCCTCTCTCTCCCCTTGGCGAATCCTTCTGACTACTACAGGTAAGAGCTTTGCTCTATCTCTCCATACGAACTAGGTTTACTGATAGAAAAACCCATGACGGAGTTCTACCATGTTACTACCATGTTAACAAACCCGGCTTCTAAAGAGAGATTGTTGTCTTTTGGGACCCATGACGGCTGACAGCCAATTACCAATATCACCAGGATAACAACTGAGGGAGCCGACGAACTAATTTGCAACAACGGACAAGCTTCACACTTTGATACCTTTGCAGTCAATAGGCTGCTAGCAGAATAAACTTTTGCATCCTTAACCTACCTTAAACTACCTTAAAATACTTTAAACAACCCCTAAAATACCCTAAACAAACCATAATAACATTACGGCTTATACCTAAACGAGGAGGTGCCGCTAGCTTCTAAAAGAAGTTATTAAACCTCGCGAAGCTCGTCCGAACTAAACCTGAACACTTTCTTCTTCTCTTGTTGTACCTTTTTATGTGCATTTACATATTAAACCTGTTAAACTCTCGTTCCTTAATGTCATAATCTGCCATTTTCTCTTTTGCTCACCCCACTTGTTACTTAATTTTTATACATTTGAAAACATTGCTTGATTTCAGTTTGACTCACAAACTTTAATGCTAGATCTCTGTCTTCAATTGTGACACTTTGCATTTACAAAAATAAATTTTGTGTTTAACAAATAAACATGAGAAACCCGAATATTTGACTGGTCAAAATATCATAATAGCATCATGAGCAATGCAAATAATGACTTCCAATTAATCGACAAATTCTGAAATGATTTAATATTTAAAACTATTACTTTTCATTGTATAAGACTCCACTGTGTTAATAAGTAACAATTAATATTAACTATTGTTATAGTATAAGAATCTACTGTGTTTATAAATAATAATTAATAGTATCGACTTTCATTGTATAAGTCTCCACTGTGTTAATAAGTAATACTTTATATTAACTATTTTTATAGTATAAGAATCTACTGTGTTTATAAGTAATATTTAATGGTATCGATTTTCATTGTATAAGACTCCACTGTGTTAATAAGTAATAATTAATATTAACTCTTTTCGTAGTATGAGAATCTACTGCGTTTATAAGTAATAATTAATAGTATCGATTTTCATTGTATAAGACTCCACTGAGTTAATAAGTAATACCTAATAGTATCTATTTTCATTGTATAAGACTCCACAGTTTTAATAATACTTAATATCAACTTTTTCGCATTATAAGACTTCACTGCGTTAATTAATATTTAATAGTATCGATTTACAGTGTATACGACTACACTGTGTTAATAATTAATACTTAATATTAACTCTTTTCATAGTATAAGACTCCAATGTGTTAATCAGTAATATTTAATAGTATCGAGTTTCATTGTATAAATCTCCAATCTATTAATAAGTAATACATAATATCTCTTTTCCTTTCAAAATATTCTACTAAAAATAATACCTCCTGATATCTTTTATTTGCACATAAATGATATATTTATTCTAAAATATTTTAGAGCATGTAATTATATATAAGCGGAATTGTATATTTAACCAAAATTGTAAGTTTACACATGGAAGTCAATATCAGAAACGCATAAAGGTATATACACATCTGTTATATATATATATATATATATATATATATATATATATATATATATATATATATATATGTGTGTGTGTGTGTGTGTGTGTATGTGTGTGTGTGTGTGTGTGTGTGTTAATGCATAGGTATACAATTGTAAAACTTTTAATTGGTCCTATATTTCTCCGGGGGTATTTGTTATTTGATTCACATGCATTAACAATATCGATTTGTAAAGTTAATGCAAAATGTGTTATGGCGACTTACTGGTAATTATTCCAGGTTTTTCCCGTGCTGTAATATGCAGTCTTCTCCCTTCGTAAAATACATCCTGTGCGAGTTACTCGATTGATGGACTCTACAGTTAGTGCACCTCTATAGTTTCATTCAGCCATAGATAAACGCAACATTTCAATTGGACAGAAAACTACCACCGTTCAGAAATATTACCCACACAGATATATTGATAGGTTGACACACACACACACACACACACACACAACACACACATACATATATATATTATAATATATATATGTATATATATATATATAGTGTGTGTGCGTGTACAGAAATAACCTGCTCGAGTTTCACCATAAGAATCGTCAGTGTTAAATCCACTGAATTAATGAAGCTATTGATAATTAATAAATCAATATCATGCTGTAATTATAACTACAGCACGAACTCCTGTAGTTAGCTGTAATTAATCAATATCTTGATTAATTCAGTGAATTTAACACTGAAGATACTTATGGTGAAACTCGAGTTGGTTATTTCTGTACACACTATTTAATAAATGCACTCTACTTCCGTATTGAGCACTTTATATTTGTTATAACACTGACTCATCCAGGTAAAACTTCTACGAACAAATATTGAAACCAACCCAATATTTTCAATATATATATATATATATATATATATATATATATATATATATATATTATCATATCTAGCAAATAGCATGGATTTCCATGACAATCTCTCGCCAACCTTCCCTATCATTCATTGCCCCTGGGTAGTCTTCTGCACAGCAACCAGTATCCTTGCATAGTTGGTCAATGCAGGTCCTTGGTGGGAGGCCCACTATAGCATGTCCATGTGCTGGCTTCCACAGGAGGTCGTCGCTTACGAGCTCATCCTTGCTTCTCCAGCAGTGTCCTGCTTAGTCCATCTCATTCGGATGGTTTGTGCGATGGGAGGCAGGTAGGCCATACAGCTGCTTCTTTGTGGGGTGCTTTTTCTACGACTTGTTCAAGACTGCACGCAGCATTCTTGTGCAGCTCCCATCCAGCTTATTTTCAAGGCGCTTCGTTAGAGTCCAAGTGGTGCAGCCTGGAATAATTTTCGCTTTAGCTTGTCAGTGAGATCGGATTTCGATATGACTGATAAGTTGTTTGTGGCCGACCATGCCTTTTCTATTCTTTTATTGATTCCCTTTCTGTTGATGAGATATTACTACGTAGGTACGTGAATTGTTCTACTGGCTTTAGAGGCTTACCGTCGAGTCTGAAGATGTCTCCTTTCTTTTTTAAACTCATGAACTCAGTTTCATCGGAGTTCACACAGAGGCCGATTTTCTTTGCTGCCTCTTCCAAGCTATGTAGTAGTGACTCAGCATGTGCCGGTGTATCTGCAAGATGTGCGAGGTCATCAACGTAGTCTGCATCTGCGACTGTTAGTGCAATATATCGCCTGCTTCTTGCCTTTCTTAGTGTGAAACCTTTTTATTTTATGGTATCTAATAATGTTCGGGGGTAGGTAGACTATGCATATTATAAATATATATGAAGCTAATGTATCTCCTTGTAGGACTCCAGCGGCGATGTCAAAGAAATATGTATCGCAATCAAGTAAGCGTACCATTGCTTTTGTGTCTTTGTAGAGCATCATTATAGCGGCAACTGTTTCTTTGGGGAGATTGTATCCTTGTAGTATGTGTTTTATTTTCCCTCTGTATATGGAATCAAATGCCCTGGAGATATCTATGAATAATAGCGTTGCATCTAGATTCTTTGTTCGAACCCCTTCTATGATACGTTGGATAGTCAGGATCTGGGAGGTTATGGATCGATTTCTGTGGAATCCATTTTGGTTTTTCTCTAATTCGGGTAAGATGTGATTAAGAATAAGGGCATTATATACCTTAGCTGCAATAGCAGTACGAGTTATGCCTCTGTAGTTTTTTAGTGATTCCGAGGTCTCCCTTTTTGGGGAATGGGAGTATGCAGCCTTTCGTCCATTTATCTATTCGATTTTGTCTATATACTGCATTGCATAACCTAAGCAGTATGTCATTGAACTTTCCAATCTTATTTATCTCGAGGGGTATTTCGCCATGACCTGCAGCTTTTCTACCTTTTAGATTCTTTAAGACTTCGTTGAGTTCGTCTGTTGTGAAATTCACCAGTTTGATGTCTAGTTGTCTATCTACAATCTTTTGGGTACTATTTTCTATGATTTTAGGTGGGTTCACCAGAAGTTTCTGGAAGCGGTCTTTCCATTTCTGAAGTCTATAATTTTGACTGGTGGCCTTTAGTTTTGATCTAGATGTACTTTTCCTACCATTAATTTTATTTACTGTTTGCCATGATAATCGCGACTGTCTGTCTTCTACCGATTGTCTGATGTTATTTATCTGTACTTGAATGTATTCTATTTATTATTTTTTGTATGTTTTTGGTTAGGTCTATCTGGGCTTTCTTAAAATTGTGTAGATTGGTGTTAGTTGGGTTTGTTTTATTACGTTGGGCTGCTTTTTTATATTGTTTCTCTTTTCTCTACCTGCTTCTGTCTCAAAGGGGACAGAGTGTTTGGCTTTTAGTTTGGTCGGTACGCACTCAGCTGCTGCTTCCAGGTGGGCACTGACAAAGTTTTCGTATACCTCTTTTGGAGTGAAGCTTTCAGATGTCTCCTGGGGGCTATCGAATTTATTTCTTACTGTGACAGCGTAGCGATTGCATATACCGACCAGTCGTACCGTACAGATTTACTGGTTTGCTTTTTGTTTCTACATAGGCTTATTCATAATTTTGCTGTGATTATTGTGTGATCGGAGTATATTCCTTCAAAAGAGGAGTATGTTTCGCAGTTCATTGCACCAATTATCCATTTTTTTATTTATTAAGATATTGTCTACGCATGCACACACACATATACGTACACCACACACACACACACACACACACACACACACACATATATTATATATATATATATATATATATATATATATATATAGTATGAACAAAAAGTAATAAGACAAACAGGAATAATTTTATATATGTTATATATTCCCAACTAGTTTCGACCTTAGGTATCGTCAGGAGAAAATTTCTTATTTGAAGAAATTGTTTTTAGATTTTTTGAAAGGGAGCATTATGGAATAACTATAAAAATTGGAGTATTTTTGAGGGATTGACATGTTATTAAAATCCGGTTAGAAGAGTGTGCTAGTAGTAGCAAGTCCATCTGTTCCGTGAAAAACCTCTTTGAGGTGGGTTATTTTTTGAATGCTCTTATATATGTGAGGGAGGGTTCTTGGGAGTTGTGTATATGCCCATATATGTATACATATAAATTTATGTGTGTGCATACATATATGTGTGTGAATGTGAGTGTGTGTATGTATCTCGGTACTGGAGGTGTGTGGTGTAGTGGTTGCCTCATAAAAAATTGACATGGCAAGATGAGTTCAGATCCTTTACGAAGCTGTTTGTATTTTATGAAACGCTAATAACTTTGGGAAACTATTCTCCTTCCAGCTATGGGTAAATAGCAGACATGGTTAGGCAACAAGTCTAGGAGAAGAAAAACTCTGAATTCAAAGCTGTTTATGAAATTAACAATGTGGCATACCCTACTCGCGGGAAGGAATATATATATATATATATATATATATATATATATAAAAGTAATTGGTAATTTGCTTGAAGCATTGTTAAGTATGTTATAATGTATTAATTTGAAAGCAATTACATTGCAAGTAAAAAATAAAAACAAAAATATGTTATTTTTTGTCTTATCGATTTCAAAGTAAAACTTCATTTTCAGAGACGATTTTCGGGAAAAAAAAATTCCGAAAATCGTCTCTGAAGATAAAGTTTTACTTTGAAATCGATAAGACACAAAATAACATCTTTTTGTTTTTGTTTTTATTTGCATTGTAATTGCTTTCAAATTAATACATTATAATATATATATATATATATATATATATATATATATTCGGTGTGTGTATTCGTGCGTATATATATATATATATATATATATATTATATATATATGTATATATATATATATATATATATATATAATATATATATATGTATATGTGTGTGTGTGTGTGTGTGTGTGTGTGTGTGTGTGTGTGTGGTCCTTTTGTATTGGACAAATGAAGATAAATTGCTCGATTAAAAATGGTTTATTTATTTTAGAGTACAATGCAAATAAATGTGAAGCAAATGATAACAAGCGCCTTTTAATTGCACTGTACACACTAATATATATATATATATATATATATATATATATTATATATATATATATAATATATATATATATATAGTAAATAACTTATATTCATCAGAGATTTCAGAGCTGGCAAATATTTATGTATATGCTAAATGTTCCTACATACACACGAGCTCGCACACACACACACACACACACACACACACACACACACAACACTCACACACATACACACACACACACACACACACACATACATATATATATATATATTATATATATATAAGTTATGAATATGCTTAAGAAATTTCAGCCGAGAAGATATGTGACTAGCTGTGACATATATCATCCTATCTGATAAATCGGTCGCTTGAGGGCAACTTATTCATATTACACAAGATTGATGAAGATTTAACGTGGAACAAACTTCCAATAGCGATCACCTGATCCAAAATGGGTGGACATGTTCCTTTTTCTTATCTACAATATATCCCCGTTTGGTTAAGTGTTGAGAATTTAATTTTTCTTTTGTCTTTTCTACTTCAAGGTTCCAAGAAGGCTCTCAATTACAAGATGGTTTCCCGATTACGGCTAACATGTTCCCGAGTTCGGAAAAAGGGTTCCCGAGTTCTAGTATTTAAACTCTGCCCAGGAAGCCCCCCTCTGTCTCTGTCTCTGTTTCTCTCTGTCTGTCTGTCTGTCTGTCTCTCTCTCTCTCTCTCGAAGTCTTCCGATCCGACAAGTAATATTTAAGACGGTTGGAGGGCACATTGGTCGAAACGTTGTACAGATAACTATAAAGATAAGGAAAATAATACGAGTAATACAAATAATACAAATTATCAAGCCTCATCTCAACAATTCAGCGAAATAGGTTTCTAGTTCATTCTATTTTTTTTCAGATCTTGTATTTGCAATGTTTCACGTGTATCTGTTTTTTCAAATTTTCAAATTCTTGTTATGTTGACACACCTCTTCATTGTGACTTACATGCGTTCACTATTGTAGTTCTTCTTCCTGTGGTAATCCTCTAATGAGACTCAGGGGAAAACAAATATTCTTATTTTTCCCTCTTCATCATTATGTTTCTAGCATTTTTTAACATAGTTTTTCTTCCTGTGGTAATCCGCTGATGTAAAAACAAATAATTCCTATTATTTTTGTTCTCCCCATCATTATGCCTTCCTTCCTTTCTTTATCATAGCCGCCTTCCTGGTAGTAACGGTTTGGGTCACATTTATGGGTTGAATAGAAAAAATGAGTTTTAAAACGCGTTAAAAATTGAATGTAAAGAATTGAGTACTCACCAAAAATGAATCTAACAAAAACGTCTTCGGCATAAAATGACCCAATGGATTAAAATGCCATAAAATACAAGTACCCAACCAACCAACCAACCAACCAAACGATGAAAATCCAACCAAGCTAATAAAAGCTTTTATTTTCATTGTATTGTCGCGATCGTCTCCCTCTGCTGGAATGGACCTGTGTCTCAAAGGGTTATCTTCCCCTTACGTCAGGGTTTTGCTAATAGGTGATACTACTAGCTGGGTATTTAAACTCAGCCCTGTAAGCCCATTTCTCTGTCTCTGTCTCTGTCTCCGTCTCTCTCTCTCTCTCTCTCTCTCTCTCTCTCTCTCTCTCTCTCTCTCTCTCTGGTCTAGCATCCACAACAGATGTACTAGACGCGTAGTGTCTCTGTTCATTAAGTGGGGGATTGTCCCCCAATTATCAGTAAATGACTCTCAATTCTTTTAAACACTTTCTTACTCCCAAAACCTTCGTCCTATTTGTTTTGTATCAATGGCATGTATGTCATTGTTCCACGTGCTCGGACAATAAAGTCTGTATTGTTGTTATGTTGTATTTCCTTGTTCGGATTCATTTATACATATATTGTTTTATGTCATATCAACCCTTTTCGGGTCATTTAATGTTTCTACATTTTAAGTTCTTGATATCTTCAAATTGGTATAAATAATTTTTATTAACTTCATTTGGTTTGGTTTTTTTAATGGTATAATAACCCTGTGAGTTATTTAATGCCAAAAACATAAATTCATCTACGTTGGAAGGTTACTCTGAGCCTTCTAACGTATCATAAGAATCACACATTCAGTTCATATAGAACTACTGTTTTTATTGTCAGGGTATCAGTGTCAACCGAAACAGTTCAGCTTGTGTATCTTATAACCGACTTCCTGTCAGGAGACGAACTCAATAGTACACTGAACCGCAAATCAATATTACATAAACACAGACTGACACAAAAATGTAGGTCTGACATTTATGAGATTATAAAACATTTGTAATTGTAGCGATGTTGACGCAAAACATCTAGCTAAATATATATATATATATGTATGTGTGTGTGTGTGTGTGTGTGTGTGTGTGTGTGATTGGCACTATTATACTTGAAGAAGCGGTATAATCCAACGTTTAGTGTTATTAGAAGAGTGCTCAATAACTGTGCCAGAGCGTTAATAGATAAATATATAAATAAAGGTTTTAGTTTATATTCATTAGCATTGGAAGAATTTGACCATATTTATATCATTTGCATCAATATTTTAAAAACACTTTCGTTGCTGATGACTGCCGCAGAGCAAGAAACCAATGGTAGCAAAATGGTTCCAATGCAAATAAATATAAACTAAAACATTATATATATATAATATATATATTTATTATATATAAAAAGATAAATTAATGAGTAAGAAACTACTATAGTTTCGCTTAAGGAAAGGACTAAAGATCTGATAGATCTTAGCCCTTTAAGCGAAAACTAAAAGTAGAACCTACTGACTATTAGATTTATCTTTATTATTTGCTCTTTAGGTTTCGAGACTTTTTACTTATTATATTAATATGAAATATAATATATATCTTATACAATATTGTCATATAAATTAGTTTTTTCTTTCGGCCAAATTGTACCAATAGATTATTTTTTGTTGTAGATATTGTTTTCTTTTTTAAAAAATTTTTTCTTGAGTTTATGTTTGGTAGTGTATTTTTAAATCAAACTATTTGACTTGTTTTTTTTTTACCACAAGATTTACCAACACGCATATTATTATATATATATATATATATATATATATATATATATATATTATATATTAATATATATGTATGTGTGTGTGTGTTGTCTGTGTGTGTGTGTGTGTGTGTTGTGTAGGTGTGTGTGTCTGTTGTGTGTAAAGACCAAAGCCTCTTGGGAATATATTACCCAAAGTAGAACTAGGACTGTAAAGAATCTAAATTAGATTAATGATGTTGTCAAAAATACATACATACATACATTCATATATATATATATATATATATATATATATATATATATATATATATATATATATATATATATATATGGGAGGTCGTTTTTGATGAAAAGAAATTATCAAAAATTTGGGAATTATCTGATTTTATAAATTTTATGTGTTGACCTATTAATCAACGAATTATTTTTTTTAAATTACTGAATCGTTTCAATCAAACTGATACAATGGAAACAATCAAAATGTTTTAAAATAAGTATTACCATTTCTACCTACCAAAAAACTTATATGCTAATTAATAGAAGACATTCATTTAAAATATGAACACTTAATTTTAAGTTTAAATTTTCATATTTTTAGTTTATAAAAACAAATCTTCATCTAATAAAGAGTCTACTTCATTATTGTTATCTAATAAACATGAACCCTAATGAAACGCGTAGAGAATAAGCTACATATGAGCTGTGCAAGTATGCTGCTGGTAAATTTTGCCGTTTCCACAGATCACATGGTGAAGATGAAGATAAACAAAAATGCATTGACAAAAATACCTGATCTTTTTAGAGAATAGGGAAAAAGCTGTGAAATATGAGGGTCAACGGGATACCAATTTCCCTTGCACATGGTCCAAAAGCTTGGGGAAAAAAAGACCTGGGGAACTGGAAATCGGAGATATATTAAGACCATCCAGACACTGCATTGCTGCATCTAGAGTACCAGAAGAGACTTGTTGTCACTCAACTGCTGCAAATACCATCAGCTAACGGATGGTGTGAAAAACTCATTAAAAGAAAACTCAGAATGTAATATATTGGTCAAGAGTTTATATGCCTTTAATATATATATATTATATATATATATATATATATATATAATATATATATATATAGATAGATTAGATAGATAGATAGATATATAGATGGTGCACAAGGAATGCCATATAACTCAATCAACGACTGACCTCAGGAATTTTGAATTCAGAGTTTTCCTTCTCCTAGACTGGTTACCTACCCAAGGTTAAAGAGCCCAGTCTGTCCTACAATTCTATCCATAGCTGGGGGGGAATATATGTATTCATACCTTTCCCAAGGGTATAAGTGATATTTGAAATGCAAACAGCCTTGCCTAGGATTTGAACTCAGGTTGACAAGTCCATTTTCCACAACTCTAACCATTATGCCACGCGCCTCCAAAAAGTGCGGAATGGTCCAACACAAGCCTTCACCACTATAAACAAAACACTGTGTTGGTTGTTACTGAATGAACACTCATGCGTCGAAAATTGACGAGAAAGTCCATATATATATATATATATATATATATATATATATATATATATATATATATATATATATATATAGAGTAGGTTAATATTCCTCTTCCAGTGACTTTTATTACACGACGATATGATAAGTTGTAAACAAGGTATGTTTGGAATGGCTTTTTTGCCGACAATTTTTAGGAGAATATGTGCTTAATTGGAGTTGTACCTAATTTTGAAAATTGATTAATTAATATTAAATTAGGCGGGAATGCCTATTTAAATGTATGGCTAAACAAATCGAGAAAAATCAATCTCTGTATGTACATTTCGGCCTATTAGGCCTCATCAGCAGAGCTATAGATTTCAAATCACGCACAGGGCGGCCTTCCTATATATATATATATGTATATTGTGTGTGTGTGTGTGTGTGTGTGTGTGTGTGTGTGTGTGTCGGGGCATAATTGTATAAATCTAACGGAAAATTGCTACGCTGGCTAGTGCATAGATCTGAATACTAACAGAGAACGTTGGTATCAAATTTAAACCTTAATCTCTAATATCATATTCCAATGCCGTTTGGCCATTTCTACAGAGAGGTCCTTATGCATTTATTCAAATCTCGGTCGTCCCTCGGGTTCCTGTCTCCCTACAATGGCTGAATATCGACGCCCTTTAAAATATCGAATGATTTTATTTCCATCTTTGTCTTAACAGAACCGAAAAGAAGTAGATGGTAATAAAAAAGCAAGTTTAATACAACATTAGATAAAATTAACAGATATGTCATAAAATCAAACGCCTGTCGGTTGGATCTGTAGATTACACCGACTGCACCTCTGCAAAAGGTTAAGACGCACACCAATGGGTCCACCAGTTGGCGTGGGTAGCGATCCATTATGCTTAAGGACTGAATCCTGGTGCTCGATAAGTTCATGAGATACAACACACAAATATGGCTTTATTTGGGCAGAGATGGACAGTCGGAGAGGCTCCCTGGTGAATCTCTCAAGGAGAAATAAGTGACAAATAACATTTGAATTCAAAATAATTTGATTCTACTTATAAAATGATATTGTGTTGCATCCCGTCAGCAATGGGAAGTTAGTTAAATACATGAAACTTTCTCTGAATGTTTGAGATGAGGCTTGAAAATTAGTATTATTAGTGTTATTCGGACTATTGTCCCCATCTTCATTGTTATTTGTACAATGTTTCGGCCGATATACCCTCCGGCCTTCTTCAGGTATTTCTTGTCGGACTCGGGAACTTTTGGAACTTATAAACCTAATGTCTTGATTTGGCTTGAATATCTCCTATTTTACTTATGTATGATTTTTTACCTAGACTCATATTGTGTGTGTGTGTTTTTTTTTTAAATGAAACTTATCGTATTTCCAACTAATGAATACACATGTTGGTATTAGACATATAGTGAGTGAGTCTATATGTTTTATAGTCCTACTTTACAACTTCGTATATTTTTTTTATTATGTTCTCCGATTTTTTTTTATCTCTAGGCTGCAGGTTCAATCCTGGTCCAGGGTGACAGTGACATAGAATAATTAACACAGCTTATAACTTGTACCTTGTCATAGTTAACAGAATGAGAACAGTCTACCCCCGTGGATTAAATAAAGGTTTATGTTCGAAGTTCCGTGAAGGCTCCCGATTACGACATAAAGGTTGCTGAGTTCGAACACCGGTTCCCAAGTTCGAGGAAGGGATTCCCGGGTTTGAGAAGGTTTCTGAGTCCGAAAAGAAACACCTGAAGAAGAGCGGAGGGAACATCGGCCGAAACGTTGCGCAGTTAACAATAACTACGTGGGTAATAGTCAGAATAATTCAAATAATACAAGTTGTTGATGGTGGTGAGTATATTGAGATGTCCCATGTTTTTTTTTTAATTAATGACTAAAGACTCTCCCTTTTTTTGGAGCTCATATTTTATTTTATAAGCATCCCATATAAAGTCAAAGAAGAAGCAATTTGTCTAGTTGGACGAGATGCAACTACACATACCATACACAATTAATAGGCTACCTATCAATTATGTAACATATCCCCTTTTCACTTGTGCGAGACCAGAGAGAATATTTCTGCGTCTGAGGTGGAGCTCCACACCTACTATCAGCGCTCCACTTTACCGCACCCATCCAAGATGTGCTACCTATGCTCTAAGTTGACAAGGGTAGGTATTGAACCCGGAACCTTGTGGTTGTGAGGCGGGTACTCTATCGCCAGGACTAATGCCATATAATTATAGTACATCTCTAGCCTAAATAATTGCCAATAAACCAAATTTGTAATGTTTAATTAAATTTGAATAATTATTTTAATAAGAGAATCTGTTAATTTGCCGATTTTCTGTGAATTTTATAAATCAGCTTCTCTTCGGTGTTGGAAAATTGCGTGTTTGTGAGTTATGATGAAAAGGAACTATAATTGGTCGGATGAAAGGAAACACTAGTCAAAATTTGTATAAATAGATACGTTTTCATTTTACAAAAGAAAAGAAATAAAAGAAAAAGAAAACAGAAGAAAAAAAAAATTATTTATAGACATTAAATTGCCACTGTAAGAACTCTCGTTTCAATGAGAAAATATACAGTTATGAATAATGAATACTTAGATGCTTCAAATACACATTTTTGCAAAAAGGCATAAAGCGAGAATTTAAATTAAAAAAAACACATGATGTAATTTCCCTCATTAAAATTAGGAGGCCAATATATTAAAATGCTATCAAAGTAATTACTTATATATTTGCGTCTCTTGCGTTGCTTTTCTGTATCATGAAATAAAACAAATTATAGCGGGAAAAGAAAAATAAATTTTTCGTCAGCCATTTTATTTTTGTTTCAATCGAAGCGAACACATATTAGCATGTAATTATTTGACTTGGTTTTATTTAAATGATCTTGTTTTTAGAATAATTATTATTAGTGTTCAAAAGAATTTGACAATAACTATACAGAAAGAAAGAAAGAAAGAAAGAAAGAAAGAAAGAATGAATGAATGAATGAAGAAAAAAGAAGATAAAGAACATGAAAAAAGAAAAAAAAGGAAAATTGAAAACAAACAATTTGACTATAACTACACAGAAAGAATGAAAGAAAGAAGGAAACAAAGGCAGAAAGAATGAATGAAAGAAAGAAAGAATGAATGATTGAAAGAAGGGATAAAGAAAAAAGAAGATAAAAATCATGAATAAGATAAAAAGAAAAAAAAGAATATTTAAAAAAATAATTTGAGAATAACTACACAGAAAGAATGAAAAAAGAAAATAACGAAAGAAAGAAAGGAAGAATGAATGAATAAATGAAAGGAAGAAAGAAGATATAAAGAAAAAAAGAGAAAATTAAAATCCTGAATAAAGAAAGAAATAAGCTAAAAAAGGAATATTAAAAAAGAAGATAAAACCAAAAAGAAAGAAAGAAAAAAGAAATATCTACAAAGAAAGAAGATAAAAAAGAAAGGAAAAGAAAAGACAAAAGATGAAAAACACAAAGAGTGAAAGAAAGAAGAAAAAATAAAGAAGATTAAAGCCCAGAAAGAAAGAAAGAAGGAGGATAACAGAAAAAAGATGAAAAGAAAGAAAGAAGGAAAGAAGAAAAAATCATGTAGAATGAAAAAATGGAAGTTAAAAATCCAGAAAGAAAGAAAGAAAGAAAGGAGATAAAAAAAAGAAAAGATAGAAAGACAGAAAGATGGTAAAAACAGAAAGCAAGAAAGAAAGAAAAAAGAAACGAAAAAGAAAAGAAAAATCCATAAAAAAAGAAAAGAAAGAACAGAAAGAAAAAAAAAAACGCCTGAAGATGAAAGACATAAAGAGAAATTGAAATAAGAAAAAAAAGGAAGAAGATTAAAGCCAAGAAAGAAAAAAAAGAAAGAAAGAAAGAAAATAACAATTAAAATAGAAAGGAGATTTTTAAAAATGAAAAAAGAAAGACATTTTAAAAAATACAAAGAGAGAATAAAAGAAGATTAAAGCCAAGAAAGAAAGATGGAAATAAATAAATAAATAAAGAAAGAAAGAATTAAAGAAAATAATTAAGAATAGAAAGGAGATTCTTTTAAATGAAAGACGGAAAAGACATAAGAAAAAATATAAAGAGAGAATGAAAGAAAATTAAAACAAGAAAGAAAGAAAGATAGAAAGAAAGAAAGAACAAAAGAAAGAACAAAAGAAAATAACAATTAAAAATAGAAAGGATATTTTTACAAATGAAAGAAAGAAAAGACATAAGCAAAAATACAAAGAGAGAATGAAAGAAGATTTAAAGAAAGAAAGAAAGATGGAAAGAAAGAAAGAACAAAAGAAAGAACAAAATAAAATAACAATTAAAAATAGAAAGGATATTTTTACAAATGAAAGAACGAAAAGACATAAGAAAAAATACAAAGAGAGTATGAAAGAAGATTAAAACAAAGAAGGAAAGAAAGAAAGAAGGAAAGAAAGAAAGAAGGAAAGAAGAAAGTGAATTAAAACCCACAAACAAACAAAGAAAGAAAATGAGAAACAGAAAGAAAGACAAAAAGAAAGAACATAAAATCCAGAAAGAAAGGAAAAGAAATCAATTTTTATATTTCATTTCGACAACGTTTGTATTTTTGCATAAATTTCTCTTTTAATTCGAAAATATATGAAGCTTGATTTCCCAAATTAATATAATAGACAAAACGTGGAGCAATTTTGCTGTTTAGTTTATTAGTTAAATTAGTCAATAAAATAAAATTACTGGTTGTGAACAAAACACATAACTCGACAACTCGAGAGATTTCACGGTTCTAATTAGAGAATGTAAATTGATGAAGAGCTTTAATTAGACAAGAATCAAATAATTGCCGCGCGTAATTCTGTGCCATTTTGGGAAAAAAGAAGAAAAATGGAGTTTACTTGGGTGAGTCAAAAGTTTTGCAATATTTTGGTTGATTGATTGATTGATGGATAGTTTGATGGATTTTAACGGCATGTCAACCCAAGCAGTGTTATTTTATGCCACGCATTAATTTGTGAATGTTTGTCAAATTCATTTTGTCGTTTTCAATGAATTTTCTATATTTTGATATAAGGCTGTTTGCAGTTTGTTGCTATGTGGATTGGAAATCACTTTAAGGGTTAGGTTTATAGAATAAAGTTCAAGTTTGTTATAAGCGATAGTTTTATAAAAAAATGTACTATTTAACCCATAGATGGGACCCTAACAGGTACTACCTCTCCGAGTCAGAATGGACCTGGGATCAATGGTGTTAAAGGAGTGCTCCACATTCACCATACCTCTAGAACTGGAACCTCACTATCAGTTAGAGTTTAACGTCATACCCAGGACAATGAGACCCTCAGCCGCTGCCTTCTAGCACCCATTAATAAAAAGGGCTGCGGTTGTCATCAGGGCAATAGGGTTGGGGCAATCATATAGGTGCTAGGGCTTGATGTGACTAACCGATTGATTTGAGGGAACCTCTAGCTCAAGTAAAGGCCAAAGTAGATTGTTGCATGTCATGGACTGCTCAGACACCTGTGTTCCGTCCTTAAGCATCATGGGTCACCACCCATGCCCAACAGTTGGCCCCACTAGGGGAGTCTTACCTCTCTGCAGAGGTGCAGTCGGTGTATTCTGAAGACCCAGTCGACAGGGCTCAATATTTTGGTAACGTATGGCACAATTTGGCAGTTCAGGATGCTTTTTCGTGCGTCCTAGGTATGTTGTTAAACTAGATCTCATGGTGAGGTCCCAATTCTGACCAGGGATATTTTTTGGCAACCGGGGTTGGTACGCTAACCCTTATCATCAGATCTCCACTTTACCGCATAGATCAGATTACCCAAGCTATACTACTCATGCGATGAGTTGGGCAGTATCGAATTTGGAGACTTGCGATTCCTAGGAGGATGCTCTAACACCTGGGCTACACCGATCTTAGGAAGCAAACTGGAATAAAAAGAAATACAAGAGTAGGCACCACTGGGTAGGAAAAGTAATCCACTGAGAATTGTGCAAGAGATTAAAATTAGATCATACTGTCAAATTGTATATAAACAAACCAAAACCCGTCCTAAAACGCATACAATTTTAGGAGATTTTCACATACGAACGGATCACCTAATCCCAGCTAGAAGACCAGCCACAGTGTTAAGTAAAAAGAAGACAAAATAGTAAAAACGAAACAAAAGTGAAAATATAGACCAGTGTTGCCAGGTGGGTGTGTCCAATAATGATAAGGGTTGCTAATCCGAAAATAATCCACAAAAATAGTGTCACTACTTCCTAGACTGGCCGTATTTTTATCTGTATAGTAAGACAATGCCCGGGAAAATAATGGGAAATATAATGTTCTGTCAACGTTAATTAGTAAGAAAAAATAACTTGTCATCTAGTGAATTTTACCGTTCTATTCCTACTGACCAACAAGTAAAAATGAAAGAAAATGAAAATATAGACACGTGTTGCCAATTGTGTCCAATATTGATAAGGGTCGCCAACCTGAATGAAGAACAACAACAAACAAATAAAAAGAAAACAGTTTCACTACTTTCTAGACTGACAGTATCTTTATTTTGATAATAAGACAATAGTCGGGAAAATAATGGAAAATGTAAAGTTCTGTGTTTGATAGGCAAACAATTTAAAGAAAGAACTAGATACAAAATGCTAAGCACAGTATTAATTAATAAGAAAAAAATAACTCGTCATCTAGGGGATTTTGTCGTTCCGGCTGACTAAAGAGTAAAAAGGAAAGAAAGTGAACAGATAAACAGGTGTTGATACGTGAGTCCAGGGTCAATATTCATGAGGGTTGCCAATCACAAAAATACAAAAACACGTTGCACCGTGTCCAAGATTAATACTGATAAGATTATTCAGCCTGAAAAATAACAACAAAAAAAGCAAACATATACTACCATTAGTTGCTGTCCATCGTATCCGATGATGACACCATGCGATTCATTCTCCTCCAATTTAATCGGTCTCTTTTTGCGTCTTGCCAACTGCCTATCGGGTTATTCAAGTCCTTTAGGTTTCTTTTGATGTTGTCTTTGTACCTGAGCTTTGGTCTACCGATTCTACGTGATCCCTCTCTCAGTTGAGAGTCCATAATCTGCTCTGGTAGACTGTCATCCCCAACTCTGTTTAAGTGGCAAGCCCATCCCAGGTTGCGTTGGACAAGTATTTCATGCCTGCCAGGGACTCCAGTTCTCCTCAGGATGGTCCTGTTTGAAACATGTTGCCACCACCCGACATTTAATATGCTGAGCAAGTGACGCATGTAGTAGATATATAGTCTATGGGCATCTGCTTTGTATATCGTCCAGGCTTGTGCACCGTACAGGAGGGTTGAGAGAACTATGGCGTGGTATACTGCACATTTAGTTTTAGTTCAAGGAGATGTCTCTTTTAAAATAGACTCGCATCCTCAGCCGACCAAAAAAAGCAAACAAATAAAAATAACAACAAAAAACAGTCTCATTTCTTACTCGACTGACTTCGGCCGGGGTCCAGTGAGCTTCGGTCGCTGGACCTTCCAGAGGTTAAATTAATAGCGTTGATCCCAGGGGCTATCCCTCCAGGCAAAACCTGCGCTCTCGGTTTAAAGTGGTAGGGCTGGTTTATTGCCCAGTGCCTGAGGCGTCCCCCTTGAGGGGGAATGTCGACTTGATCAACGTAATTTTTCAACCTGCCACCCATGAGTCTCGGCTTGTGGGTGGTCCCACGTTAATAGAACCTTGTGCCTGACCTTGTACAAGTTGGGTACGAGGATTATATCGACTGACTGTATTTTTATGTGGATAGTAAGAAAATCACCGTGAGAACATAGTGGGAAATGTAAAAGTTCTGTTTTTAGTAGACAAACAATTTAAAGAAAGAATCTGTTGAAATTTATTGCATAAGACTGTGTGGCCGTGTGGCCGGAAACTTTTTGAAAATTAAATTACTTTGGACATCTGACAAAGTTTCTTAGATGTCTCACGATCAATCTTTTCTTTCCTTGCGGTTTGTTCTTTGCCGACCAAAGTTTTAGCGAAATCGAAATTTAGGTGATTGGTATCCGCTTTTCGACAGGTAGTTTCTAATCAATACCAATAAGTGACATGTTAGCGAATTCAAATGTCCCTAGCTGTTTTGGTCGCTTTTGTCCCACAGTCTGTGCGACTCGTGCGGCTATCGAACTAGAGTAAACGAATCCAATATCAGCTTCACTTTGGGTGGGTTTTCATTGTAATGAAACACAACGGGAATTTCCAATTGTCAAGCGCGCGGCCAACGCAAATGCAGATAATAGAAATCTTGCTGTCGGCCAAACACGTTTATTTCCGTAATCCGACCTTTCCAAGCGGAAAATCGAAGCTTAGGACAAAGTAAGCGGTTATTTGCCTACATACCTGATCTATGTGTGGGGTTCTGTTTCTTTATTGGTCTGTGAGATGAATTTGTCAGAGGGCAGGAAATAAATTACACATCCAGAAATGGAAAAACAGAATTTTTCAATCCCCATCTCCCTCCAAAAAACAAAAAACACACAAAAACTAAAATTTACAATAAATCGGTAGAGGATTGAAGCGTTAAGGTTTGAAATCGAGATTGCTGGATACGAAACTCGAAGTTGAAAGATTTGTACTGGGAAGTCAGCCTCAGTCAACACAATAGAGGAAGCTTTAAAAGAAATTTAGTTGGAAGGTTTGAGTTGTTGGTATATTATAGAAAAGAACAAAAATATCAATTAATAAAAATTATAGAAAAGAAATATTATTCACATTATAGAAAAGGAAAAAAAGATCAATTACACACATTATAGAAAAGAAAAAACAATTATAGACATTATAGAATAGAAAAAAGAACAATTATAGACATTATAGAAAAGAACAAAACGAAAGATTATTAACATTATAGAAAAGGACCAAAATAAAATCAATTATAGACATTATAGAAAAGAAAAAAAACAATTATAGACAATATAGAAAAGATCAAAAAGAAGAATTATTAACATTATAGCAAAGGCCAAAAGATCAATTATAGACATTATAGAAAAGAAAAAAGAACATTAATAGACATTATAGAATAGAAAAAAAAAGAACAATTATAGACGTCATAGAAAAGAACAAAAAGAACAATTATAGATTTTATGGAAAAGAACAAAAAGAAAGATTATAAACATAAAAGGACAAAAAGATCAATTACAGACATTATAGAAAAGAAAAAGAACAATTATAGCCATTAAAGAAAAGCTCAAAAAGAAAGATTATTAACATTATAGAAAAGGCCAAAAAGAACAAATATAGACATTATAGAAAAGATAAAAAAAGAAAAAAAAGTTTGGGCAATGGGAAGTATCTCTTCATCCTTATTACTCACAGGTCTTCTCTGACCCGGAGGAGTAGTACCTGTTAGGGTACCATCTATGGGATAAATAGAATAAAATGAGTTAAAAAATTATTTTAAAAAGAAAACATCTTTTTTAAACGTTTTTAATTCATTTTATTACTTGGTTGTGTTTCGGCATGTTAACACAATCTTTAACTACAATCTTTTACACGCACAAAACACACACAAACACACACACACACACACACACACATATATATATATATATATATATATATATATATATATATATAGGTCCAAGTGATAACCTACTCGAGTTTCACCATGTTGAGGATCTTCAGGGTTAACTCCACTGTGTAAATCAAGATGCTGGTTGATTGTAGACAATTATATGTATGTGTCTTTTGCTATAAACGGTACATTATAATGTACCGTTCATAGCAAAAGACATACATATAATTGTCTACAATCAACCAGCATCTTGATTTACACAGTGGAGTTAACCCTGAAGATCGTCAACATGGTGAAACTCGAGTAGGTAATCACTTGGACCTATATTAAAATAAATTTGCTCTACCAACGTATTGAGCACTTTTTTATTTGTTATATCACTGCTTTACCTTTATGAACTTCCCATCAACCACCGTGACCATATACACCGGTAAGTCATCTTTTCCATAATATATATATATATATATAGTCCCGTAATTTCTAAATATACTTGAAGCATTAAAACCCAATATGGCGTACGTAGACCCTATCCTGACTTAGGAGAACGTTAAAAGTGCTCGTAATTACAAAAAAGAGCGATGCATTTTGCCTTCTCTGTATAGAAGAAAAGCTGACAATTACAACGTATTGCACTTCTAAAGAATATTGAACCGTTTTAGGTAGAAATGTAAAAGGATATCATTTGTTAACTGTCTATTTATGTGTTTTGATATTCCACCATACAATTTTTCAAAATGTATAGTTATTTTATACCCATCAAGAATGAATAAAGCAAAACATCTTCGGTATAAAAGGACTCTATGGTTTGACATGCTGTAAACCCAACCAGCAAAACAAACAATGACACAAACACCTTTTTTTCCAAAGATCGTACCGATAAATTTCGTAGATGTGGGTGCAAATATTTATAATCATATATTGTAATCGTACTTGGTTTTACTGCCTACTGGCCTCGAAGAAAGGGCCGAATGACGTTTCTTTACTGATGTTATTAAGTTTATTTAATAAACACCGTGAAACTGTACAAGTAAAACAAATAGCATTTAACAAACAGAAAACAGCGAATACTTTTCAAAGAAAATAGAAAATAATTTTTTAAAAAAGAAGAAATCCTCAAAGAAATAGGAAATCCTCAAAGAAATGTGAGAGCGCTTACCGTTGTCGCCTATCACCGATCAGTGACATAAAACTCTAAAGGCTTGTCCGTAACTTCCCCTTAACTTTTTACGGTTAGGGTTCATAGACCACAGAAACCGGTGGTCGGCACCAAATGGTATTAAACCATTAAACAACTCTAAATTGAATACTGTGGTTATAGTTCATTTTTATAAAAAAAAAACAACTATATAAAATAAGATATAATTAACTGGTCGGTTTAGCGGCACGTACGATCCGTATATTTCCATGTGGAAAAATGTTATGGATTTTTTTTCCTAAAATGCTCATATTGAATATCTTTGCATTACAAATAAGTATACGTTATAGAAAACAAAAATACTTCAATTATTTTCTAATGCCTCATGTTGCTTATATGTCATCGCCAAGTGACAGGTTGAAGTGTTAATTTTCTTTTGCAGTATTTGCACATTAGATAAGTGCAAATGAAGTTGCACGACTGACAAATATTTCTCTCTTTTCTTTCATTCTTCCTTCATTTCTTATTTCTTTCTTTTCTTCAACTCTCCTTTCTGTGTTTTTTTTCTTTTCTTTTTCTTTGATCCATTTTTATCTATTTTCTTCCTCCATACAATTCTGATTTCTTCTACTTTATCATTTTCTCTTTTTTTTAAATTTTCCACTTTTTTCTTTATTCATTCTCAATGTTTCCTTTTTCCTTCCTTCCTTCTTTCTTTACTTTTGTTCACTTCTTTCCTTCGTTACTCTGATTTTTTCTTTCTTCCTTCCTTTCTTCCTTTCTTTCTTCCTTCCTTTCTTCCTTTCTTCCTTCATTTCTTCCTTTCTTTCTTCCTTCCTTTATTCCTTCGTTTTTTTCCTTCGTTTCTTCCTTTCTTCCTTCCTTTCTTCCTTCCTTTTTCCCTACTTTTTTCTTTCCTTTTTCCTTTCCGTTCTTCCCTCCCTTTTTCTTTCCTTTTTCCTTCCATTTTCCTTCCATTTTTTGTTCCGTTCGTCCTTCTTTTTTTCTTTCCTTTCTTCCTTCATTGTTTTCCATTCTTCCTTTTTTTCCATCCTTTTTTCTTCCTTTGTTCCTTCATTTTATATTTCTTTTTCCTTCCTTTCTTCTTTCCTCCTTTCCTTCCATTTTTCCTTCCTTTCTTTCTTCCTTTATCTTTCTTTTCTTCCTTCCTTTTTTTCTTACTTTTTTCCTTCCCTTTTTCTTTCCTTTTTCCTTCATTTTTTCTTTCTTTTTTCCTAGCATTTTTCCTTCCTTCCACTTTTCTTTCATTTTTTCTTTCCTTTGTTTCTTCCTTTTTTCCTTTTTCCTTTCTCTTTTCCTTTCTTTTTTCCTTTCTTTTCCTTTCCTTTTATACTCCCTTCCAGCCGTCCTGCATTTTATACTTCCTTTCTTCTGTTCTTACTTTAAAAAAAAACTTTTTCCTTCCTTCTTTCCTTCCTTCATTTCTTTTTCCTTTTCTCTCTTCCCTTTCTAATTTTACTTTCACTTTCCCCCTCCCTTCTCTATAATTTTAATTTTCTTTTCTTCCTCTCTTTCTGACTTCCCTTTTTCTTTGTATTTATTTGTACTTCCGCTTTTTCCAAATTAGCCTTGTTAGAAGGGATTAGAATAAGTTGACCTTCTTTTGCAGAGAGGTAAGATTTCCCACCTCCCAAAAAGGAGAGTCCTGGGTGTGACATTAAACTGCATCCCACGCTGGGCCTCTAGTTTTACAGGTCTGGATAATGTAGAGTACCACTTCATTTCCGTTACTTCCAGATACACTCTGATCCGGAACGGTATTACTGTTTGGGTCCCCACTATAGGACAAATAGATATGTTTAACAATGATTATATTCGATAGGACAGTGTGTAAAACTCTCTAAAGAAACAACATTTTGATATGAACGTACGATGAAAGTAATTCCCTTGCCTATTGGTATAAAATAATCCTAAGCCGTTAAAGATAATCATTGAATCAATCATTGCTATTGCACAGATGTCCATTTTTTTATTCTCATATTTTCTACCTGTCATACAACATTTACCGCCCTGTCGGCTGAGGCGTTAGAACTGCACCTCTGCAGGGGGTAAGACACCCACAAATGAGGCCAGCTGTTGGCCGTGGATGGCGACCCGTGATGCTTAAGTGTTTATACTCTTCTTTTTACTTTCTAACTTCTATTCTTCTAGCGTCTCTTCTAGCGTCTGGACTTCGTCTTGGGACTTCGTGTCTGGTCTTCCATTGGGATTTCTCTTTATCAGAAGCCCTGTGTCATTGGTAGTTTTTAGATAATAACACAAGACTTTTGCCTATCCCTAGGCCAATATTAGATAATTAATGATCTATTCGTAAATTACACAGGGCGAATATGGAAAGGAGGCAGCCTAATCACATGCCAGGTCTACCGGTGGAACGGATATAATGTTGCGAAACCCGAAATCTTTATGTATACTGGTGTAACATCACCAATTATCCCCCTTTGATGCATCTCGGTTTTACAAGACTATTCACACTTCCCCCAATTATGAGTTAAATAGTATTACTACTGTTCTTCTAGAAGGATGAATTTGGCATTAAATAATCCAGGAAGACAGATATGCCATAAAACAAATAATCCAAACCAAACCAAACCTGAAAAACTATTACGTTTTTGACTAATACAATTAGGAAATGTATGAATCTCCTCGTATCCAAGCTATATTTTAAATAACACCAGTACTGTTGTTCTACAAGGATGGATTTGATATTAAATAACCCACGAAGGTTGATATGCCATTAAACAAATAAAACAAAACCACACGCTAGAGTATGGCTCAATTTTAGAAAAAATATTTTTAATAGCTTTAAGCCAGTCTTCTATACAAGGATCGACTGAAAAGTTCATAGGCTGACCAAGATATTACTATGGAATATAATTAGATCATGTTTTTTTTTTAAATATACCCCCTTGCTAAACTTAAACTTCTTCTATCAGTGTTGCAGTGCATATACGACATAATCATAAGAATTTTCAGCCAATGAATTTCCCAGCACCCCTCTCGTATAATTATTCACAGGTTTTCTTTTCATAGATAAGGATGGATTTGTCATTAAATAACCCACGAAGGTTGATATGCCATTAGACAAAGAAACCAAGAAAACTATTTTATTTCTTTCTCCTGTTCATTTCTCCTCTCATTTATATCTTCAATCTACGAAGCGT
The DNA here is from genome assembly GCA_023376005.1 of Doryteuthis pealeii. NCBI lineage: Eukaryota > Metazoa > Mollusca > Cephalopoda > Myopsida > Loliginidae > Doryteuthis > Doryteuthis pealeii. The sequence goes on along the minus strand of CM042158.1, from coordinate 32,751,036 downwards.
TTTTATCTTTTCTAAATTCATTTATTTATTTTCAGCCTCACCTGCCCATTTCTTGGCAGTGTTTTTCCAATTCTTTTTACGTCTTCCTTTATCATACAGTTTATTTATTTATTTATTGCCACTCTAATTACTTGCTATCTCAGTAAAACCTAATCATTCGTTTTCAGAATAAATTGGTTACTATTGGCTTCATTAGTTGCTTAAGCGTGCTGGGCCCATAAACTGTTACGATGTTTTTGTGGCCATCCTTTAGGCTTCAAGCAAGAGCACTGTCCAGCGGAGATCCTTTGTGTTAAGCAGATCACGATCCTTAGTGAAGAATCCTTTGGTTGTTCCTTGGTACTCCTCATTCTTGCAAGTCATTCGTCAATGATTGCAAATGTACGTCTTTCAGTATCATCGATCAAGTAGTTAATTAGCCACGTAATCGGGCTATTGATTGGCTGAGGTCTAAACCACGTGACCTCGCTCAGTCTATACATTTAAGTGGTGTATTGCAGCACGGCTTATGTACCATCAAATAATCCAACCGGTTGGTTGAGATTTACGGCATGTCAAACCGTGTAGGGTTATTTTATGCCGAAACGTTTTGTTTCATTCATTCTCGATGGGTACTCAATTAAAAAAAAACAACTCATTTTTTCAAACACATCTCTTTTCAAACTCATATTCCAAAAATAAAATTAAACTAATATATAGTACCCTAACAGGTACTACCACTCCGTGTCAACGTGGACCAGGGAGTGATGGTGATGAAGGTATACACCACATTACCCAGAGTTCCATATTTAGACCTTTACCATCAGATAAGAAAATTAACGTCATACCAAGACACTAGACCATCAACCACTACCTTTAGCACATATATGATGGGGATTGTCATAATAGCAATAGGGTTGGGACATTTACATAGGTGCAAAGGCTTGTCGTGGCCGGCTGATTGATCGGAAGGGGCCTCTTCAACCGCCCGTCAAGCATAAGCAGAGGTCAAGGTGGAGTGTGGCATATCATGGATTGCTCAGCCACTATTCTTTCATTCTTAAGCATCACGGGTCGCCATCCACGGGCTTGCTTTGTCGTTGAAGCAGTTGTGAATCTACATCCAATGTTTGTAGTCGATGTTCGAATCCATTCAAATCCAATACTCCAGAATCATGTTGATTTTCCTCGACTCAATTCCGGATATTTTCTTACTACAAATTACTTCATCTCATTATTTTATTTACGACGGTAATTCAATAGTTACGGCGAATATTTCCGAATTAGTTGATAATAAGAAGGACTGTTTACTGCTTAACCTTTTTTCAAGGAAATCATGTCCCAGAACAGTCAGCATCATATTCCTTACTTTACAGCTGCACCTGGTACTTTTTCCTTACTGGAGAGTCATTGTGTTTCCACTCAATGTGCTTTTTTTCGACTCAGGCTCGTAGTGGCAAACACAAGATTGTAATGATTATCCTTTCGCGCCACGTATTTTTGTGTAAGTTTCACATAATTTGCACATCTCAGCCTACACAAATTTGATGACAGCCCTCTGTTCAAGTCTGGAACAAATTAATTTGCTGCTATTTTGAATAGCTCCAAAATAAATATTTTAGTTAGATTAAAATAATGTTTGCTATAAAACAAATTCAAACAATGTTTATACATTTCTCAGGGGCATTAGTCCGAATGTAATAGCGTGACCGGAGTTTGAACTCGCTTATTACGATGTCGCAATCCAGAACAGTAACCCTAATGAACTCGCTCTCTACTATGTCATTGTCCAGAATAATAGCCACTACGCCACGCAGATATACATAAAGAATTGTTTAGATTTACAAGAAGGAAAAAAGTGTTACGATTCGTGTGTCCATTTTAGGTCTGTAGTTGAATGCAGTTTTCCAGTGGAGATCCTTTGTGGCATAAAGTTTGATCTTTACTTGAAGTGGAAATATATAGTATTTAGTTTTCATCATTATCTGTTGATCTGTCCTTAAAGCTGCTCTGTCTTCAAAATAAGAGTTGTACAAGTGTTTATCCTCTCTTGAAGTAGGAAGGAGTTGTATCAGATTTGGTCCTTTCTTGAAATTTAAAGATGTAGTACATCCTTGTCTGTTGATATGTCAGAAAAGCTGTTGATCTCTGAATTGACCCTGTTTCTAAGTAGAAAGGAGTTGTATCAGATCGTGTCTTGAAGTAGAGAGTTGTATAATCATTGTATCTTGATCTCTCCTTCTTTTAAGCAGTCATTCCAGTGAGTAATTTTAGGATAATTTATCAACGCCCTTAAATAGTAAATTAAATACATATTTGGGCGTTTTTGATTGGCCGATTCAGCCACCGCTGTTTTGGAACAGTCTATAAATATAAGTCGTGGTTTTTAGCACACATTATTGTTATTATTAGTTGGGGACCATTACATTCTAGTGAAATGCACTAAAAAGAAAGTATTATTTTATTATTCGGACTATTGTCCTCATCTTCATTGTTAACAGCACAACATTTCGGCCGATGTACCCTCCGGAATTCTTCAAGTATTCCTTCTCGGACTCGGGAACCTTCTCGGACTCGGGAACAATCTCGGACACGGGAACCTTCTTTTCGAACTCGGGAACTTTCTTGTCGTAATCGGGCTAACTATAGCTGGGGTACAAGTGATACGCTGTGTTAATTATTATTCTATGTTACTGCTGCTCTTGACCAGGACTGAACCTGAAGTTTAGAGATAACTGTCACTGCTTTCTTAAGCTAACTTCTTTATCTACTAGGCTATGTTGTAGAGATAACAATGAATATGAGGATAATAGACCGGATAATATAAACAATACTAATTATCAAGCCTCATCTAAAAAATATCAGAGAAATACTAAAAATAGACTTCAATTGTTTTTAATAAAACAGCACACGTGACATTATATCGTTTGAAAAAAATATAAAAGAGAGAGAGAGAGAGAGAGAGAGAGAGGAGAATGATAACAATATCTACTAAGTTAGCAAACTCCTGCCACTGAGAAGTAATCCTAATTTTCCGGCAACGAACGACTGTCACTAGCTCCATCTAATTCTGGTTTTTGAACTGGTCCTTTCCCAAAAAGAAACTCCAGCCTGTTTTAGTTCAGTTCTTAAAGATATCATGCAAATTCCGGTTCACAGGATTCTCGCAGTTTTACAAAGAGCAGAGCATAGGCGATCTTATATCTGCACTTGATAATCCTAATACTAAGATCGAAAGTAGAATTGTCCAATATGAATTTAGAGAGGGGACTTGATTATATTGATATCATCGTTTGTTAAACTGTTCATATAATACCTTTGTACAGCACAATCTTCTAATCCTCGTGCGCCGGGGTATGGGCCAGAATAGGCATTTTGTCCAGCGTATGGAAACTGTCCTCAACGGCAGGAACACACCATTGCTCGTAAAGGATAAGACCAGGGTTAATCACTGATGGCAAATGTGCCCCTAAGGAGCAAATGCCGAATGAGCTGAGTAATTTTGTTCCGAACCTCATGTAAGCGTGAGGGGCCCCACATCTTGCTGCATTCTGATCTCGCGAGATTACGGTTAAATAACCCATCCAATACGAAGGGGGAACGTGTCTTATAATGAAGCAGGGCATAGTTGGCCTTCGAAAATTCAATTTTCAGCTGCTGGATTCGCGTGTAAATTGAGATACTGGACGAGTTAAACATGTATCTGGCACCGAAAATTACGTTCTGTGGACCGGGGTTGTAGAATACGTCGACTGCACCCCTACAGAGGGGTACCCCCCCCCATAGCGCCACCTCTTAGGCTGGGCGACGACTCGTGATGCTTAGACGGAGCGCTGGTGGCGGAGCAGTCCATGACATGCAACGCTTCACTTTGGCGCTTACTTAGGCTAGATAGATGGCCGAAGAGGCCTCCTCCCATCAATCAGCTGGTCACGTCAAACCCTAGAACCAATATGATTATCCTCGACCTTTTGTCCCTTAATACAACCCCAACCCTTTCTATCATATATATATTTACTAACCCCTCCGCACGAGCAGGATGTGACACAAGGTCAATTTCTTAAGCGATCTGGAAATTCATTACGTTTTCGAAATTATTGAACTTAGCTTATTTATTTTGTCACTGCTATCTGATCTCAAATATAAATACAGCCACTGGATTTCTCGTTACATCCGTTGTTCTCTTCTCCTTTATATATATATATATATATATATATATATATATATATATATATATATATATACCAACCCCTCCGCACGAGCAGGATGTGACACAAGGTCAGTTTCTTAAGCGGAGGTTAACAGGTTTTCCTTCTCCTAGACCGGTTGCCTAACCAAGGTTAAAGAGCCCAGTCTACCCAACTATTTACCCATAGCTGGAGAGAGAGTGGGATTCATGCCTTTCCCCAGGGTATTAGCGCCAAGTGAAATGCAGTTACCCTGTCCAGGATTTGAAATCTGGGCGACGAGTCCATTTCCCATGCCTTGAACCATTACACCACGCACACCTTTCTATCATGTATGTGGTTGAAGGTAGTGGCTAAGGACCTTAGTGTCCTGAGTATAACGTAAAACTGCAACTAGTGGTAAAGTTCTCAATCTGCAGCTATGGGGAATGGGAGTATTTATATCATCGATATTACTCCCAAGTTCACTCTGACACGTAGTGGTAGTACCTATTACGGTCTCATCTATGAGTTAAATAGAAAAGGTGTGTTTAGAAATGTGTTTCAATTTTTCTCTTTAATTTGAATACCCAACAAGAATGAATAAAACAAATCGTCATTGGTATAGAATAACCCAACCCGGGTTGATATGTCATAAAACCCAACCAACTAACCAAAAAATCATAAATTAGCACTTGTTGCCTGAATAGACAGGCAGTCTATGCACTTTTCACTATTGATAAACCAGTGAGATTGTTTTTGCATTTGAGATGGAGCACCAGACCTACCATCAGCTCTCCACTTTACGGCCCAGATCTAAGCCGTGCTACCATGCCTTAAGTTGGCAAGGACCAGTATCGAATCCAAAAAAAATCTGAGAAATGATGTAACCATTATCTAGAGGATGAACTCATGGAAATTCATGGTAGTTGGTGATGAAGACTATCCATTATCTTGTGTCTCTGCGCTTCCTGCTACCTTTGCCTGTAGCCCTCCATTCTCTACAACTGATCCTATAAAAATAATTTAAAAAAAACAAACTGCGATTAACGATATAGATATCTATTTGTATTTAACAATATATATATATATATATATATATATATATATATATATATATATATATATATATATATCCAAACCCTGGCAGAGCTCTGAAAATAATTTACCTTACAGCCGCCGTTTACGCTTAATTTGCAAGGCTCTCCGACAAAACGGATGTGAGCTCTCTTTCGACCTTGAAGTATATATACACGTGTATGTATTTATCAGTTAATTCTCCCTCGTGCTTGTAGGTGTACTGATGGGCCAGTGGTTATGGACTGTGACTAATGAAAATCCTCCAATCATTTTTTTAGCATATGAGTACTAGAAGGCGGTGGACCATAGGGAGTACCCCTTCACTATTATTCCTAGGTCACTCTGCCTCGGCGTTGTAATACCTGTTAAGGCTCCATGTATGGGTTAAATAGAAAAACATGAGTTTAAAAAGAGATGTGTTTGAATCTGATGGTGAAGGTCAAGCTTTGGGAATGTGGAGTACCCCTTCATCCCCATTACTACCAAGTTCACTCTAACCCGGAGTGGTAGTACCTATTAGGGTCCCATTTATGTTATTAAATTGAGTACTCATCAAGAATGAATAAAACAAAAACGTTGACATGCAGTAAAAACCAACCGACCAACCAGCCAACCGACCAACCAGCCAACCAACTGTGAATAATTCGTTCGGTAAAGGAATAGATTTATGGCTGGATGAAATGGATTCTTCCTAAAACAGAAGTCAATCTCTGGATTTAGAGGAATAGAGGAGGCATTTACCCCACCCGTTTGGTCACGGGTATGATGTGACACGAGCTCGCTAGTATTGGTACATAAAGAATGAATAAAACAAAAAACGTCTTCGGCATAAATTAACCCAGTGGGTTGACATGCCGTAAAACCCAACCAACTGAGGACAGTTTGATTGGAGTTACATTCTCAAAAACATATGTGTTTGAATCTGATGGTGAAATTCCAATTTTGGAGGTCTGGGGAATGTGGAGTAAGGCCCAAGCTTTAAGGGATGTGGAGTACCCCTTCACCCCCATTACTACCACGGCCTACTAATATTATACGGCCCCACATGATACATTAAGAGGCAAAAATTAACAGGCCGATTGGCCTGATAGTCAATCTGTAGGTTTAGCCTGGAAAATGTTAAAAGTATACAAAAATACACAAACTGTTTTCTTTTTTTTTTTTCAGAAATGTAATATGAAAAGATTAACCATTTTTGTAAACAAATTATCGCGAAAAACTTTTAAAAAATCAATATTTAAATGCAAAAAGTTATGCGTTAGTAATTTTACCAAACTAGCGTCTTAGGCAAAACAGACCGTTACGTGATTGAAAAGCATAAAAACAAGGTAAATCACAGCCGTTTATAATTCGTAGATTAGTGAAAGACAAAGTATAAATAACGTATTTTAATTTTGAAAAGAATTAAAATTAAATTAAAATAATGACTAATAAATTCTATCAGTATTATTTTATTATTTTCTGTTAAATTTTTAAAGTTACCTTCCTTTCTGCGTCAAGTTTATAAGCGACCCAGAATGAGTTAAAATATAATCGGCCTGTTATTTTTTGCCTCTTACTGTATCATAGCGTGAGATGTCTTGTTTCGAACCCCCCGTGGAGCGTGAGACGAGGGATCGCTCGTAGACCACTTGACTTCAGGCTCGGGGTGTCGTATTAAATTGAGTACTCATCAAGAATGAATAAAACAAATACGTTGACATGCAGTAAAAACAAACCAACCAACCAGCCACCGACCAACCAACCAACCAACCATGAATAATTCTTTCGGTAAAGCAATACATGGCTGGATGAAATGGATTCTTCCTAAAAACAGAAGTCAATCTCTGGATTTAGAGGAATAGAAGAGGCATTTACCCCACCCGTTTGGTCACGGGTAGGATGTGACACGAGGTCGCAAGTATTGGTACATAAAGTATTAATATAACAAAAAACGTCTTCGGCATAAAATAACCCAATGGATTGACATGCCGTAAAACCCAACCAACTGAGGACAGTTTTATTGGAGTTACATCCTCAAAAATATATGTGAATCTGATGGTGAAATTCCAATTGTGGAGCTCTGGGGAATGTGGAATACCCTTTCATTACAATCACTTCAAGTCCCACTCCATCCTGACTAGTAATACCTGTAAGAGTCTCATCTATGGTTTAAATGAAAGAAAAAGTGTTTAATAAATGTGATTAAGAAATAGGGTTATTTACTATAAGTTTAACATAAACAAAGGGGAACTACTCTTGACTGATAAATTATTTATTTATTTATTGATCTACTAGGAAAAAGAAGACGGGGTTAGGGTTTAGGGTTAGGGTTGGGGTGTAGGGTTAGGGTTTCGGGTTTAGGGTTTGAGTTAGGTTTTAGGGTTAGTTTAATGGGAAAATAATTTTTTATCAGTCTAAAGTGGTTCCCCTTTGTTTATGTTAGACTTATAGGAAATAACCAAAAATATAGTTCTAATAGTTTGAGTACCAATCAGGAATGAATAAATCAAGAACATCTTTGGCATAAAATAACCCAATGCCGTAAAAACCCAACCAACCAACCAAGGAATGTTTCATTGTAGTTGAATTCTTTAATGACAGAAATTTCCGAAGAATTAAAGCACACATCCCTAATTAAATCGTCATTAATTAAAATATTCCAGTGCGTTGGTGAATAAGCAAACTCTGACAATATCACGACTTAATTAAATGCGACAGAAATGAGTTTAAGATTACATAACGAGATTTGTTCCAATGAAAAAAAGGATCCGATATCCAATTAGTTTCGCCTCCAGTCGGGGGGTTGCGGGCGGAGGGGGGAGGTTCGAGAACAAAGAACGGAAACACGAGTTGATGGAATTGGAAAAGAAACGCTGGAATTCTTACTTACAGATGCAATCATATTCTGCAATTCCATCGTCTCGTCTACATTTACGTGATACACTTTATCGTAGCTCGATTCAAAAGAGATGTAATTAAATGAAACGTAACAATGAACGAATTCTGCAGCACACATATGTAGCACTATTGTGTGCCAGATAGATAGATGTATAGATTGATAAATAGGTAAGATATAGAAGCATTATATATATATATATATATATATATTATATATATATATATATAATGGATAAAAGTAACCTACTCGAGTTTCATCGTCTGATTCGTCAGGGTTACAACCGTTGAATTAACCGAGTTTTCGATTAATATCTGTTGGTACAATACATGCCCGCTGGAATGGGACTTATCTTTTAAAAGATACTGGTTCGATACTGGTCCAACTGATATTAATCGAAAACTCGATTAATTCAACGGATGTAACCCTGACGAATCAGACGATGAAACTCGAGTAGGTTACTTTTATCCATTATATAAATAAATTTTGCTCTACATTGCATTGAGCACTTTGTATTTGTTTTTTCTCAGTCTTAACCCCTGGATACTGTGCGCTTCCAACGATCGTACTCGTACCCACCGGTAAGCTACTACTCATACATTAACACACACACACACACACACACACACACACATATATATATATATATTATATATATATATATATATACAAACTCCTCCGCACGAGCAGGATACGACACAAGGTCAATTTCTTAAGTGGAGTTCAACAGGTTTGAATTCAGAGTTTTCCTTCTCCTAGACTGGTTACCTAGCCATGGTTAAAGAACCCAGTCTACCCTGCTATTTACCCATAGCTGGAGGGAGAGTAGGATTCATACCTTTCCCACGAGTCCATTTCCCATGACTTTTAAACATTACACCACACGCTTCCTATGACTTATTAATATAATATATATATATATATATAATATATATATATATATATATATATAAATCAAAGTTCCCAAAAGATGAATTTATTCTTCATTGAGAACTCGACGCTATAACGTTTCGGTTTTTGCAATCTTTATCAGAACTTGAATTATGGAGATTGTCTGGATGATTTGCGAAAAATGGCAGAAGGGAAAGTTAGAGGTTATAGGTAACCACTCTATATTCTACTTACTGTCAAATGAAGAGATGGCATGGCTTTAATGTAACTGAATATGTTCATATAGTTGTATATACTCGGCTTTAAAAAAGTACTTTACATTGGGAGAGTGTCCGTGGCGTCGTGCTGGACTGTGACATCGTACTAATCAAAGTTCGAACTCCAATCGGGTTATTGAGATTATCTTTACTTTGTGGCATCAATCTCATCATCCTCCAGCTATAGGGTAAGTATTACCACTACTATTCTTCTAAAAATATAGATTTTGCATTAAGTAACCCACGAAGGTTGATATGCCATTAAACAAAGAAACCAGACCAAAACTACGGTACCCCCAATGGAGCCACTTGTTGGCTAAAGGTGGTGACAAAAGATGCTTAAGGACGGAACCCTAGTGGCTAAGCATGCCATAACATACAACACTCCACTTTGACCTTTACTTAGTTTAGACGGGCGGTCGGAGAATCCGGGCACCTATATGCTTGCTCAACCCTATTGCTCTCATAGCAAATCCCAGCCATTTTCATTATATATATGTATTTACCAACCCCTCCGCACGAGCAGGATGTGACACAAGGTCAATTTCTTAAGCGGAGTTCGACAGGTTTGGCAACACCCGTCTCCTTGATTTAAAGGGACAGGGCTGAGTTTAATGCCCAGTGCCTGAAGCGCCACCTTTAAGAGGGAATGCCGACGGGATCAACGCATTTTTTTTGCATCTACCATCCTATGAATCCCGGCTCGTGGGTGCTCCCACATTATAAAAACCTTGTGTCAAACACACATACGTGGAATGCACGGTAAATACCCAATGTATAAGCAAATAGCACCTCACCTATCGACACGTCAGTTTTCGACCCACTGTTGCGTTGTTATTGTTATCGTCTTAAATTCTATTGACCCGAGTCAACAGCAACGGCCCGAATCTTTGGGTTTTGGCACTTCACCAACTTTAGCACATATCGTTTATTTGTAATGTGTGTTTCTTCCTTTGGCAAAGTGTATATCAGAGGTTGCGCCAATTTAATCACTGAAATGTATTCTTCTTGTACATTTCTCTTATCCTTTGTCGCGTTTTCCGCTGCTTTGCAATAGAGGGGTGTCTTTATTGCTATCATCGGCTTTGATTCTTGCATTTCAAGGCTTTTGCTTCGACCAAACAGTTATGTTCCAAACTTTTTTACAATTAAGTTTTTCTTTCTTCTGTAAGAGTACTTTTACATAGATATCAACAGGTTGATAGAGATAGATATATATTAACAGATTGAGATAGATAGGTAGATAGATAGATGGATAGATATGAACTGGTTGATGTAGATAATTATATGCAGGTTGGTATTATATATATATATATATATATATATATATATATATATATATATATATTATTATTATTATTATTATTATTATGGACTCTTCCGTTGATTTTCGACGTATGAGGGTTCATACACACAATGAACACCCACACAGTGATTTATTTATAGTGGTGAAGGCTTGTGTTGGACCATCCACACTTTTTGGCACAGTCGATAGGAAAGAATTGCTGCATCGAGGGTTGTCACAAACCCAATCAACGACCGACCTCAGGAATTTTGAATTCAGTTATCCCTCTCCTAGACTGGTTACCTACCCAAGGCTGAAGGGCTCAGTCTGCCCTACTATTTAACCCATAGCTGGAGGGAATTTTGAATTCAGAGTTATCCCTCTCCTAGACTGGTTACCTAACCAAGGCTGAAGGGCCCAGTCTTCCCTACAATTTAACCCATAGCTGGAGGGAGAATATATGGATTCATACCCTTCCCAAGGGTATTAGCGCTATGTGAAATGCCAACAGCTTCGTCTAGGAAATGAACTCGAATCGACGAGTCCAGTTTCCACGACTCTACCCACTAGAAAGAGAGAGAGAGAGAGAGAGAGAGAGAGAGAGAGGAGAGAGAGAGAGAGAGAGAGAGAGAGAGAGAGAGAGATTTGAACAGGTTGACATTGGGAGATCGATACAATTATATGAACAGGTTGATAATGATGCGTAGATATGAACAAGTTGAAATGGATAGATAGATATGAACAGGTTAATATAAATATGAACAGGGTTGGGTAGATAGATAGGAACTGGATATATATATATATATATATATATATATATATATATATATATAGAGAGAGAGGAGAGAGAGAGAGAGAGAGAGAGAAAGAGAGATGTGAACAGGTTGATTTAGATAGACAAATAGATAATAATATAGATATGAATAGGTTGATATAAACAGATATGAAAAGACATTGAAAATGGGAGATAGATACATAGATAGACAGATAGTTATGAACAGGCTGATATAAAAAAAGATAGAAACACGTTGAGATAGAAAGATAGATTGGTATGAAAAGGTTGATAAAGCTAGATAGATAGATAGATATAAACATACTGATATGGATATATATATATATATATATATATATATATATATATATATATATGAAAAGGTTACGATAGATATGAACAGACTGGTGTATATAGATATGAACTTGTGGGGATAGATAGATAAATAGATCGCAATAGCATAATCTTTACAGATCATTGCCGTCCCTCACAATCCCACAACTCCACCACCAGAACCCTTCCTTGCATGAGCCTTCAAATGACTCATCAAACCTGCTGCAGATCCACACAGTTTGATGCAAATAATGACATTGAAAAGACTTCCTTCCCGTTGAATGAGATGATTCAGATGAATCAGATGATAAAATGTGATGCTTATGCACCACCATATGTCTCTTAAGACCAGAAGCCGACTTACAGACCTTGCCACATATAACACAAGACACATTGTTTACTCCTGGAATCTGCATGGATTGACCCAGGTGAGACTTCCTATGATTGACATATCCAGCCTTAGAAAGATAGATAGATAAATAGATATAAACATTTTGATATAGATAGAAAGAAATAGATGTGAACAGGTTGAAATTTGGAGAGAGATAAATAGATAAATAGGTAGATATGAAGAGGCTGATATACATACATAGATATGAATAGCTCGAAACGGAGACATAGGTATAATCCAGTTACTATAGATCGATATTTTTGCTAGGTCGTCATGAAATGACCGTAAAAAGTTGGGCTGGAAGCAATTCGATTATCTAAAAGAGCCGACTATGTTTCGAAAACTGAAAAAAGAATTATATATATATATATATATATATATATATATATATATAATAATAATATTAATATTCCATATAAAATACGTCATATCTTTGCTAGCCTTCGTTCTCCGCGTATTCACGTGTCTGCATGCGTCATCCTATGATCTTCACCTTCCATTTTTGCACATGAAATGATCACGTCATCGGCTTTCGTAAACAAACGCACATGAAAAAAATTAACGGTTAATAACATCATATTTACACATTCACTATACACTTAACATCTTTCATTTTTTCCCTCATATAATCATTACTTAACAGTGTCCTGAAGATGGTTTAATACCGAAATACTTAAGTATTGACACATAAAATTCTTTCCCATGATCATAACATCCTGTGTTTGTTATATTTTTAAAATATTTTCTTCTCATATATTATATATATATTAATATATATATATATTATATTATATATATATAATATAAAACCCTCCCCACTAGCAGGTATGACACAAGGTCAATTTTTTAAGCAGAATTTAACAAATTTGAATCCAGAATTTTCTGTCTCTTCGTCTAGTTAAACATCTGTCTGCCCTGCTATTTACCCATAGCTGGAGGTGGAATCGTAGTATTCATATTTTTTCGAATGGTATATGTTAAATTCAAGCAGTTTCGTCTAAGATTTCAATAGCTCTCGCCATGGCCATTATTTATGACGGTAACCGTTACACCACGCGCCACCCAAGTTATCAGCCCTGATATAAAGCCTAAAAATACTATAGTACACAAGAAACTGTTACACTGTTGTTTTTTTTTTTAAGTTAGTGTCACCAAACAAGCTAAACTGTTAATGGAGGATTTATCCTGTCTGCTAACAGTTTTGAATTCTTGTTTACTTTAAAAATAAAAAAATACAAAATGTGTTTTTCTATTTTTCTGTTTCATTTAATTTTTTCAGTTTAATTCTCTTTCCTTTCTTTTTCAAATTTACTTTACTTCTTTGTTCATTCACTTTCTCTCTCCTCTGCTTCCTTGCTCACTTCTTCTTCTTCTTCTTCTTCTTCTTCTTCTTCTTCTTCTCTTTTTTCTGTCCCCGATCTACTTCACTTCTTCTTTCTGCTTCTTCTTCTTCTTTCTTCTTCTTCTTCTTCTTCTACCTTTCTGTTCTTCATCTCTTCTTCCTTCTTTCTTCTTCTCTCTTCTTCTTCTTCTTCTCTTCTCTTCTCTCTTCTTCTTCTCGTTCTTCAGGCTTCTGATTTATCTCCTTCTTCTTCATGCTTACTTCTTTCTTTCTCCTGTCTTCTTCTTCTTTCTGTCTTCTCTTCTCTGTTCTCTTTCTTTCTTCTGCATCTTCGTCCATCTAGTCTCCCTGGCATCGTTTGTATTCTCGTCTTCTTCTTGCTTCCCTCTCTTCTTCTTCCCTTTGCTTCTAACCTCTGACTGTCTTCTTTTCTTCTTCTTTCTGTTTCCTTCTATTTCTTTTCTTCGTTCCTCGTTCTTGCTTCTTCGTTCTCTCTTGCTTTCGCCACACTCTACTCCTCAATTCTTTTTTCTTCTCTTTCTTCTCTTTCTTCTTCTTCTTCTTCTTCTTCTTCTTTTCTTCTTTTCTCTTTCCCCTCATCTACTCTTCTTCTTCTTCTTCTCTTCTTCTCTTCTTCTTCTTCTTCTCTTCTTCTTCTGTCTTCTTTCCTTCACATTTGAAATCTTTATCTGCGAACTTAACAATAAGCCCTGTTGGTTGGACAGAAGAAAATTATTAAAAGAATAACAAAGACCCACCCTTGCTGCCGTCCAGTCAGGCATTGATCAGAGAAGTTATGCGGATCATTGCGTGACCAACAAAGTAACCTTCAAACTTCACTTGAAAGACAATTCAATTCGGATTCTTCAGAATTCCGAAGAATTTATAAACGAATCCTGTCCAACAATACCGTTGATCGGTTTTGCGAGTTTTAAGTCACATGACAAAACGGAACATGCACGAGCAAAGCGCGCATGCGCACGAGCCTTCCTCGCTCACGCACTCACGCGTTCTCTCTCACGCGCGCTCTCGCACTTACACACTTTACCTTCGAACAGGTGTGGTTTGCTTTGGTTTTGTTTTGTTGGTTGGGTTTTTACGACATGTCAATCCTTGTTGGGTTATTTTATGACGAAGACGTTTTCTTCTATGTTTGCTCTGAACTCAATTCTTGGACCATATCACATTTAGGCACCCCTTGTAGGATCTCGATTCGTGTGGTCATTTTTTCAATTTACACCGTCAAAATCCGGTTAATTGTTAGCAGACGATTTTTAGAGTTTTTTTAATTATAAAACTAACCCCTAACCCTAACTCCTAACTCCTAACCCTAACCCCTAACCCCTAACAAACAACCGGATTTTGACGGTGTAAATGAGAAAAGTGTCCTTGTGAGTCGAGGTCGGGGAAGGGGTGCCTAAAGGTCATATGGTCCCAATTTTTTTTAAGATACATCTGTTAAACTCATCTTTCTTCTATCTAACGTATAGATGGGACACCAACATGTACTACCACTTCGGGTCAGTGTATATATTGGAGTAATGTCGATGAAGGGTATTCCATATGTCTCAGAGCTCAACAATTTGAAATTCAAAATAAGATGTAGTCTAAGGTCATACCCTGGAGAATAAGTTCCTCAGTCACCGCCTTCTAGCACATATGTGATAGAAAGGGTTGGAGCTTGCCATGAGGGAAAATGGTCGGGAAAATCATATAGGTAAAACCAGCCGATTGATCGGAGGGGCCTCTCCGATCACCCGTCAAGCCTAAGTAAGATTCAAAGGGGTGTGTTGCATGACATGGGTCAGCAGGATTCTCACCTTGAAACTTAATGGGTCACCGCTCACGGCCAACAGGTGGCCTCATTGGTAGAGGTCTTACACCCCTGCAGAGATGCAGTCGGTGTATTCTTCTATGCCAGATATCTCTTTTTTCTATCCAGAGAGTTTCCTAGTAATGCTTTGTCCTTAATTTTTTCAACTTATTGTTATCTTTTGCTAGGAAGCGCGTGGTGTAATGGCTAAAGTCATGGGATATGGACTCGTCGCCCCGAGTTCAAATCCTGGACGTGGTAATTGCATTTCATTTAGCGCTAATATCCTTGGGAAAGGTATGAATACTAATCTCCCTCCAGCTATGGGTAAATAGTAGAGCAGACTGGGCTCTTTAACCTTGGTTAGGCAATCGGTCTAGGAGAAGGAAAACTCGGAATTCAAACTTGCTGAACTCCGGTTAAGAAATTAACCTTGTGTCGCATCCTGCACGTGCAGAGGGGTTGGTAAATATATATGTTGTTATCTTTTTTTTAATCCTTTTTGATATACTGACCAAGGGAGATAACTTGTGAGTGGCTAATACAGTGGACTGCGACATTCCTGCTACCGAATTCGATTTGGTTGGTTGGTTGGTAGTTTTGTTTTACGACATATCAACCTGTTTCGGGTCATTTAAGGTCGAATCATGTTATTTTGATAAACAAGAACTTGGACTGCTTCCAGTACTTGCTGTTGCTTAAGTGGTCACCCAATTAAGTATTAAACAGAGTCGTCACTGTTTAACGTGTGTGATCTAGTGCGGATCGTGCTTTCAGCATGACATGGCCGTAATCAAACGATTTCGAACTTCAGTCTCGCTGTAACGTTTACTTTCCGACAGATACTTTTGGGAAAGGTATGGACATCTCTCTTCCCTCAGCTATGAATTAAATAGAATGCCCATTTCTCTTGTATGAGAATGGATTTGGCGTTAAATAACAGACGAATGTTGATATGCCATTAAAACAAAGAAACCAACCCAAAGTTATACTGACCAAATTGTTTACTTTTTATTGTACTCACTGCTAGTTATTTCTCTGAATGTTTGAGATGAGGCTTGATGATTAGTATTATCTGCATCATTCGGACTACTATCCTCATATTCATTGTTATCTATACAACGTTTCGGCCGATATGCCCTCCGGCCTTCTTCAGGTATTTCTTGTCGGACTCGGGAACCTTCTCAGACTCGGGAACCTTCTTTTCGGACTCGGGAACCTTCTTTTCAGACTCGGGAACCTTCTTTTCGAACTCGAGAACTTTCTTGTCGTAATCGGGAAGCTTCTTTTAATCGGGAGCCATCACGGAACTTTGAACCTAACCCTTTATTCAGTCCACGGGGGTATCCTGTTCTCTTTCCGCTAACCATAGCAGGGGCGTTAAGCTGTGTTAATTATGATTCTATGTTACTGCTACCCTTGATCAGGATTAAACCTGCAATGTAGAGATAACTGTCACTTAGAACTGTTTTAGCCTAACTCCTTTATCCCCTAGGCCAAGTGTCCAATTGGACACTGCAAGTTATCATGACACTCATAATTGGCCAGCTCTGTCGTCGGGGCTTAGAATACGCTGACTGTATCCACTGCAGGGGGTTAAGTCCCCACCCCCTAAAAAGGTAAGTATTCTGGGTATGACACTAAGCTCAATCTGATGGTAAAACTCATGTCTAGGAAGTGTTTTCTAACAACCCGTTTCAATTGTTCGTGTTTAACCCGATTAGACACAAATTGTTTAATAGACCGGTGGATACTGGCTCTATAGCCAGGGCTGTTAGAAGCTAGCTTATCTCAACCATCTGACCTTTAGGCACGCCTTTTGCGATCTCGATTCGTTGGGACATTTTTCCATTTACACCGTCAAAATCCTGCTAATTGTTAACATACGATTTTTAGAGTGTTTTTTTTTTAATTATAAAACTAACCCCTAATCATAACCCCTAACCCTTGCCCTAACAAACAACCGGATTTTGAGGGTGTGAATGAGAAAAGTGTCCTTTTGAGTCGAAATGACGGAACGGGTCCCTAAAGATTATATGGTCCGCTTATGTCAGTCCGGTACGGGGATGTCAGTATTTCTCAATGTGCCCTGGAAGTACTCCTTCAATCCCAATTTGTATTTGTACAGACAACGTTTGACAGTTGAGTCTTTCCCGTAATATAGTTATTTGGGGATTTGACAATTATTCTAGCGAACTAGATGTGCATACACACACACACACACACACACACACACACACATACACACACACAGACATATATATATATATATATATATATATATGTGTGTGTGTGTGTGTGTGTGTGTGTGTGTGTGGTAATATTATGAAAAATTAAAAAAGACATATTGTAACAAAAAATAATATTGTTAAAATTTAATTAAAATTAAATACAACACTAAATAAAATTCCCCCACACACACGTACACACACCCTTATTTCAATTAAAGAGGGTATATATATTTTTATATCAATTATAATTTAATAATTATACACACTCATACTCTCACACACATGCACACATTTCACTTAGCATACACGAGTAAACGCTTACGACGTTGTTTTTTTGTTTTTGTTTTTGTTTTTTTTTTTTTTTTTGCTTGTTTTGTTTGTTTGTCAACAATCTTAAATAGATTTTTTATCTCTTACATTTCAAGATCGACCAAAAAGAAGCCAAATACACTAAAAACTGAGATCCGCACACTTTTTTATTTCAGTAAGAATTTATTTTGCCTCAAACCAAAGAAAGCCCTGATGAAGGTCAATCAAAACAGACCGAAACACTGCAACATAGGCGAAATAAATATCATCCGATTATAAACTGTTTTTTTTTTATTTTTAGAATATTACATAATGTCGGATTCACTTCCAATTTTTCTTCACACACACACACACACACACACACACACACACACACACACACACAACACACACACACACATATGTATAATATATATAATGAATATTAATATATATATATATAATATTGATATATATATATATATATATATATATATATATGAAACTCTTTACATATCAAAAACTATAAAATGAATATTAAGATATTATATATATATATGTGTGTGTGTGGTGTGTGAATCATCAAAACACGGTGTCTGTGGATGAATATATATATATATATATATATATATATATATATATATATATATGAGTGTGTGTGTGTGTGTGTGTGTGTGAATCATCAAAATCACGGTGTCTGTGGATGAATATATATATATATATATATATATATATATATATATATATATATTATATATATGTGTGTGTATGTGTGTGTATGTGTATGTGTGTGTGTGTGTGTGCGATACTACATTAAAGATAAGTTACTATATTCTTTTACCATCTTTCTTCTTTCTGTATTATCTTATTCATTTTTTTTAACCTTTTTACTTTATTTTAGTCTTATTTATTTACTATCACACTTCTTTCTTTTCTTTCATCTAATTTCAAAGACATTCCTTTATTCCCTTAGTTTGTAATATATTTCATTAAAAAAGCACTCAATTCTTTCGCGGTTGTAAAGTAAGTTTAATATTCAAG
Organism: Doryteuthis pealeii; assembly: GCA_023376005.1. Classification (NCBI taxonomy): domain Eukaryota; kingdom Metazoa; phylum Mollusca; class Cephalopoda; order Myopsida; family Loliginidae; genus Doryteuthis; species Doryteuthis pealeii. The sequence goes on along the minus strand of CM042158.1, from coordinate 32,732,289 downwards.
TAATAACAGTCTGCACTTTGAAAGTTTAATAGTCTCGAAAAAATTGAACGTGATTTGGTTTGAAAGTCTTTTCAAAAAGACTTTTCACATTTCTCGCCAAACATAACTGAAACTCGACACTTGCCAAATGAAGCTGTTACCTTTTATACTTTGCTGGAATAGAGTGTTGGGTTACGCTGTTGAGTGCAAACAAAAACATTAAAATCCAATGTAAAATTATACAGAACTAAAGACGATTAAAAGTAGCACAGTCTGCAGTTTCTTTTACGCAATTTTTGAATGGAAGGAGAACTGAATGACATTTGATAAAACTGGCCAGTGATTTGAAAATGAAATTTGAGCGGCTGAGAAATTATGTTTTTTCAAAAACGTTCAACAATTTTAAATGGATGTTTCAGATTGCGTCCATTGATCAAAATCAATCAATATAAGGGTTTTAAAGATGGCAGACAAAAAGAACAGGGCATATAAATCGGATCGTATTCACAGACAAAACATCAAACGATAAACGGTGCGCCAATTACAAGGAATCTAACACACACACATACATACACACACACACACTCACAAACACACACACACACACACACACACACAACACATATATATATATATATATATAATATATATATATATATAAAGATAAATCTAATGAGTCAGACGAACCTACTATTAGTTTCGCTTAATGCTCTTCAGGGCTAAGATCTGTACCAATAGATTATTTTTTGTTGGTACAACTATCTTGGTCTTTTCTTTTTTCCAAAAAATTTTTCTCCCCGGTTGATGTTTGGTAGTATATTTTTACAATCAAACTATTTGCTGGGTTTTTTCTCACCGCGAGGATTCACCAACACGTTTGGTATATTATATATATATATATATATATATATATGTGTGTGTGTGTATATATATATATATATATATATATATATATATATATATATATATATATGTGTGTATATATGAGTGTGTATATATATACATATATTTAAACTCCGCTTAAAAATTGACCTTGTGTCATCCTGCTCGTGCAGAGGGGTTTAATAAATACGAGGGTAATACCAAAGGTAAGATCGCCAAAATATTTAGAAATCACAGAAACGTTTATTGTCAATAATTCTTACATCAATTTAATGGTCGATCATATGGGGTTACAAGGGGTTTTGTGCTTTAGGTTTAAAAGGTGGCTGTGGTTATTCCTGGTGCGTGTTCCTAGGGTTTGCTTTTAACACCATCTTATTTGGTGGTCGCGATGAAAAAAAGACAAAGACAAAAGGTGGTTTTATGATTCAGACTTTATTCACCGGTCATAGCCAACACATAACAAGGAAATATCTCCCTGGCCAGTAGTATTGTCTAGACACAGTAAAGGCCTTAACTCGAATGGCCGAGAGATTCTGTTTGGGTCTACAAGTGGGTCGTTTTTCCTGCATATGCTGGGAGGGTTATTCTGGTGAAGGCTCATCAGATTTTTGTTTTATTTTTATTTTATTTGAATTTCATTTTAATACGCAGAACCATGCATCTATTTTTCTACATAATCGAAATTTTGGTCAATGTATTTTTGTAGGCGACTTCGCAGTTTAGTATGTCCATTTCATACCAGCGGCTGCAAATATTATTGCTTGTGTAATGCACAGCTAGAATATTTTCAACAATATATGCTTAAATACACTAAAACCTTTTTTTCTTCCTGAATCTGACCTGCTGAAATGGGGGGGGTTGGGTTCTTATATGCCTGTGCGTCATATGCCGTCAAATAGGGTAAATAAGGAAAGTTCTTATTTAATTGATGATACAAAGAATGCAGAACTTAGTTTATACTCAGTTCATCTCAAAGCTTAACAACTACAAACCAAAATAAAATTCATTTTTTAAAGTTCAAATAAAAATACAAAAAAACGATCCATCTATCCTTTAACCCCTTGTAAAATAAAAACCTTTTTCACAGATTTAGAATTTTTTTTTTTAAATATACCAAAATGCTGTAAAAATTCATGGAAGTCTTTTATTATTTGCAAACTTCATAATCCACTTCAGGACATTTTCGACAACCATGCATGACTAGCCATACATTTCTATTAAATGGCGTCGAATCTAAATTGGTTTCCTGCCGTTTGCGTTCAAAAGCCGATTGACTGCGTGAATTTCACTTTTGGCAGTAGCGTCAATCCGGAGCTCCATCAGAAACGACTGCCAAGACTGAGCGTCGAAAATAGGGACTCGTAGAGGCAGACGCAATCGCTGACGCATACACTCAAAAACAGTGTTGTCATTAGTTGTAAGAACAGTTTCCCTGCGTCTCCAGCACTTTGTAAACGTCACTTTTTGGATTACCCCCGGTACATTCGCGTCTGAATATTATCATTTATAAAAGTCTGTTTATAGGACTGGTTAATGTATAAAATCTACTGATGGCGGTCATGGCGACAGGAGTGCTCGGTAGGAGGAGTGCTCGGTAGGAGGAGTGCTCGGTAGCAGAGTTTCAATGATATTTCTCCGACTCCATCCGGTCTGCCTGGCTGAAGGTAGCTGTGTGCCCAGTGAGAGATGGATAGAAATTGGCCCAATCAAATGTCCGTGTAATTTGACCTTTTGCTCGGGTCAACGAATTGAGGCTACTCAGTGGGGGGGGGGATTCGGGGTGGGAAGGCGGAGTAGAGATGAAGCCTGCAATTGGGTGTTGTGTAACTATGGTGACGGAGGGGGATATATTGATCTTTGGGATTTGGCGGGAAAATTGCCCAATGTCCACTCAACGGGTGCGGATTTGCAAGAGCAGAAAACAACGCGAAACATTTAACACACACACACACACACACACACACACACACACATATATATATATATATATATATATATATATATATATATTAATATATACACATAATCAGAAACACAACAATGCAATTATATATATATAAGTATATATATACATATATATATATATATACAATCACGCACACCACACACACACATATATACACACATTTAACACACACACTAACAAACACGCACACACACACACACATATATATATATTTATATTTTTATATTCACACACACTACGAGAGACAACGATGCAATTATGCAATTATATATATATATATATATATATATATATATAATATATATATATATATACATTCACGCAAACACACACATATCTGGATATATATATATATATATATATATATATATATATATATAGGCACACAAAATCAGAAACACAATGGCGCAATCATGTACATTAAGGCACATACACGCATTTATATATGTACATAATTATATGAACATGGATGTATGCACTTAATCTCATATTCAACCACACATAGACAAAATACATATTTATATTACATAGCCAGCTATATGATATATTTACCTACATATAGATTTACTAGAGGTATTCTTGTAAATATGTATAGACGCAAATATCTCGTTGTCCATCCAACCGCGCACGTAATCAAATCTTTTTTAAAGTTTTCTTTTAGACCTTTTTCACACAATAATAATAATAATAATAATAATAATAATAATAATGGAGATTCGCTTCCGGTTTTTAAATACATTTGTTTTAAACTTATTTTCTTCACGAATTAATGTCACAAACTCTGATGCAGTGTTCAAGGATTAAAAGCAGAAATTTTACTGGGACTATGATTAAATAAAGAGTGTCTCCTGAAGGGAAATAAACAAGAAGAAGAAGAAGAAGAAGAAGAAGAAGAAGAAAGAAGAAGAAAAGAAGAAGAATTGGGAATTAAAAAAATAGGGAAGAGAAAAAAAGATCTGGTAAAATAAACAAAATAAAAAGAAAAGAAGCAAGGAGATTGACAGATTTGAAAATTAGATTAACAATCGACATCATCCAGACAACAGCATTGGTAAGATCAACTAGAATACTCATAAGTGTCATTAGTCCTGAAGAGATTTGTTGTCACTCAGACTTTAGTGAAAGACCACCAGCTACCATTAAAGTTAAAAACTCGAAAGGAGTAAAATAATAATAATAATAATAATAATAATAATAATAATAATAATAATAATAATAATAGTAAATGTAGACTTTGTGGTAATAGAGATGAGACTGTAAACCATATACTCTGCGAATGTAACACACTAGCACAACAAGAATACAAAACTAGACACGACTGGGTTGGGAAGCTGATCCACTGGGAATTATGCAAAGAATTAAATTTTGACCATACATGGTATATGCATAAACCAGAATCTGTTCTTGAGAACGAAACACATAAAATGTTCTGGTACTTTGAAAGAAAAACGGATCACCTTATCCCAGCAAGAAGACCAGACCTAGTGTTGATTAACAAAAAAGAAAAAACTTGTCAACTGATCGATTTTGCAGTTCCAGCAGATCACAGGGTAAAGCTAAAGGAAAATGAAAAAAATGGACAAATATCTGGACCTTGCCAGAGAACTGAAAAAGTTATGGAATATGAAAGTAAAAGTTATACCAATTTTAGTTGGTGCACTTGGAACGGTCCCAAAAGAATTGGAAAAGGGTTTGGAAAGTTTGGAAATCAGAGGAAGGATTGAAACCATTCAGAACACTGCACTGCTGCAATCTGCCAGAATACTCAGAAGAGTCCAGGAGACCTGAGGAGACTTGCTGTCACTCAGACTCCAGTGAAATACCATCAGCTAACACTGATGTGAAAACTCAAAAAGGAGTAAATAATAATGATGATGATGATGACGATGATGATGATGATGAGGATGATGATGATGATGATGATGATGATGATGATGTTAACGTTTTACACAAGATTAGTGGAAAGTGTATGGCTCGTGCCTGGCTGGCGAACGATTGTATTTGAAATGGCAGAACGCTCTTTGAGAAGAGGCTGAGCGTCTGATTCAGAGACATGTTGCATGTCAGAATTGGCAGAGGGTTTGTGACTGACTTAAGTCTTTGAAATCCTCCTGGGGAGGGGATCAGGTAGGATAACTGTCTTGCAGCTGATCGATGTGGCACCTCTTTGGTTTCTTTGGTTTTTGGTGGGGTTTTTTGTTGTTGTTGTTATTGTTGTTGTTTGTTTGTTTTTTTAGCCCGGTCTCCCCAGTCGATCCCCACCCCCAAATCTGCAAGGAGTTTACTTTCTTTTGGACTTTCTAGCAATGCAAATATAGAATAAAGAGTAAAGAAGAAAGAAAGAAACAAAATATAGGAAGAAAACCGAATCAAATTGAAGTGGATACAGATTTTTTGAGCTTACAATCGTTTGCAGGGATTTCGCAATCATAAAAATATCTAAATCGGCAGGAAATTCGTCTTGATCTTCCTCCAAACCTCCTGTGAATTATTTTAAAAGCCACACACGCGCAAACACACACACCCACCCACACACACACACACACACACATATATATATATATATATATATATATAATATATATATATATATATATGTGTGTGTGTGTGTGTGTGTGTGTATGCTTGTGTGTGTGTGTAAGTATATAAAAAATGAAAAAAAAATGTCTTCAGATGGATGATATTCTATTGTAGGAACCGACGTTACAAGGTTTCGGTTTCTTTAAGAAACCATATTCTGAGCTTCGTTGGTATTCAGTTATATAGAACAGATTTTTTAAAAGTGTTTTATAAGATTTCTAGTATGTTGAAGTTTCCGTGTATTACTCCAAAAATACACACACAAACAAAAACACGTGCGCACACAGAGATTTCACTTCCTCGTCACTGGAATAATGTTTGCCTCTCAAACCCTCTTTCATGGGACCGTAGAGATGGTATGATAGATTTTCCTGTGTTGGTAATTATACCTGTCCTAAACAAAATGACATTACTTTTGGGACTACCCATCATATGTCCCGTCGGGTAAACTTAAAATAGGCTGACTGTATTCCTTGAAGAGAGGTAATAGCTCCTCCCCCAAGAAAGGGGCGTCCAGTATAGGACACATAAATGCATCTTATGGCAAGACTTCAGATTTAAACAGCCCTGTGGTTGCAGATGGGTATGCTCCCCCCACCAGTGAGGCTACCTGCTGATCACGGATGGCGATCGATGATCCTTAAGGACGGAATCCTGTTGGATGAGCAGTTTATGACATGCAACACTCCACTTTGGCGCGTATATAGGTTAGACGGGTGCTCAGAGTTGCCCCCTCCATTGAATCGGCTGGTAACGGCAAGGCCTAACAACTATGTGATTTTTCCAACCCTAATGCTCAAATGACAAAACCCCAACCCTTTTTATCATATATATATATATATAACCCCATCCACACGAGCAGGGTGAGAAACAAGATCAATTTATTAAGCGGGGTATAACAGGTTTGAATTCAGAGATTTCCTTCTCCTAGACTGGTTACCTAGCCATGGATCAAGAGCCGGGTGAGCCCTGCTGTTTTCCCATAGCTGGAGGGAGAATTGGATTCATACCTTTCCCAAGGGTATTAGCGCCATGTGAAATGCATACAGCTTTTACAGAGAAATTGAACTCGGGTCGACGAGTCCATTTCCTACGACTCTAGCCATTAACCCACGCGCCTCCATAATTATATATGTGCTAGAAGGTGGTGGCTGAGATTTAGTGTCCTGGATGTGACGTTAAACTGCATCTAATAGTAAGACTTCAGTTCTGGAGCTCTAGAGAGTGTGGAGTACCCTTTATCACCATTACATTATTCACACCGACAAAGAATGTTAGAGCCTAGTATTATCGTTATCCAAGTCATTATGATTAACTAACCATCAGTTTTTGTACTTTGCTTGAGTGTGGTATGCGTAGAAACAAGGAGAGCCGTTGTGAGCGGTTTAAAGAAGCCAGAAAGTTAAATAATATTTTGTAAAAACATAAACAAAAATAAATACATAAATAACGTTTAAAAAAGCACAACAAAACTAAGGTGAGATGAAAGGAGAGAATGGGTGCAGTAAAACTCTCGTTCGTATTTTTGTTTGTTCTCTAACTAATTAGCCATTAGCTGTTTAATGTAATTATTAAATTCATTGTTCGTCGTTTTGCATTTATACGCATTCGTAATGTACATGCACTTTTTTAAATGAACTGAAATCCAGTGTGGTTACCTGCAATTTCGTCTGTTTGATTTCGTTTGAACTGATCTGTAGCAGACAGAAAACCGATGTTTAAAAAAAATGGTCGAATTGAAGCAGATAACAAATAAAAACGCACAACTACCTTGTAAAGTTCAATATATATATATATTTACCAACCCCTCCACACGAGCAGGATGTGACACAAGGACAAATTCTCAAGCGGAGTTCAACAGGTTTGAACTCAGAGTTTTACTTCTCCTAGACCGGTTGCCTAATGAAAGTTAAAGAGCCACGTTTGCCTTACTATCTACCCATAGCTGGAGGGAGAGTAGGATTCATATCTTTCCCAAGGATATTAGAGCTAAGTGAAATGCAACGGGGTGACGAGTCCATTTCCCATGACTTTAACCATTACACCACGCACCTCCTTGTAAAATTGAATATAAGAATACAATGCTTATTGATACAAATAAATAACCTCAATGAAAATAATTAGATGAAACAAAAAATCTAATGTTTTTGTTGCCGGTTGGTTGGATTTTATGACATGTCGATCCTTTCTCTCTGAATTTTTGAGATGAGGCTTGATAATTAGTATTATTTGTATGGACCATATGACCTTTAGGCACCCCTTCCGAGATCTCTATTCGTGGGGACAGTTTTCTCATTTACACCGTCAACCCTAACCCTAACCCTAACCCCTAATCCTAACCCCTAACAAACAACAGAATGTTGACGGTGTAAATGAGAAAAGTTTCCCCGCGAATCAAGATCTAGAAAGAGTTGCCTAAAGGTCATATGGTCAATTTGTATTATTCGGACAATTGTCCTCATCTTCATTGTTATCTGTACAACATTTACGCCGATGTGCCCTCTGGTCTTCTTCAGGTATTTCTTGTCAGATTCGGAAACCTTAACGGATACGGGAACCATCTCGGACTCGGGATCCTTCTTGTCGTAATCGGGAACCTTCTTGTCGTAATCGGGCGCCATCACAGAACTTTGAACCTAACCCTTTATTCAGTCCACGAGGGTATCATGTTCTCAATCCGCTAACCATAGCTGGGGTACAGGTGTTAAGCTGTGTTAATTATTATTATTACTGCTGCCCCTGACCAGGATTGAACCTGCACTCTAGAGATAACTGTCACTTAGAACTGTCTTAACCTAACTCCTTTATCCACTATGCTATGTGTCTAATAGTCCGAATAATACAAATAATACTAATGTCGATACTTATTATCTTATACCGAGGACATTTTGTTTTATTTATTCTTGTTGGGCATTCCATTTTGTTGTCAAATTCACTCTTTTAACACAACTTTTGATACTCATTTTTTTTCTCTTTGGCCAATGAAAATGTACCTAACAGGTACTACCACTTCAGATCAGAGTGGATCTGGGAGTAATGGGGATAAAGGGGCACTCTACATTCCTCAGAGCTCCAGAACCAGTACTTCACCCTGAGATGCAGTCATAACCAGGACGTTACACGAACGGAAATGGTGACGAATGGGGCCACCTGTTGGCCATAGGGGGCAACTCGTGATGCTTAGGGACGGAACCCTTGTGTCTACACAGTCCATGACATGCAACACTACACTTAGAAACTTATTTAGGCTAGACGGGCGGTCGGAGAGTCCCTTCCGATCAATCGGTTGTTCACGTCAACCCCTAGCACTTATATGATGGTCCCAACCCTATTGCCCTCATGGCAATCCCCAACCCTTTTTATCATAACTTGATCTGATGGTGAGGTTCTAGTTCTTGTGATCTTGGAAGTGTGCAGCACCCCTTCATCACCATTGCTCCCTGGGCCCGGAGTTACCTGCAACTTCGTCTTGATTTCCAATAAAGCGATCACAGGCAAACAAAAAATCGAAAGAAAAAAAAAAAAAAAAAATGGTCGAATAGACACAGAGAAAAATAAGCACCCACAACTAACTTGAAAAATTTAAAAACTTGCCAATGTATACACCTCTGGGTGCAAGTATTTCAGTTTTAACATAATAAAATAAATTAGAAGGGCTAATGAAACTAAATGCTAATGCAAATAAAAGGAATTGAAACAGAGGGAGGTATAATCGAAAAATAGAACAACTAAAACTTACTCTTCCATCACTCTCGTCTGTTATTGAGAAATTTTCCTAATTTAACAATTTAGTTAAAATAGGAATCAAATAATGAAATGGCAGTGATTTCTTCTTGTTAATGGATTTCTTTTAAGATTTATCTTCGAGATTTTTGCTCATATTAATTAAGATAAATCCAACCTATTAGAAACCAATAATACTAAGTCCATATTTATTAAATTTTTTTAATATCCATATGCGAATTAGCCTTCCCGTTCACACTGTAAACCGCTATTTTTGGTATATATAAATACAAATGCGATTTTTGCGTAGTTAGCGGCCACCAGAAAATAGATGGCTTATATCAAATGTTTTCTTGATATGATTCAACGAAAATTGAGAACTCAAACGTACATATAACGACGTATATATTTTTTTATGTACGAAGTATTAGGAATAAATGAATTGATACCTTGGTTTGGATGTAAATTTAGATCTGTCCGGTTCTGTTGATGATAAAGTTCAAAGCTTCCTCAACGAGATGGCGGCAGGCAGGTATGATATGGGCATACAAAAACTGTCATAATGCCAAAAAATTTGAACACACACACACACACACACCACACACACACATATATATATATATATATATATATATATATATATATATATATATATATATATATATATATATACATACATAAGAGAGAGTTTATAATTTGCTTGAAGCATTGTGTGTATATTGGTTTGGAGTTGATGTTGAAGGCTATCACAATACAGGTGTAAAGAATAAGGTAACAATTGTGTTGTGTGTTAACCAGTATTTGATTCAAAATAAATATATATAAATTATATATGTTATAATTATTATAAATAATAAATTATGTATATTATAATTATTATAAATACAGGTTAACTCACAACACCATTGTTACCTTATTCTTTACACCTGCATTGTGATAGCCTTCAAAATCAACCTCCAAACCAATATATATATATATATATATATATATATATATATATATATATATATACAATAAATGAAGGAAAAAACCTTAAACTTGCTTTATTATAATAATTTATTTCAACTGTAATGAAGCAAGTTTAAAATTATTGTAATGAAGCAAGTTTAAAGTTTTTTTCCTTCATTTATTGAATATCTTGCTCTGTCCTACCATTCACTGGCATTAGGCACATTGAGCTCTCCATACGGTCTACCTGCATCGGCTTGGTTAAACCACACAAGATCCTAACTACAGGAAACAAATATATATGCGTTTTCGTGTAAACTAAATGGGATTTGTTTAGTTTGTTTTGATTTGATTTGGATTGTTTTTTGTTTAATTGCATATCAACATTTGTTTGTTATTTAATGCCAAAACAATCCTTGGAGAAGAGTAAGTAAAGTCGTCGAGGCGGCCTAAAGTCGGTATCAGCCAGTCAGCGAGGGAGTCTATCCTCTTTTCAATAGCTCTAGACCAAGGAGATTGTTTTTTGGCGTCTGGGGTGGAGCGCCACACCTACCATCAGCTCCTTACTTTACCGCAGATATAACTGTTCTACTCATACGCTGAGTTGGCGAGGACCGGTATCAAACTAGGAACCTTGTGATTTCTAGCCGAACACTCTACCGATTGAGCAAACCCGGGGTGGGGGTGGAGAAGAGTAGTGGTGGTACTATTTAACCCATATTTGGGACATTTTATGTGTTTTACTATAAACATGTGCAAAAATTCCCAATATCATTTTTGAAAATTAGAAACTGAATATACACAGTTGAAGAAATAGTCTATTTTATGTTTATTTAAAGAAATATGAACATTTTTTTTACATCCACCTAACAAAATAAACAACTCAAGTTTATTAATCTCTTTAGAAAACAAGAAGAAATAGTTCTGTTAGTCTGCACCACTTTGATTAATGTTATGATGTCATTAAAGTGGGTCAGTTAAAAAAAACGTCTTTGTTTACTTGTTAAGAACTTTTCTTGCTACAATTTCTTTTTCATCTTTGAATGGATATGGAATTGTTTTAAAAGAAAATGTTAATTGCTTGTAGCAGCTAGATTAATAATTTGGCATGAGTAATATATATATATATATATATATATATATATATATATATATATATGAGAGAGAGAGAGAGAGAGAGAGAGAGAGAGACACACACACACACACACACACACACACACACACAGTGTCAACGGCACTTGGTAACTGTCAGTTTCTTGTGTATGGTTTGGTGATCAAATAAACGAGAAACTGACAGTCACCAAGTGCCATTGACTGTGTCTATGCTATTCTAACTTAGGTCTACAATAGCTTTATTACCAATACTTAGTTTAAATATACCAAACTACATATTGTGGTACTATTTAAAATTCGGGGTCCGTGCTTTTTCCAATGTTATTAGTCCAGAAAATTAACGTAATAGCAAAACTGGAGTTAGAAATCGCTTCCTACGATACCACAGCCTACACAGCACGTTGGACTCTCCCAAACTCAATGCGTTAGTGTCAGAAAGGTCAATCACACATAAGAGAAGAGTAGTGGTGGTACTATTTAAAATTCGGGTGTCCATGCCTTTTCCAATGTTATTAGTCCAGAAAATTAACGTAATAGCAAACTGGAGTTAGAAATCGCATCCTACGATACCACAGCCTACACAGCACGTTGGACTCTCCCAAACTCAATGCGTTAGTGTCAGAAAGGTCAATCACACATAAGAGAAGAGTAGTGGTGGTACTATTTAAAATTCGGGTGTCCATGCCTTTTCCAATGTTATTAGTCCAGAAAATTAACGTAATAGCAAAACTGGAGTTAGAAATCGCTTCCTACGATACCACAGCCTACACAGCACGTTGGACTCTCCCAAACTCAATGCGTTAGTGTCAGAAAGGTCAATCACACATAAGAGAAGAGTAGTGGTGGTACTATTTAAAATTCGGGTGTCCATGCTTTTTCCAATGTTATTAGTCCAGAAAATTAACGTAATAGCAAAACTGGAGTTAGAAATCGCATCCTACGATACCACAGCCTACACAGCACGTTGGACTCTCCCAAACTCAATGCGTTAGTGTCAGAAAGGTCAATCACACATAAGAGAAAGTAGTGGTGGTACTATTTAAAATTCGGGTGTCCATGCCTTTTCCATGTTATTAGTCCAGAAAATTAACGTAATAGCAAAACTGGAGTTAGAATCGCATCCTACGATACCACAGCCTACACAGCACGTTGGACTCTCCCAAACTCAATGCGTTAGTGTCAGAAAGGTCAATCACACATAAGAGAAGAGTAGTGGTGGTACTATTTAAAATTCGGGTGTCCATGCCTTTTCCAATGTTATTAGTCCAGAAAATTAACGTAATAGCAAAACTGGAGTTAGAAATCGCATCCTACGATACCACAGCCTACACAGCACGTTGGACTCTCCCAAACTCAATGCGTTAGTGTCAGAAAGGTCAATCACACATAAGAGAAGAGTAGTGGTGTACTATTTAAAATTCGGGTGTCCATGCCTTTTCCAATGTTATTAGTCCAGAAAATTAACGTAATAGCAAAACTGGAGTTAGAAATCGCTTCCTACGATATCGCAGCCTACACCACGTGGACTCTTCCAAACTCAATGCGTTAGTGTCAGAAAGGTCAAGCACGCATAAGCAACGGTTTTAAATCTGCAGGATTTAGGACATATCACCGAGTTACTGACAGTTAGGACGTTTTCTTGTTGAACAATTCCCAGTTGTCCCCTTATTTACAGTTGGGTCCGAGAGGCAATATTTATTTTGTTGAAGCGGACGATATACAGGACCGGAGAAGAATTATTCGGGATTTGAAAAATGGCGCTACCCGGCTCGATGGAGGCCTGGGCCAGATTAAACTTGTTACCTATCTTTTCCATATCCCCGCAT
>CM042158.1:32711769-32714269 GCA_023376005.1 Doryteuthis pealeii | reverse complement strand
GATTCTGTTTTGGCTCCCATTCCTAAATGAACACACACACACACACACACACATACACATACACACACACACAAACAGGAACATCAGACCAATATATGAAAAGAAAATCTTGTATATATATATATATATATATATATATATATATATTAGAAAAGGTGTTCCAAAAAGATGAATTTGTTTTGATGTTCCTGTCGACACTTTAACATTTCAGTTCATGTAAAACCTTCATCGGGACACAATAATAGAAAAGAAAAATGAATTCTTTGTTTAGACGATGATGGATGTTTTTAAATCACTCCCTCTTTCTCTCTCTCACACACACACACACACAAACAAACACACACACACACACACACACACACACAGTTGGTTACAGAATTAATCGAATCTATATATGCCATTAAAACTCATCTAATGGTGAAGTTCCAATTTTAGGGCTCTGGGGAGTGTGGAGTACCTCTAACTCACAATTACTTCTAAATCCACACGAACACGGTGGATTAACACCTTTACTGATACCATCTAGGGGTTTGATAGAAGAAAATTAGTTAAAATGGGTTTTTAAAAATTTGAGTTTTAAAAAGAAATTAATGTGTTTTGAAAACATTGAGTTTTTAAAAAATCAGTAACCATCAAGAATGAAACAACTGTTTTTGGCATAAAATAATCTAACAAGGTTTGACATGCCATAAAAAAAAACACCAAACCAACATAATTTACGTAATTATTTCGTGATTGTAAGCGAAAGATAGACTTTAAAAAATCGACTTATATACGGGGGAGCATGTCATAAAATATGTTTAAAAAAGTATGGAGATTTTTGGTACTTTTTGACACACCATGTATTCTGAAAGAAATTAACGTTCCATTCATTGTTTATTTATATATTGGTAAATACAGCTTCAAACTCGGCACTTTAATGACACACCTTGAATTCTGAAAGAAATGAACGTCCCATTCATTGTTCATTTCTATCTTGGTAAATACAGCTTTAAATTCGGCACTTTTATGACACACCTTTTATTTTGGAAAAAATTAACTTTCCATTCATTGTCCATTTCCTACTTGGCAAATACAGCTTCAATCTCAATATTTTTATGACACACCTTTTATTTTGGAAAAAATGAACGTTCCATTCATTGTTCATTTCTATCTTGGCAAAAACAGCTTCAATCTCAATATTTTTATGACACACCTTGTATTCTGAAAAAAAATGAACGTTCCATTCATTGTTCATTTCTATCTTGGCAAATACAGCTTCAATCTCAATACTTTTATGACGCACCTTGTGTTCTGAAAATAAATGAACGTTCAATTCATTGTTCATTTCTATCTTGGTAAAAACAGCTTCAAACTCGGCACTGTTATGACACACCTTTTATTTTTGAAAAAATGAACGTTCCATTCATTGTTCATTTCCTTCTTGGCAAATACAGCTTCAATCTCAATAATTTTATGACACACCTTGTGTTCTGAAAAAAAAATGAACGTCGCATTCATTGTTCATTTCTTTCTTGGTAAATACAGCTTCAAACTCGGCACTGTTATGACACACCTTGTATTCTGAAAAGAATTAACGTTTCATTTATTGTTCATTTCTATCCTGGCATATACAGCTTCAATCTCAATACTTTTATGACGCACCTTGTGTTCTGAAAAAAAAATGAACGTGCCATTCATTGTTCATTTCTATCTTGGTAAATACAGCTTCAAACTCGGAACTGTTATGGCACACCTTGTATTCTGAAAAGAATTAACGTCACATTCATTGTTCATTTCTATCTTGGCATATACAGCTTCAATCTCAATACTTTTATGACGCACCTTCTGTTCTGAAGAAAAAATGAACGTGACATTCATTGTTCATCTCTATCTTGGTAAATATAGCCTCGAACTCGGAACTGTTATGGCACACCTTGTATTCTGAAAAGAATTAACGTCACATTCATTGTTCATTTCCTATCTTGGCATATACAGCTTCAATCTCAATTCTTTTATGACACACCTTGTGTTCTGAAGAAAAAATGAACGTGACATTCATTGTTCATTTCTTTCTTGGTAAATACAGCCTCAAACTCGGAACTGTTATGGCACACCTTGTATTCTGAAAAGAATTAACGTCACATTCATTGTTCATTTCCTATCTTGGTAAATACAGCTTCAATCTCGATACTTTTATGAAACGCCTTTTATGAACAGTTCACGTAATTCATATATAGGAACATCTCATGATTTTTCAGTTTCCTTTTACGAGCAGGTGAATTCGGTATTAATTTTGATTTGTTTATAATTTGATTCTTATCATATTCATCCATTTTGTTGCTCATTTTTTTTGCCGAAAACAAGAATGAAATATCGATCAGGTTAGGTCGACATTCTTTCCATGTAATAGTATTATGAAACGATCGCTTCCATTAATTTTGTCGTTCTAGGAATTCGGTGACGATGTCGTCGCCCTGTTTGCCCCAATCCTGTTCCCGAAAAAATCTCTCTCCCTTTT
>CM042158.1:32694844-32711669 GCA_023376005.1 Doryteuthis pealeii | reverse complement strand
GGTGTAATGGAGCAGCCAGACCTAACATCAGCTCTCCACTTTAAACGGCCCAGATCTAAGCCGTTGCTCTAATGTCCGTTAAGATTTGGCAAGAGACCAGTATCGGAATCCAAAAGAAATCTGAGAAAATGAATGTAACACGTTTATCTAAAGAGGATGAAACTCGTAATTGGTAAATTTCGTAGGTAGTTTGGTGAATGAAGACTATCCATTTATGTTATGTGTCTCTGCGCTTCCTGCTACCGAGCGTTTGCCTGTAGCCCTCCATTCTCTACAACTGAATCCTATAAAAATAATTAAAACAAACAACTGGCGATTAACGATATAGATATCTATTTGTAATTTAACAATATATATATTATATATATATATATATATATATATTATATATATATATTATATATATATATATATATATTATATTATATATATATATACCCCCAACACGCTGGCAGAGCTCCTGAAATAATTACCTTACAGCCGTCGTCGTTTACGCTTGATTTGGCAAAGGTTCTCCGACAAAAAGCGGATGTGAGCACTCTTTCGACTTGATAAAATATAGAGGGACTACATACGGGCCGTGTAATGTAATATGTAATCAGTTAATTGGTCCGTCGTATATCTCGCTTATAGTTAAGTGATGGATCATCAGTGGTTATGGACTGTGACCATGATAATCCTCCAATCATTTTTTTAGCATATGAGTACTAGAAAGGCGGTGGACCATAGGGAGTACCCTTCACTAATTATTCCTAGGTCACACATCTGCCTCGGCGTTGTAGTACCGTGTTAAGGGCTCCTTGTATGGGTTAAATAGAAAAACATGGTTTAAAAGAGAGATGTGTTTGAATCTGATGGAAGGTTCAAGCTTTTGGGGAATGTGGAGTACCTTCATCCCATTACTAACCAAGTTCACTCTAACCACCCGGAGTGGTAGTACCTATTAGGGTCCCATTTATGTTATTAAATTTGAGTACTCATCAAGATGAATAAAACAAACGTTGACATGCAGTAAAAACCAACCGACCAACCAGCCCCCGACCAACCAGCTAACCGAACCAACCAGCCAACCAACTGTGAATATTCGTTCGGTAAAGGAAATAGATTTATGGCTGGATGAAATGGATTCTTCATAACCCGGACGTAAATCTCTGGATTTAGAGGAATAGAGGAGGCATTTACCGGCACCTGTTTGGTCACGGGTATGATGTGACACGAGCTCGCTAGTATTGGTACATAAAGAATGAATAAAACAAAAAATGTATTCGGCATAAATTAACCCAGTGGGTTGACATGCCGTAAAACCCAACCAACTGAGGACAGTTTGATTGGAGTTACATTCTCAAAAATATATGTGTTTGAATCTGATGGTGAAATTCCAATTTTGGAGGTCTGGGGAATGTGGAGTAAGGCCCAAGCTTTAAGGGATGTGGAGTACCCCTTCACCCCCATTACTACCACGGCCTACTAATATTATACGGCCCCACATGATACATTAAGAGGCAAAAATTAACAGGCCGATTGGCCCTGATAGTCATTCTGTAGGTTTAGGCCTGGAAAATGTTAAAAGTATACAAAAATAACAAACTGTTTTTTTTTTTTCTTCAGAAATGTAATATGAAAAGATTAACATTTTTGTAAACAAATTATCGCGAAAAACTTTTAAGATCAATATTTAAATGCAAAAAGTTATGCGTTTGTAATTTTTACCAAACTAGCGTCTTAGGCAAAACAAACCGTATACGTGATTGAAAAGCATAAAAACAAGGTAAATCACAGCCGTTATAATTCGTAGATTAGTGAAAGACAAAGTATAAATAAACGTAATTTTAATTTTGAAAAGAATTAAAATTAGATTAAATAATGACTAATAAATTCTAGCAGTATTATTTCATTATTTTCTGTTAAATTTTTAAAGTTACCTTCCTTTCTGCGTCAAGTTTATAAGCGACCCAGAATGAGTTAAAATATAATCGGCCTGTTATTTTTTGCCTCTTACTGTATCATAGCGTGAGATGTCTTGTTTCGAACCCCCCGTGGAGCGTGAGACGAGGGATCGCTCGTAGACCACTTGACTTCAGGCTCGGGGTGTCGTATTAAATTGAGTACTCATCAAGAATGAATAAAACAAATACGTTGACATGCAGTAAAAACCAACCATCCAACCAGCCAACCGACCAACCAGCCAACCAACCATGAATAATTCGTTCAGTAAAGCAATAAATTTATGGCTGGATGAAATGGATTCTTCCTAAAAACAGAAGTCAATCTCTGGATTTAGAGGAATAGAGGAGGCATTTACCCCACCCGTTTGGTGACGGGTAGGATGTGACACGAGGTCGCAAGTATTGGTACATAAAGTATGAATATAACAAAAAACGTCTTCGGCATAAAATAACCCAGTGGATTGACATGCCGTAAAACCCAACCAACTGAGAACAGTTTTATTGGAGTTACATCTTCAAAAATATATGTTTGAATCTGATGGTGAAATTCCAATTGTGGAGCTCTGGAGAATGTGGAATACCCTTTCATTACAATCACTTCAAGTCCCACTCCATCCGGACTAGTAATACCTGTAAGAGTCTCATCTATGGTTTAAATGAAAGAAAAAGTGTTTAATAAATGTGATTAAGAAATAGGGTTATTTACTATAAGTTTAACATAAACAAAGGGGAACTACTCTTGACTGATAAATTATTTATTTATTTATTGATCTACTAGGAAAAAAGAAGACGGGGTTAGGGTTTAGGGTTAGGGTTGGGGTGTAGGGTTTCGGGTTTAGGGTTAGAGTTAGGGTTTAGGGTTAGTTTAATGGGAAAATAATTTGTTATCAGTCTAAAGTGGTTCCCCTTTGTTTATGTTAGACTTATAGGAAATAACCAAAAATATAGTTCTAATAGTTTGAGTACCAATCAGGAATGAATAAATCAAGAACATCTTTGGCATAAAATAACCCAATGCCGTAAAAACCAAACCAACCAACCAAGGAATGTTTCATTGTAGTTGAATTCTTTAATGACAGAAATTTCCGAAGAATTAAAGCACACATCCCTAATTAAATCGTCATTAATTAAAATATTCCAGTGCGTTGGTGAATAAGCAAACTCTGACAATATCACGACTTAATTAAATGCGACAGAAATGAGTTTAAGATTACATAACGAGATTTGTTCCAATGAAAAAAAGGATCCGATATCCAATTAGTTTCGCCTCGTCGGGGGTTGCGGGCGGAGGGGGGAGGTTCGAGAACAAAGAACGGAAACACGAGTTGATGGAATTGGAAAAGAAACGCTGGAATTCTTACTTACAGATGCAATCATATTTCTGCAATTCCATCGTCTCGTCTACATTTACGTGATACACTTTATCGTAGCTCGATTCAAAAGAGATGTAATTAAATGAAACGTAACAATGAACGAATTCTGCAGCACACATATGTAGCACTATTGTGTGCCAGATAGATAGATGTATAGATTGATAATAGGTAAGAAATAGAAGCATTATATATATATATATATATATATATAATATATATATATATATATATATATAATGGATAAATAACCTACTCGAGTTTCATCGTCTGATTCGTCAGGGTTACAACCGTTGAATTAATCGAGGTTCGATTAATATCTGTTGGTACAATACATGCCCGCTGGAATGCGACTTATCTTTTCAAAGATACTGGTTCGATACTGGTCCAACTGATATTAATCGAAAACTCGATTAATTCAACGGATGTAACCCTGACGAATCAGACGATGAAACTCGAGTAGGTTACTTTTATCCATTATATAAATAAATTTTGCTCTACATTGCATTGAGCACTTTGTATTTGTTTTTTCTCAGTCTTAACCCCTGGATACTGTGCGCTTCCAACGATCGTACTCGTACCCACGGTAAGCTACTACTCATACATTAAACACACACACACACACACACACACACACACACACACACCACATATATATATATATATATATATATATAATAATATTACAAACTCCTCCGCACGAGCAGGATACGACACAAGGTCAATTTCTTAAAGTGGAGTTCAACAGGTTTGAATTCAGAGTTTTCCTTCTCCTAGACTGGTTACCTAGCCATGGTTAAAGAACCCAGTCTACCCTGCTATTTACCCATAGCTGGAGGGAGAGTAGGATTCATACCTTTCCCACGAGTCCATTTCCCATGACTTTTAAACATTACACCACACGCTTCCTATGACTTATTAATATATATATATATATATATATATATATATATATATATATATATATAATATAATATATATAATCAAAGGATTCCCAAAAGATGAATTTATTCTTCATTGAGAAGTCGACGCTATAACGTTTCGGTTTTTGCAATCTTTATCAGGAGTTGAATTATGGAGATTGTCTGGATGATTTGCGAAAAATGGCAGAAGGGAAATTTAGAGGTTATAGGTAACCCGTCGATATTCTACTTACTGTCAAATGAAGAGATGGCATGGCTTTAATGTAACTGAATATGTTCATATAGTTGTATATACTCGGCTTAAAAAAGTACTTTACATTGGGAGAGTGCCCGTGACGTCGTGCTGGACTGTGACATCGTACTAATCAAAGTTCGATCTCCAATCGGGCTATTGAGTTTATCTTTACTTTGAGGCATCAATCTCATCATCTCCCAGCTATAGGGTAAGTATTACCACTACTATTCTTCTAAAAGTATAGATTTTGCATTAAGTAACCCACGAAGGTTGATATGCCATTAAACAAAGAAACCAGACCAAAACTACGGTACCCCCAATGGAGCCACTTGTTGGCTAAAGGTGGTGACACAAGATGCTTATGGACGGAATCCTAGTGGCTAAGCATGCCATAACATACAACACTCCACTTTGGCCTTTACTTAGTTTAGACGGGCGGTCGGAGAATCCGGGCACCTATATGTTTGCTCAACCCTATTGCTCTCATAGCAAATCCCAGCCATTTTCATCATATATATATATATATATATTCACCAACCCCTCCGCACGAACAGGATGTGACACAAGGTCAATTTCTTAAGCGGAGTTCGACAGGTTTGGCAACACCCGCCTCCTTGATTTAATGGGACAGGGTTGAGTTTACTGCCCAGTGCCTGAAGCGCCACCTTTAAGAGAGAATGCCGACGGGATCAACGCATTTTTTTGCATCTACCATCCTATGAATCTCGGCTCGTGGGTGCTCCCACATTATAAAGACCTTGTGTCAAACACACATACGTGGAATGCTCGGTAAATACCCGATGTATAAGCAAATAGCACCTCACCTATCGACACGTCAGTTTTCGACCCACTGTTGCGTTGTTATTGTTATCGTCTTAAATTCTATTGACCCGAGTCAACAGCAACGGCCCGAATCTTTGGGTTTTGGCACTTCACCAACTTTAGCACATATCGTTTATTTGTAATGTGTGTTTCTTCCTTTGGCAAAGTGTATATCAGAGGCTGCGCCAATTTAATCACTGAAATGTATTCTTCTTGTACATTCCTCTTATCCTTTGTCGCGTTTTCCGCTGCTTTGCAATAGAGGGGTGTCTTTATTGCTATCATCGGCTTTGATTCTTGCATTTCAAGGCTTTTGCTTCGACCAAACAGTTATGTTCCAACTTTTTTACAGTTAAGTTTTTCTTTCTTCTGTAAGAGTACTTCTAGATAGATATCAACAGGTTGATATATATATATATATATATATATATATATATATATATATAATTAATGTTGATATTATGATTTCACACTCATAACTTCAAGTTTCTTGGTAGTCCAATCATCAGATGAGAAGTGGTTGAGATGTAAAAACCAGTCGTGAAATGGTAAAAATCAAATTTTGTAGCGTTTATATGCAGCGTTTTTCACGCGATGGGAAATGCAAAGCTAAAAATTGTTTTTTTAAACTGTGGCTTGTTTAACGTTTATGTGACGTGGATTGTATTCACGTGATGTAATGTCATGACGTTAAATTTGTATTTAAAAAAACATTATAATCAAACAAACTTGCATTGGTGTTAATGCACGCGGTGTTCAGATGAATTTTCTTTTTTTTTTTTTTTTTTTTTTTTTTTAATTTAAATAAATAAATAAATAAAAAAAAAAAAAAAAAAAAGGAGAGCGAAAATTCAGGGATCAATTAGGGTCAGGTGGTAAGTGACACAGTAAAAATTTGTTTAAATGCCTACATTTCGAAACGAGTTCACTTCTCTTATTCAACAAGTTATTGCTTGCATTTTGTAGTATGCACAACTTTTCTTCTAAGCAAAGATCGCAACGGTGTCCGCCTTATGCCTGGGCTTTTTTTATTATTTCCCATTTTACTGTAGGTGTTCTGCCCGTTTTTTCCTTGATCTGCCATATATATTTTGATAAGGTGGTACTTTTTCATATCTTTTGTTGTTGAAACTTAAATTGTGGTTGTACCACCGACTTTTCCAATTGTTTTCAGTGGCACCAATGTATGTTTTTTTTCCTCGTTGTTATTTACATTGTCCTTTATTGTGGCTTTGTAAATGATGTTGTTAGCCAAACAATTGCCACTTAATGGGCATTCATTTTTAAGGCGACAGTTGCATCTATTAATCTGGTTGTTGTTGTTACGATTTAATATTTTAAAGTTGTGTTTATCGATAATGTTTTTAATGTTGTTCATGCAGCAATAACTTATTTTGAGATTGTTTTTGTTAAATAGTTTGTTTAATGTAGGCGATTTGTCTAGGGTGTTTTTTCCTTAATTGGAAAAATATTTACCCACATTCGTTATCACGGTTTTGCTGAAAGGGGGGTTGAACCAAATGATGTTTCTCTTTCTTGATTTGTCATTATTATTATTTTCATAGTTGTTATTATTTTTGTATACTAGTTTGGAGTATAATCCACTGTTTTTTAGGGCGTTTTCATATATCGTTTTTGATTTGTTGAATATATCGGCATTGGTGGAATTAGTGGCGAGTCTATGTTCTATAGACTTGTGAATGTGTTTAGTAATTGTTGGAGGATGGTCTGATTTTATGTTAATATATAATGGTGTATTATTTTCTTTCCTGTACGGTTTCCACGTCCCTTTGTTTAGATCGAAAGTTACGTCCAGGAAATTAACTGTTTTCAAATTAGACTTTATGTCTAATTTTAAATTATAATTTTTGAAAGTTTTATTAATTTTTTCCTTGCACAATCTATATTACGGTTATTATTGTCATTTAAATATAGCAAACCGTCATCACGATAAATTCCAAAATTTTTACTGTGTCACTTACCACCTGACCCTAATTGATCCCTGAATTTTCGCTCTCCTTTTTTTTATTTTTATTTTTTTTTATTATTTATTTATTTAAAAGAAAAAAAAAAAAAAAAAAAAAAAAAGAAAATTCATCTGAACACGCGTGCATTAACACCAATGCAAGTTTGTTTGATTATAATGTTTTTTAAATACAAATTTAACGTCATGACATTACATCACGTGAATACAATCCACGTCACATAAACGTTAAAAAGCCACAGTTTAAAAAAACAATTTTTAGCTTTGCATTTCCCATCGCGTGAAAAACGCTGCATATAAACGCTACAAAATTTGATTTTTACCATTTCACGACTGGTTTTTTACATCTCAACCACTTCTCATCTGATGATTGGACTACCAAGAAACTTGAAGTTATGAGTGTGAAATCATAATATCAACATTAATTATAAAACTGCTCTGCTTTATTAGCATTGAGCACCTTTCCATGCAAATACTTTTCTCATTTTTTCATTCACTATTCATTATATATTATATATATATATATATATATATATATATATATATATATTAGCAAGTTGAGATAGATAGGTAGATATATAGATGGATAGATATGAACTGGTTGATGTAGATAATTATATACAGGTTGGTAATATATATATATATAATATATATATATATATATATATATATATATTATGGACTCTACCGTCGATTTTCGACGTATGAGGGTTCACACACACATGAACACCCAAACAGTGATTTATTTATAGTGGTGAAGGCTTGTGTTGGACCATCCACACTTTTTGGTACAGTCGATAGGAAAGAATTGCTGCATCGAGGGTTGTCACAAACCCAATCAACGACCGACCTCAGGAATTTTGAATTCAGTTATCCCTCTCCTAGACTGGTTACCTACCCAAGGCTGACGGGCCCAGTCTGCCATACTATTTAACCCATAGCTGGAGGGAATTTTGAATTCAGAGATATGCCTCTCCTAGACTGGTTATCTAACCAAGGCTGAAGGGCCCAGTCTGTCCTACTATTTAACCCATAGCTGGAGGTAGAATATATGGATTCATACCCTTCCAAGGGTATTAGCGCTATGTGAAATGCCAACAGCTTCGTCTAGGAAATGAACTCGAATCGACGAGTCCATTTTCCACGACTCTAACCACTAGAGAGAAGAGAGAGAAGAGAGAGAGAGAGAGAGAGAGAGAGAGAGAGAGAGAGATTTTAACATGTTGATATTGGGAGATCGATACATAGATATGAACAGGTTGATAATGATGCGTAGATATGAACAAATTGAAAAGGATAGATAGATATGAACAGGTTAGTATAGATATGAACAGGGTGGGGTAGATATATATGAACTGGGATATATATATATATATATTATATATATATATATTATATATATATTCACATCTCTCTCTCTCTCTATATAATATATATATATATATATATAGAGAGAGAGAGAGAGAGAGAGAAAGAGAGATGTGAACAGGTTGATTTAGATAGACTAGATAAATATATAGATATGAACAGGTTGATATAAACAGATATGAAAAGACATTGAAAATGGGAGATAGATACATAGATAGACAGATAATTATGAACAGGTTGATATAAAAAAAGATAGAAACACGTTGAGATAGAAAGATAGATTGGTATGAAAAGTTGATAAAGCTAGATAGATAGATAGATATAAACATACTGATATGGATAATATTAATTATATATATATATATATATATATATATATATATATATATATATATATGAAAAGTTACGATAGATATGAACAGACTGGTGTATATAGATATGAAATTTGGGGGACAGATCGATAAATAGATCGCAATAGCATAATCTTTACAGATCATTGCCGTCCGTCACAATCCCCCAACTCCACCACCAGAACCCTTCCTTGCATGAGCCTTCAAATGACTCATCAAACCTGCTGCAGATCCACACAGTTTGATGCAAATAATGACATTGAAAAGACTTCCTTCCCGTTGAATGAGATGATTCAGATGAATCAGATGATAAAATGTGATGCTTATGCACCACCATATGTCTCTTAAGACCAGAAGCCGACTTACAGACCTTGCCACATATAACACAAGACACATTGTTTGCTCCTGGAATCTGCATGGATTGACCCAGGTGAGACTTCCTATATCCAGCCTTAGAAAGATAGATAGATAAATAGATATAAACATTTTGATATAGATAGAAAGAAATAGATGTGAACAGGTTGAAATTTGGAGATAGATAAATAGATAAATAGGTAGATATGAAGAGGCTGATATACATACATAGATATGAATAGCTCGAAACGGAGACATACGTATAATCCAGTTACTATAGATCGATATTTTTGCTAGGTCGTCATGAAATGACGTAAAATGTTGGGCTGGAAGCAATTCGATTATCTAAAAGAGCCGACTATGTTTCGAAATGAAAAAAGGAATTATATTATATATATATATATATATATATATATATATATATATATATATATATATATATACATTAATATTCCATATAAAATATGTCATATCTTTGCTAGCCTTTCGTTCTCCGCGTATTCACGCGTCTGCATGCGTCATCCTATGATCTTCACCTTCCATTTTTGCACATGCAATGATCACGTCATCGGCTTTCGTAAAAAAACGCACATAAAAAAATTAACGATTAATAACATCATATTCACACATTCGCTATACACTTAACATCTTTCATTTTGTCCATCACAAAACATTACTTAACAGTGTCCTGAAGATAGTATAATACCGAAATACTTAAGTATTGACACATAAAATTGTTTCCCATGATCATAACATCCTGTGTTTGTTATATTTTTTAAATATTTTCTTCTCATATATATATATATATTAATTATATATATATATATATATATATATAAATACCCTCCGCATGAGCATGGTACGACACAAGGTCAATTTTTAAGCGGAATTTAACAGATTTGATTTCAGAATTTTCTGTCTCTTTGTCTAGTTAAAAATCACAGTATGCCCTGCTATTTACCCATAGCTGGAGGTGGAATCGTTGTATTCATATTTTTGAATGGTATTAGGGCTATGTTAAATTCAAGCAGTTTCGTCCAAGATTTCAACAGCTCTTGCCATGGCGATTATTTATGACGGTAACCGTTACACCACGCGCCACACAAGTTATCAGCGCTGATATAAAGTCTAAAAATACTATAGTACACAGAAAACTGTTACACTGTTTTTTTTTTAAGTTAGAGTCATCAAACAAGCTAAACTGTTAATGGAGGATTTATCCTGTCTGCTAACAGTTTTGAATTCTTGTTTACTTTTAAAAAAACAAAAACAAATTTTATTTATCGATTTTTTTGTTTCATTAAAAAAATTTCAGTTTAATTCTCTTTCCTCTCTTTTTCGAAATTTACTTACTTCTTCTTTTGTTCATCCTTCTCTCCTCCTCTGCTTCCAATCTTTCTTCTTCTTCTTCTTCTTCTTCTTCTTCTTCTTCTTCTTCTTCTTCTTCTTCTTCTGTCCACTGCATCTACTTCTTCTTCTTCTTCTTCTTCTTCTTCTTCTTCTTCTTCTTCTTTTCTTCTTTCTTCTTCTTCTTCTTCTTCTTCTTCTTCTTCTTCTTCTTCTCTTCTTCTTCTTCTCTTCTTCTTCTTCTTCTTCTTCTTTCCCTTGCATCTACTCTCACTTCTCTCTTCTTCTTCTTCTTCTTCTTCTTCTTCTTCTTCTTCTTCTTCTTCTTCTTCTCTTCTTTCTTCTGCTCTTCTTCTTCTTCTTCTTCTTCTTCTTTCTTCTTCGCTTCTTCTTCTTCTTCTTCTTCTTCTTCTTCTTTTCTTTCCCCTGCATCTACTCTCACTTCTTCTTCTTCTTCTTCTTCTTCTTCTTCTTCTTCTTCTTCTTCTTCTTCTTCTTCTTGCATCTACTCTCACTTCTTCTTCTTCTTCTTCTTCTTCTTCTCTTCTCTTCTTCTTCTTCTTCTTCTTCCTTCTTCTTCTTCTTCTTCTTCTTCTTCTTCCTTCACATTTGAAATCTTTATCTGCAAACTTAACAATAAGCCCCGCTGGTTGGACAAGAAAATTATTAAAAGAATAACAAGACCCACCCTTGCTGCCGTCCAGTCAGGCATTGATCAGAGAAGTGATGCGGATCATTGCGTGACCAACAAAGTAACCTTCAAACTTCACTTGAAAGACAATTCAATTCGGATTCTTCAGAATTCCGAAGAATTTATAAACGAATCCTGTCCAACAATACCGTTGATCGGTTTTGCGAGTTTTAAGTCACATGACAAAACGGAACATGCACAAGCCAAACGCGCATGCGCACGAGCCTTCCTCGCTCACGCACTCACGCGTTCTCTCACACACGCGCTCTCGCACTTACACACTTTACTTTCAAACAGGTGTAGTTTGCTTTGGTTTTGTTTTGTTGGTTGGGTTTTTACGACATGTCAATGCTTGTTGGGTTATCTTATGACAAAGACGTTTTCTTCTATGTTTGCTTATAACTCAATTCTTGGACCATATGACATTTAGGCACCCCTTTTTCGATCTCGATTCGTGTGGTCAGTTTTTTTCATTTACACCGTCAAAATCCGGTTAATTGTTAACAGACGATTTTTAGAGTTTTTTTAAATTATAAAACTAACCCCTAACCCTAACTCTTAACTCCTTACCCTAACCCCTAACCCCTAACCCTTAACAAACAACCGGATTTTGACGGTGTAAATGAGAAAGGCGTCCTTGTGAGTCAAGATCGCGTAGGGGGTGCCTAAAAGTTATATGGTTCCATTTTTTTTTTAAATACATCTGTTAAACTCATCTTTCTTCTATCTAATGTATAGATGGGACACCAACATGTACTACCACTTCGGGTCAGTGTGTATCTTGGAGTAATATCGATGAAGGGTACTCCATATGTCTCAGAGCTCAACAATTTGAAATTCACCATACGATGCAGTTTAACGTCATACCCTGGAAAATAAGTTCCTCAGTCCCTGCCTTCTAGCACATATATGATAGAAAGTGTCGGGGCTTGCCATGAAGACAAAAGAGTCGGGAAAATCATACAGGTAAACCAGCCGATTGATCGAAGGGGCCTCTCCGATCACCCGTCAAGCCCAAAGGGTGTGTTGAATGACATGGACTTCTCAGCCACCAGGATTCCATCTTGAAGTTTAATGGGTCATCAGTCACGGCCAACAAGTGGCCTCATTGATGGAGGTCTTACACTCCTGCAGAGAGGCAGTCGGTGTATTCTTCTAGGCCAGATATCTCTTTTTTTCTATCCAGAGAGTTTTCCTCACAATGCTTTGTCCTGCGTTTTTTCAACTTATTGTGTATCTTTTGTTTTAATTATTTTTGATATACTGACCAAGGGAGATAACTCGTTAGTGGCTAATGCAGTGGACTGCAAAATTCTTGCTACCGAATTTGATTTGGTTGGTTGGTTGGTTGGTAGTTTTGTTTTACGGTATATCAACCTGTTTCGGGTCATTTAAAGTCGAATCATGTTATTTTGATAAACAAGGACTCGGGCTGCTACCAGTACCTGCTGTTGCTTAAGTGCTCACTCAATTAAGTATTAAACAGACTCGTCACTGTTTAACGTGTGTGATCGAGTGGGGATCGTGCTTTCAGCATGACATGGCCGTAATCAAACAAGTTCGAACTTCAGTCTCACTGTAACGTTTACTTTCCGACTGATACTCTTGGGAAAGGTATGAACATCTCTCTTCCCTCTGCTATGAATGAAATAGATGCCCATTTCTCTTGTATAAGAATGGATTTGGCGTTAAATAACCGACGAATGTTGATATGCCATTGAAACAAAGAAACCAACCCAAAGCTATACTGACCAAATTGTTTTCTTTTTATTGTACTCACTGCTAGTTATTTCTCTGAATGTTTGAGATGAGGCTTGATGATTAGTATTATCTGCTTTATTCGGACTATTGTCCTCATTTTTATTGTTATCTGTACAACGTTTCGGCCGATATACCCTCCGGCCTTCTTCAGGTATTTCTTGTCGGACTCGGAAACCTTCTCGGACTCGGGAACGTTCTTGTCGTAATCGGGAACCATAGTGTCGTAATCGGGAGCACTCACAAAACTTTGAACCTAACCCTTTATTCAGTCCATGGGGGTATCCTGTTCTCATTCCACTAATCATAGAGGTAGAGGTGTTAAGCTGTGTTAATTATTATTCTGCTACCCTTGACCAGGATTGAACCTGCAGTCTAGACATAACTGTCACTTAGAACTGTCTAAACCTAACTCCTTTATCCACTAGGCCATGTGTCTAATTGGACACTGCAAGTTATCATGACACTCATAACTGGTCAGCCCTGTCGTCGGGGCTTAGAATACGCTGACTGTATCCACTGCAGGGGGTTAAGTATTATGGGTATGACACTAGGCTCAATCTGATGCTAAATCTCATGTTCTGAAGATCTAGGAAGTGTTTTCTAACAGCCCGTTTCAATTGTTGGTGTGTAATCCGATTGGACACAAATTGTTTAATAGACCCTTTGGATACTGACTCTATAGCCAGGGCTTTTAGAAGCTAGCTTATCTGGATCATATGACCTTTAGGCACCCCTTTTGCGATCTCGATTTGTGGGGACATTTTTTTCCATTTACACCGTCAAAATCCGGTTAATTGTTAACGGACGATTTTTAGAGTGTTTTTTTTAATTTTAAAACTAACCCCTAATCCTAACTCCTAACCCTAACCCCTAACAAACAATCGGATTTTTAGGGTGTGAATGAGAAAAGTGTCCTTGTGAGTCGAGATGACGGAAGGGGTCCCTAAAGTTCATATGGTCCGCTTATGTCAGTCCGGTACGGGGATGTAAGTATTTCTCAAAGTGTCCTGGAAGCACTGCTTCCACCCCAATTTGTATTTGTACGGACGGCGTTTGCCAGTTGAGTCTTTCCGTAATATAGTTATTTGGGGATTTGACAATTAATCTAGCAAACTAGATGACCATACTAGCCAATTTTGTCGTCATCCTTCCGTCTGCTAGAGACGATGGCGTAATGTCCATATTTTTTTATTTTATTTAACTGCATTTGTACTGGCCAATTTTTGAATAGCAATCTCTGGTGCAGTGACTGCAAACAAAAAGTGATGCTTGCTGAAGTAAATGTTGTCTCTCCTCCCTTCTGGCTCTCTTTTCTGTGACGGCTTCTTTCTTCTATTTTTGACTCCTTTTCGTGTCTTGTTTGACAATAAGGCGCCAGTCCACTCGGTTTTCTGCACCAACCTCTCATGTGTTGGTGTTGATGTAGCATGTCATCTATTATATACCTGTTGTATTGTCTTCGGCCGGGAAAATAAGCTTCCGGTAAAAAGACAAAGAAAAATATATATTTAAAAAAGGGCAAAACGAAAGCGAGGCTTTCCAGTCAAGGAAGCAGGGAGAAGATAAAACAATTGTCCGTTATCAGATCAAAAGATAAAGATGCGTAGGCATGTCGTCAATACAAAAGCCAGAGGGTCGAACCGACAGCAGTCGGCGAACAGTGAGTGACCGTCGACACGGTCCGTCGCGGCCGAGGGCGGTGAGACGCGACCAGCCGCCCCTTCACCTCACCATCTCAGCAGTAGTAGTAGTCATCGTCAACCCTTGGGCATTCCTATTGTCACGCTCGCCGCCCACCAGTCGACGGGAAGAAGAAATAAAGTCAACTCCTACTATACCCATGTGTTGTAAATTTCACTAAGCGACCACTACATATATCGTCTAGGGTTGGTGACGATTTTTACTTTTCTTACATGTTCTTGCTTGTCCTTTCATCGTCACTGCCATCTCTTCTGGGTTGATATCTTCTTTGGGCTGAGTGTCTGTACTTATAAATTGTCGAATAATTAAGCAAGACTTTGTTGTTGTTTTTTTTAATTATTTATTAAGAACCCACAGCCCTAAAGTGTTTCCAACCGCGCAGTGAGAACCCGGCATCTTGAGAGTAAAGATCCTAACGTCTACTCACCTCAGCTAACGGCCAGCAACTGCTTAACTAACTTTGATTTATTTTCCACGCCTTTTATTGGCGGAAGTCGAAGGGGGTCAAGTAAAGAGCATTGCTTACGAATCATATATATAACGGCTAGCGTTAAATTTCCATTTAACCCCTCCGATGAAAAAATCTAACTACACTTCATAAATAATTAGTAGACTACGTATGATATTATGTAATACAAGCGAAGACGATATTTAATGAGATAGATAGATAGATAGATACATTGGAACGAACTAAGTGGATATTAAGATGCTTACATCTATATATATATAATTGCGAGAGGAGCCTGCGCTGGCTTGGTCATGTCGGGAAGATGGACAAAGGCCGCATACCAAAATACCTACTATATGGTAAATTTGTAGAAGGCTTCCAATCGGTAGAGATACCACGGCAACACTGCCACATCAACACCAATATATGTGATGTTGGTGCAGAAAACCATGCGGCCTGACGCTTCATCGTCAAATAAGACACGAAAAGGAATGAAACAGAGAGGAAAGTAGCTGCCACAGCAAAGAGAGCCAGAAGGAAGGAGAGACAACAGCAACCCCATTTCTTTATAAATCGAAATGTTGGAAAATCGACTCTACGACTAATACATTTCCATCCATTGTTTGTCCTATTTTATCTCCATATAGTGTTGGATTAATTCCCTCATTTCACACCCATTAACAAATTTCATCACGCAGTAAAAAAAATATTGTAATCACATAATAAACTTAATAATATTTTACACACACACACCCACACGCACACACACACCCACACATCACGTAGTTAAAATGGTAAACATTTTCATTGCGTACTAATCGGCTCATAATAAACGGATCATGTTCACAAGACAAAACATCAAACATAAACGGTGCGCCAAGTACAAGGAAGCTAACAAACACACACATACACACACACACACACACACACACACACACACACAGAGAGAGAGAGACACACACACACACACACACACACACATATATATATATATATATATATATATATATATATGAGAAGTAAACAAACAGACGATGTTTGTGATATGGCATTTTCAGTCGACAATATTTGGGAGAATATGTGCTTAATTGAAGTCGAACCTAATTTTTGAAAGTTAATTAATTAATAATTTATTAGTTAGGCGGGATTACCTATTAAATGTAAGGCTAAACAAATCGAGATTTTTCTCGGTTTGTTTGTCAACAATTTTAGATAAATTCTTTATCTCTTACATTTCAAGATCAACCAAAAAGGAGCCTAATACACAAAAAATAGAAATCCACAGACTTTTTATTTTGCCTCAAACCAAAGAAAGCCCTGATGAAGGTCTATCAAAACAGACCGAAACACTGCAGCGTAGGCGAAATAAACATCATCCGATTATAAACTTGTGTTTTTTCAATTTTTTAGAATATTACATAATGTCGGATTTACTTCGAATTTTTCTTCACACACACACACACACACATATATATATATATATATATAAATATATACATATATTTATATGAATATTAATATATAT
>CM042158.1:32669844-32692344 GCA_023376005.1 Doryteuthis pealeii | reverse complement strand
AAGAATACAGAACATAAGAAATTAAATTAAATCTGATTATTATTGTTTATACTTAGTTCATCTCAAAGCTTAACAAAATAAAATTCATTTTTTAAAGTTCAAATAAAAATACAAAAAAAACGATCCATCTATTCTTTAACCCCTTGTAAAATAAAAACCTTTTTCACAGATTTAGAAATTAAAAAAAAAAAATACCAAAATACTATTAAAATTCATGGAAGTCTTTTATTATGTGCAAACTTCATAATTCACTTTAGAACATTTTTGACAACCATGCACGACTGGCCATACACTTCTATTAATTGGCGATGGATCTAAATTGGTTTCTTGTCGTTTGCCTTCAAAAACCGATTGACAGCATAAATTTCACTTTTGGCAGTAGCGTCAATCCGGAGCTCCATCAGAAACGGCTGCCAAGACTGAGCGTCGAAGATAGGGACTCGTAGAAGCAGACGCAATCGCTGACGCATGCACATACAAAAACAATGTTGTCACTAGTTGCAAGAATGGTTTCCCTGCGTCTCCAGCACTTTGTAAACGTAACTTTTTGGATTACGCCCGGTACATTCGCGTCTGAATATTATCATTTATAAAAGTCTGTTTATAGGACTGGTTAGTGTATAAAATCTACTGATGGTGGTTATGGCGGCAGGAGTGCTCGGTAGGAGTGCTCGGTAGCAGTAAGTTTCAATGATATTTCTCCGACTCCATCCGGTCTGCCTGGCTGAAGGTAGATGTGTGCCTAGTGAGAGATGGATAGAAATTGGCCCAATCAAATGTCCGTGTAATTTGACCTTTTGCTCGGGTCAACGAATTGAGGCTACTCAGTGGGGGGGGATTCGGGGTGGAAGGCGGAGTAGAGATGAAGCCTGCAATTGGGTGTTGTGTAACTATGGTGACGGAGGGTGGGATATATTGATCTTTGGGATTTGGCGGGAAAATTGCCCAATGTCCACTCAACGGGTGCGGATTTGCAAGAGCAGAAAGCAACGTGAAACATTTAACACACACACACACACACACACACACACACACACACACATATATATATATATATATATATATATATATATATATATATATGTACACATAATCAGAACAGAACAATGCAATTATATATAATATTTATATATATATATATATATATATATATATATATATACATCACGCACACCACACACACACACATATATACACACATTTAACACACACCACTAACAAACACGCACGCATCACATACACACACACACACACATATATATTTATATTTTTTATATTCACACACACTACGAGAGTCAACGATGCAATTATATATATATATATATATATATATATATATATATATATATATATATATATATTCACGCAAACACACACATTTTTGTATATATATATATATATATATATATTATATATATATATATATATATATGCACACAAAATCAGAACACAATGGCGCAATCATGTACATAACGCACATACACACCATTTTTATATGTACATAGATATACGATCATGGATGTATGCATTTAATCTCATATTCAACCACATATAGACAAAATACATATTTATATTACAAACCTAGCTATATGATATATTTACCTACATATAGATTTACCAGATGCATTCTTGCAAATATGTATAGACGCAAATACCTCCTTGTCCATCCAACCGCGTACGTAATCAAATCTTTTTTAAAAGTCTTCTTTTAGATCTTTTTCACACAATAATAATAATAATAATAATAATAATAATAATAATAATAATAATAATAATGGAGATTCGGATCCGGTTTTTGTCTGTAACAAAAATGACGTCACTGCTTACGTCACATTACCCAAAATCGTCATAACATAGAATAAATACACTTAAAATTTAACATGCAGTATTAAACAGTCCTCATTGTTTTTTAAAACAAATTTTAATAAATACATGACTGGTATTATATATCTATATATAGTTTGTTTTATTTTATTACATATTTAAAGTTTACATTTCAAATTGTTTTATTTTTTAATCCTTTAATGAATTTGATGATTTTACTTACTTAGGATACAAACTCGCTGACATAGATTTTTTTTACTCCCACCCCTCAGGCAATATGTTTCAATTATCTATTTTTACATCGCCAGGAGGGTGTTTTTTATTTTGTACCACTACTACTACTACTACTACTACTACTAATAATAATAATAATAATATATAGACTATGAGACTGTAAACCATGTATTAAGCGAATGTAGCAAACTAGCACAACGGGAATACAAAACTGGTATCCACTGGTAATTATGCAAAAAATTATTTTTTTACAATACAACAAAATGGTATATGCATCAACCAGAATCAGTGCTTGATAATGAAATGCATAAGATTATCTGGGAAATCGAGATGAAGACGGATCCCTCTATTCCAGCAAGGAGACCAGACCTAGTATTGATAAACAAAAAAAAAAGTGAACTACAGCTGGTAGATCTTGCGGTTCTAGCAGATCAGTCGGATAGCGAGGTAGTGTATCTACATATCGCTAGCTCTAGACTTGGGTGATTGCTTTTGCGTCTGAGGTGGAGCGCGACAGCTACCATCAGCTTCCCACTTTACTGCAGAGATTCAAGCCGTGCTACTAATACGCTAAGTTGGCGAGGGTCGGTATTGGATCTAGAAACTTGTGGTTCTAATCTACCGACAGAGGCCGGTTTAGTCATAAAATAAAACTGTAAAATACTTAATATCACCAAATAAAATGTGTTACTTTTCATTTTATATTCTGTTTTTGCAGCCCTGCCACTATGACATTCATTCTTAATGGATACTTATTTTGTTTAATCAACACATTTTTCTATTTAACACATAGATGGGACACTAACAGGTACTGCCACTCCAGGTCAGCTGTTGTTCATAGGGAGCGACTGGTGATGCTTAGGGACGGGACCCGGTTGTCTGAGCAGTCTATGACATGCAACACTACACTTAGACCTTTATTTAGGCTAGACGGGCGGTCGGAGAATACCTTCCGATCAATCCGTTGTTCATGTCAAATCCTAGCACCTATATGATTGTCCAAACCCTATTGCACTTATGGCAAGCCCCAACCCTTTTTATCATAACTTGATCTGATGGTGAGGTTCTAGTTCTGGAGGTCTGGGAAGTGTGCAGCACCCCTTCATCACCATTGCTCCCTGGTTCACTCTGACCCTGAGTAGTAGTACCTGTTAGGGTCCCACCTATGGGTTAAATAGAAAAATGTGTTCATAAAAAATTTGAGTATCCATTAGAATGAATTTATTTCAAAACTTTGTCGGCATTAAATATCCCACTAAGATTGATATGCTGTAAAACAAACCAAACCAAACCAAAGCAGCCTTTTTGTTCCGTTTCAATAAAAATAAATCTATTTTAAAGATATCTTCAAATTTAAAAAAAAATTGGGTATGTTTTTTTTTGTTATTTTTTCAAAGAAGAAGCATTTTAATTCTAGATTAATCAATTGATATCATCAAGTCAGAGTTGACAGGTTTTTCCCGCTCTTTTTGTTAAGTGAATTGATTGGTTTGGTTTGTTTTGTTTTACGGCATATCAACCTCAGTGGGTCATTTAATGCCGATAAAGTTTTGAAATAAATCAATTCTTAATGGATAATACAATTTTTTTATGAATACATTTTTCTATTTAACCCATAGATGGGACCCTAACAGGTACTACCACTCCGGGTAAGAGTGGACCAGGGAGCATTGGTGAATGGTGAAGGGATGCTCCACATTCCCCAAACCTCCAAAACTGGAACCTCACCATCAGATAGAGTTTAACGTCATTCCCAGAACATGTAGACCCGCAGCCACCGCCTTCTATGATAAAAAGGGGTTGGGGCTTGCCATAAGGCAATAGGGTTGGGAAAATCATATAGGTGCTAGGGCTTGAAGTGACCAGCCGATTGATCGGATGGGGCCTCTCTGACCGCCCGTCTAGATAGGGCCAAAGTGGAGTATTGCAAGTCATGAACTGCTCATCCACCTGGGCTCTATCCTTAAGCATCATGGGTCGCCACCCACGGCCAACAGGTGGCCCCATTGGGGGAGTCTTACCCCTCTGCAGAGGTGCAGTCGGTGCATTCTAATACCCCAGCCGACAGGGCGGTAAGTGAATTGAATGAGCCGAGTTAACAATTTGTGATGGAGTAAAATCGAAAAAAAAAACTGACAAAATGTAATTACGTCTGAGTTTGTGTGAATCGCATAGACGTATTAATATCCAAAATGTTATTCTAATTATCGATAATTTTAAATAATATCTAGCGGAATAAGTATTGAAATTATATAGAGAAAGGCAATAGAATGTTAATGCAAATGTTTCTATATTTCTATATACTATTGTATATAGCACAAAAGGTATCGTCGTTGAAAAGGATGTTGGATTTTACGGTACATCAACCCCTGTTAGGTTATTTTATACCAAGGACGATTTGTTTTATTCATTTTTGATGGGTATTCAATTTTTTTAAAGGCTCAATTGTTTTTAAACACATTTGTTTTAGACTTATTTTCTCCGCGAATTAATGTCACAAACTCTGATGCAGTGTTCAAGGATTAAAAGCAGAAATTTTACTGGGACTATGATTAAATAAAGAGCGTCTCCTGAGGGAAAATAAAGAAGAAGAAGAAGAAGAAGAAGAAGAAGAAGAAGAAGAAGAAGAAGAAATTGGGAATTTTAAAAAATAGGGAAGAGAAAAAAGAACTGGTAAAATGAACAAAATAAAAAGAAAAGATGCAAGGAGATTGACAGATTTGAAAATCAGATTAACAATCGACATCTTCCAGACAACAGCATTGGTAAGATCAGCTAGAATACTCATAAGAGTCATGAGACCTGAAGAGACTTGTTGTCACTCAGACTTCAGTGAAAGACCACCAGCTACCGTTGAAGTGAAAAACTCGAAAGGAGTATGATAATGATAATAATAATAATAATAATAATAATAATAATAATAATAGTAAATGTAAACTTTGTAGTAATAGAGATGAGACTGTAAACCATATACTCTGCGAATGTAAGAAACTAGCCTAACGAGAATACAAAACTAGACACGACTGGGTTGGGAAGGTGATCCACTGGGAATTATGCAAAGAATTAAATTTTGACCATACAACAAAATGGTATATGCATAAACCAGAATCTGTTCTTGAGAACGAAACACATAAAATTCTCTGGGACTTTGAAATAAAAACGGATCACCTTATCCCAGCAAGAAGACCAGACTTAGTCTTGATTAACAAAAAAGAAAGTACTTGTCAACTGGTGGATTTTGTAGTGCCAGCAGATCACAGCTAAAGGAAAATGAAAAAATGGACAAATATCTGGACCTTGCCAGAGAACTGAAAAAGTTATGGAATATGAAAGAGAAAGTGATACCAATTGTAGTTGGTGCTCTTGGAACGGTCCCAAAAGGATTGGAAAAGGGTTTGGAAAGTTTGGAAATCAGAGGAAGGATTGAAACCATTCAGAACACTGCACTGCTGCAATCTGCCAGAATACTCAGAAGAGTCCTGGAGACCTGAGGAGACTTGCTGTCACTCAGACTCCAGTGAAAGACCATCAGCTAAAACTGATGTAAAAACTCAAAAGGAGTAAATAATAATAATAATAATAATAATAATAATAATAATAATAATAATAATAATGATGACGATGATGATGATGATGATGATGTTAACGTTTTACACAAGATTAGTGGAAAGTGTATGGCTCGTGCCTGGCTGGCGAACGATTGTATTTGAAATGGCAGAACGCTCTTTGAGAAGAGGCTGAGCGTCTGATTCAGAGACATGTTGCATGTCAGAATTGGCAGAGGGTTTGTGACTGACTTAAGTCTTTGAAATCCTCCTGGGGAGGGGATCAGGTAGGATAACTGTCTTGCAGCTGATCGATGTGGCACCTCTTTGGTTTCTTTGGTTTTTGGTGGGGTTTTTTGTTGTTGTTGTTGTTGTTTGTTTGTTTTTTTAGCCCGGTCTCCCCAGTCGATCCCCCCCAAATCTGCAAGGAGTTTACTTTCTTTTGGACTTTCTAGCAATGCAAATATAGAATAAAGAGTAAAGAAGAAAGAAAGAAACAAAATATAGGAAGAAAACCGAATCGAATTGAAGTGGATACAGATTTTTTGAGCTTACAATCGTTCGCAGGGATTTCGCAATCATAAAAATATCTAAATCGGCAGGAAATTCGTCTTGATCTTCCTCCAAACCTCCTGTGAATTATTTTAAAAGCCACACACGCACAAACACACACACCCACCCACACACACACGCACACACACACACACACACATATATATATATATATATGTGTGTGTGTGTCTGTGTGTGTTTGTGTGTGTATGCTTGTGTGTGTGTGTAAGTATATAAAAAATGAAAAAAAATGTCTTCAGCTGGATGATATTCTATTGTAGGAACCGACGTTACAAGGTTTCGGTTTCTTTAAGAAACCATCTTCTGAGCTTCGCTGGTATTCAGTTATATAGAACAGATTTTTTAAAAGTGTTTCATAAGATTTCTAGTATGTTGAAGTTTCCGTGTATTACTCCAAAAATACACACACACAAACAAAGACACGTGCGCGCACAGAGATTTCACTTCCTTGTCACTGGAATAATGTTTGCCTCTCAAACCCTCTTTCATTGGACTGTAGAGATGGTAGTCTGAAGGTGATAAATCTGGTAAGTATGGAGGATGAGGCAAAGTTGTCCAAAGAACAGTCATCAGAATTTTATGGGGCAGGGATTCTTTCGAAAGTGAAATATTTCTAATGTGTTAAAAGGTGAATATGTGTAGATGTAGAAGTGTGATCAACAGAGGACCAGTTTCATTTTTATGTATGATAGATTTTCCTGTGTTGGTAATTATACCTGTACTAAACAAAATGACATTACTTTTGGACTACCCCTCATATGGGTTAAACGTAAAATAGGCTGACTGTATTCCTAGAAGGGAGGCAATAGTTCCTCCCCCAAGAAAGGGGTGTCCAGTATAGGACACATATATGCATCTTATGACAAGACTTCAGATTTAAACAGCCCTGTGGTTGCAGAGGGGTATGCTCCCCCCCACCAGTGAGGCTACCTGTTCGTCGTGGATGGCGACCCATGATGCTTAAGGACGGAATCCTGTTGGATGAGCAGTTTATGACATGCAACACTCCACTTTGGCGCGTATATAGGTTAGACGGTTGCTCAGAGTTGCCCCCTCCGTTGAATCGGCTGGTAACGGCAAGGCCTAGCAACTATGTGATTTTTCCAACCCTATTCCTCAAATGACAAACCCCCAACACTTTTTATCATATATATATATATATATATATATATATATATATATATTTACAAACACCTCCACACGAGCAGGGTGAGAAACAAGATCAATTTATTAAGCGGAGTTTAACAGGTTTTAATTCAGAGATTTCCTTCGCCTAGACTGGTTACCTAGCCATGGTTCAAGAGACCGCTGTGGAAGAATTGGATTCATACCTTTCCCAAATGTATTAGCGCCATGTGAAATGCATACAGCTTCGTCGAGGAATTGAACTCGGGTCGACGAGTCCATTTCCTACGACTCTAGCCATTAGCCCACGCGCCTCCATAATTATATATATGCTAGAAGGTGGTGGCTGAGATTTAGTGTCCTGGATGTGACCTTAAACTGCATCTAATAGTAAGACTTCAGTTCTGGAGCTCTAGAGAGTGTGGAGTACCCCTTTATCACCATTACATTATTCACACCGACAAAGAATGTTAGAGCCTAGTATTATCGTTATCCAAGTCATTATGATTAACTAACCATCAGTTTTTGTACTTTGCTTGAGTGTGGTATGCGTAGAAACAAGGAGAGCCGTTGTGAGCGGTTTAAAGAAGCCAGAAAGTTAAATAATATTTTATAAAAACATAAACAAAAATAAATACATAAATAACGTTTAAAAAAGCACAACAAAACTAAGGTGAGATGAAAGGAGAGAATGGGTGCAGTAAAACTCTCGTTCGTATTTTTGTTTGTTCTCAACTAATTAGCCATTAGCTGTTTAATGTAATTATTAAATTCATTGTTCGTCGTTTTGCATTTATACGCATTCGTAATGTACATGCACTTTTTTAAATGAACTGAAATCCAGTGTGGTTACCTGCAATTTCGTCTGTTTGATTTCGTTTGAACTGATCTGTAGCAGACAGAAAACCGATGTTTAAAAAAAATGGTCGAATTGAAGCAGATAACAAATAAAAACGCACAACTACCTGTAAAGTTCAATATATATATATATTTACCAACCCCTCCACACGAGCAGGATGTGACACAAGGACAAATTCTTAAGCGGAGTTCAACAGGTTTGAACTCAGAGTTTTACTTCTCCTAGACCGGTTGCCTAATGAAAGTTAAAGAGCCACGTTTGCCTTACTATCTACCCATAGCTGGAGGGAGAGTAGGATTCATATCTTTCCCAAGGATATTAGCGCTAAGTGAACGGGGCGACGAGTCCATTTCCCATGACTTTAACCATTTAACCACGCACTTCCTTGTAAAATTCAATATAAGAATACAACGCTTATTCATACAAATAAATTACCTCAATGAAAATAATTAGATGAAGCAAAAAATCTAATGTTTTTGTTGCCGGTTGGTTGGATTTTATGACATGTCGATCCTTTCTCTCTGAATTTTTGAGATGAGGCTTGATAATTAGTATTATTTGTATGGACCATATGACCTTTAGGCACCCCTTCCGAGATCTCTATTTGTGGGGACAGTTTTCTCATTTAC
The DNA here is from genome assembly GCA_023376005.1 of Doryteuthis pealeii. NCBI lineage: Eukaryota > Metazoa > Mollusca > Cephalopoda > Myopsida > Loliginidae > Doryteuthis > Doryteuthis pealeii. The sequence goes on along the minus strand of CM042158.1, from coordinate 32,683,555 downwards.
ACCGTCAACCCTAACCCCTAACCCCTAATCCTAACCCCTAACAAACAACCGAATGTTGACGGTGTAAATGAGAAAAGTTTCCCCACCAATCGAGATCTAGAAAGAGGTGCCTAAAGGTCATATGGTCAATTTGTATTATTCGGACAATTGTCCTCATCTTCATTGTTATCTGTACAACATTTACGCCGATGTGCCCTCTGGTCTTCTTCAGGTATTTCTTGTCAGATTCGGAAACCTTAACGGATACGGGAACCATCTCGGACTCGGGAACCTTCTTGTCGTAATCGGGAATCTTTTGTCGTAATCAGAAGCCATCAGGAAACTTTGAACCCAATCATGTATTCAGTCCACGAGGGCACAGGTGTTAAGCTGTGTTATTTATTATTATTACTGCTGCCCCTGACCAGGATTGAACCTGCATTCTAGAGATAACTGTCACTTAGAACTGTCTTAACCTAAATCCTTTATCCACTATGCTATGTGTCTAATAGTCCGAATAATACAAATAATACTAATGTCGATACTTATTATCTTATACCGAGGACATTTTGTTTTATTTATTCTTGTTGGGCATTCCATTTTGTTGTCAAATTCTTTTAACACAACTTTTAATACTCATTTTTATCTCTTTGGCCAATAAAAAGCTACCTAACAGGTACTACCACTTCAGATCAGAGTGGACCTGGGAGTAATGGGGATAAAGGGGTACTCCACATTCCTCAGAGCTCCAGAACCAGTACTTCACCCTTAGATGCAGTCATAACCAGGACGTTACACGAACGGAAATGGTGACGAATGGGGCCACCTGTTGGCCATAGGGGGCAACTCGTGATGCTTAAGGACGGAACCCTGGTGTCTGCACAGTCCATGACATGCAACACTACACTTAGAAACTTATTTAGGCTAGACTGGCGGTCGGAGAGTCCCTTCCGATCAATCGGTTGTTCACGTCAACCCCTAGCACTTATATGATTGTCCCTACCCTATTGCCCTCATGGCAAGCCCCAACCCTTTTTATCATGACTTGATCTGATGGTAAGGTTCTAGTTCTGGTGATCTGGGAAATGTACAGCACCCCTTCATCACCATTGTTCCCTGGGCCCGGAGTTACCTGCAACTTCGTCTGCTTCATTTCCAATGAAGCGATCACAGGCAAACAAAAAATCGAAAGAAAAAAAAAACAAAAAAACAAATGGTCGAATAGACACAGAGAAAAATAAGCACCCACAACTAACTTGTAAAGTTTAATTTTAAAAACTTGCCAATGTATACACCTCTGGGTGCAAATATTTCAGTTTTAATATAATAAAATAAATTAGAAAGGCTAATGAAACTAAATGATAATGCAGATAAAAGGATTTGAAACAGAGGGAGGTATAATCGAAAAATAGAACAACTGAAACTTACTCTTCCATCACTCTCGTCTGTTATTGATAAATTTTCCTAATTTCACAATTTAGTTAAAATAGGAATCAAATAATAAAATGGCAGTTATTTCTTCTTGTTAATGGATTTCTTTTAAGATTCATCGCCGATTATTTGCTTAAGATAAAAACCAAACTATTAGAAACCAATAATACTAAGTCCATATTTATTAAATTCAATTTTTTAATATCCATATGCGAATTAGCCTTCCCGTTCACACTAAACCGCTATTTTTTGTATATATAAACACAAATGCAATTTTTGCGTAGTTAGCGGCTACCAGAAAATAGATGGCTTATATCAAATGTTTTCTTGATATGATTCAACGAAAATTGAGAACTCAAACGTACATATAACGACGTATATATTTTTTTATGTACGAAGTATTATGAATAAATGAATTGATACCTTGGTTTGGATGTAAATTTAGATCTGTCCGGTTCTGTTGATGATAAAGTTCAAAGCTTCCTCAACGAGATGGCGGCAGGCAGGTATGATATGGGCATACAAAAACTGTCATAATGCCAAAAAATTTGAACACACACACACACACACACACACACACACACACACACATATATATATATATATATATAATATATATATACATATATACATACATAAGAGAGAGTTTTATAATTTGCTTGAAGCATTGTGTGTATATTGGTTTGGAGGTTGATTTTGAAGGCTATCACAATACAGGTGTAAAGAATAAGGTAACAATTGTGTTGTGTGTTAACCTGTATTTTATTCAAAATAAATATATATAAAATATATATATTATAATTATTATAAATAATAAATTGTATATATTTTAATTATTATAAATAATAAATTATATATATTATAATTATTATAAATACAGGTTAACTCACAACACCATTGTTGCCTTATACTTTACACCTGCATTGCGATAGCCTTCAAAATCAACCTCCAAACCAATATATATATATATATATATATATATATATATATATATATATATATATATATATACAATAAATGAAAGAAAAAACTTTAAACTTGATTTATTACAATAATTTATTTCAAACGTAATGAAGCAAATTTAAATTTTTTGTAATGAAGCAAATTTTTTCCTTCCTTTATTGAATATCTTGCTCTGTCCTACCATTCACTGGCACTAGGCACATTGAGCTCTCATTAAGGTCTACCTGCATCGGCTTGGTTAAACCACACATGGGAAGATCCAAACTACAGGAAAAAAATATATATGCGTTTTCGTGTAAACTAAATGGGATTTGTTTAGTTTGGTTTTATTTTATTTGGGTTGATTTTTGTTTAATTGCATATCAACATCTGTTGGTTATTTGATGCCAAAACAATCCTTGGAGAAGAGTAAGTAAAGTAAAGTCGTCGGGGCGGCCTAAAATCGGTATCAGCCAGTCAGCGAGGGAGTCTATCCCCTTTTCAATAGCGCTAGACCAAGGAGATTGTTTTGTTTTGGCGTCTGAGGTGGAGCGCCACACCTACCATCAGCTCCTTACTTTACCGCAGATATCCCTGTGCTACTCATACGCTGAGTTGGCGAGGACCGGTATCGAACTAGGAACCTTGTGGTTTCTATCCGAACGCTCCACCGACTGAGCTAACCCGGGTAGGGGGTGGAGAAGAGTAGTGGTGGTACTATTTAACCCATATTTGGGACATTTTATGTGTTTTACTATAAACATGTGCAAAAATTCCCAATATCATTTTTGAAAATTAGAAACTGAATATACACAGTTGAAGAAATAGTCTATTTTATGTTTATTTAAAGAAATATGAACATTTTTTTTACATCCACCTAACAAAATAAACAACTCAAGTTTATTAATCTCTTTAGAAAAACAGAAGAAATAGTTCTGTTAGTCTGCACCACTTTGATTAATTTTATGATGTCATTAAAGTGGTCAGTTAAAAAAAATGTCTTTGTTTACTTGTTAAGAACTTTTCTTGCTACAATTTCTTTTTCATCTTTGAATGGATATGGAATTGTTTTAAAAGAAAATGTTAATTGCTTGTAGCAGCTAGATTAAATAATTTGGCATGAGTAATATATATATATATATATATATATATATATATATATATATATATATATATATATATATATAAGATTTATCCAAAACTTGGTAGTAAGGGATGATTCTATATGTGATTTCTAGATCCACTGTACTAATATTGATGATCCAGTATGTATAAATACAGTGAATCATAAATCACTAAAGAGAGCTCAATGTAAAATAACCTTTTAGATTATATACAGAGCACATATTTATCAATAAAGGAAGAACTCAATACAGTAATCCCATAATAAATTTATTTCGACAAAAATTGGGGCCCAATAAATCTAAGTTGATTTAAACCGGCTCCCCAAGTTTTTGCCTCATCAGATGGGTAACAATTCACTTATGAACAGCATATCACAAAAACCCCAAAGAGCTGAATATATGTAAATTCAACCAAAAACAAAAAAATATAAAAAATTATATATATTTTTTAACAGTGTGGGAGTGTAACCATAGAAACAGGAAGTGAATGAAAAAAGAGATACATCTCAAAGTTGATTTCTAGGGTGTCCAGACAGACAAAAGGTGACATGACAGAAAAAACAGAAAGAATATTAAAATATAAAAAGACAAGTAAAATAAAAAGATTTTAAATTTAAACATTAGAGTTTTTATTGATATATATATATATATATATATATATATATATATATATATATATATATATATATATATATATAAGAGAGATAGAGAGAGAGAGAGACACACACACACAGTGTCAACGGCACTTGGTAACTGTCAGTTTCTTGTGTATGGTTTGATGATCAAATAAACGAGAAACTGACAGTCACCAAGTGCCATTGACTGTGTCTATGCTATTCTAACTTAGGTCTACAATAGCTTTATTACCAATACTTAGTTTAAATATACCAAACTACATATTGTGGTACTATTTAAAATTCGGGGTCCGTGCTTTTTCCAATGTTATTAGTCCAGAAAATTAACGTAATAGCAAAACTGGAGTTAGAAATCGCTTCCTACGATACCACAGCCTACACAGCACGTTGGACTCTCCAAAACTCAATGCGTTAGTGTCAGAAAGGTCAATCACACATAAGAGAGAGTAGTGGTGGTACTATTTAAAATTCGGGTGTCCATGCTTTTCCAATGTTATTAGTCCAGAAAATTAACGTAATAGCAAAACTGGAGTTAGAAATCGCATCCTACGATACCACAGCCTACACAGCCGTTGGACTCTCAAACTCAATGCGTTAGTGTCAGAAAGGTCAATCACACATAAGAGAAGAGTAGTGGTGGTACTATTTAAAATTCGGGTGTCCATGCCTTTTCCAATGTTATTAGTCCAGAAAATTAACGTAATAGCAAAACTGGAGTTAGAAATCGCTTCCTACGATATCGCAGCCTACGTCATGTGGACTCTCCCAAATTCAATGCGTTAGTGTCAGAAAGGTCAAGCACGCATAAGCAACGGTTTTAAATCTGCAGGATTTAGGACATATCACCGAGTTACTGACAGTTAGGACGTTTTCTTGTTGAACAATTCCCAGTTGTCCCCTTATTTACAGTTGGGTCCGAGAGGCAATATTTATTTTGTTGAAGCGGACGATATACAGGACCGGAGAAGAATTATTCGGGATTTGAAAAATGGCGCTACCCAGCTCGATGGAGGCCTGGGCCAGATTAAACTTGTTACCTATCTTTTCCATATCCCCGCATCTAGAAACTCGCCTCTTTTTATCGAAGATATAACTTGCTGAACCCAATTCGAATTGAACGGGTTTGTCCAATAATTGCTTTTGCACTTGAATAGACAGTGAATAAGAATTATCGGACAGGGTGACACTCCGCCGGTGGTAGGCTTTGAAATCAGAGCTGCGACGAATGCTCACGTATTTGTCCGCTTGTTAGAGCAACAATACACACTGAAAGAAAAAAGAGATTATAATATATATATATATATATATATATATTATATATATATATATATATATATATGCATGGGAACAAGTCTGCTAACATTGGTTTTCATACTATGTTAGAAAAGATAAGTTTACATGCTGTGTAAAAAACATAAGCTTACAGAGTATGAATCCAATGGTAGCAGACTTTAAATATTTATTAATTTATTTATCTATCAACGCTCTATCACAAATATTGAGCACTTTTCTAATAACATTGTAGGTTGGATTACTACAGCTACTAAGTTTAATAGTCCCAAACATACACATTGATATATATATATATATATATATATATATATATATATATATATATATATATATATATATATAATAATTTTGGTTGTTTGTTTATTTTAGAAGCATTGTTGAATAAAGCATATATTACTATTTATATTTTTGCTTGAAGGCAATTACAATACGTATCTCGCATAAAATTCGATAATTATAGAAGATAATGACAAGTGAATTTGGGTAAAGAATTATTCTGTGTGTAGAACATCGTACAGACTGTTTCAACTTTATTAAGTCTCATCAGCGATGTATACTAACGATTTCCCTCCGACAGAGTATACATCACTGATGAGACTTAATAAAGTTGAAACAGTCTGTACGATGTTCTACACACAGAATAATTCTTTACCAAAATTAACTTGTCATTATTATCTTCTATAATTATCGAATTTTATGCGAGATACGCATTGTAATTGCCTTCAAGCAAAAATATAGATAGTAATATATATAATATATTATATATATATATATATATATATATATATATATGATTATTTCTTAGATATTGGTCTGATATTCCCGTTTGTGAGTGTTCATGTTTTTATGCATGCGCTATTAAAAAAGTTTTGACTTACTTTATCCTGTTATGTAAGAAAGGATTTGTAGGATGAAGAATTATGTCATAGATGATCTTATACGCACACGTCACTTTTACTTGATAAGGAATTGGTTATGTATGTGTGCACTGGTCAACTGCTAGAAATAGACGATAAAACAAAAGTATATATATATATATATATATATATATATATATATATATATATATATATATATATATATATAATACAGTAAACTACAGACACGTGTTTTTAGGTATCACCTCTCATCAGTTATACCATTTTAGCAGCCAACTCTGGCCAGGTTCGAGACCCGAATGAACTCCCAAAAACCTCTTACCCATAGGGCCACAGTCAGCTTCCAAGTATAGCATGCTATTTAATCGCTACATTTCTAAGCGGAAATGAATTCACCTAGTGGTCTCAAACTTTGTAAACAAAGTGAGTCTTAGCTGAACGCCGAATACGGTGAATTTTGCAATTAAATCCCTTCTAAATAAAGTGCTCAACCGAAATTGGGAGTGTAAATATATATATATATATTATATATATATATATATATACACGGAGTTTGTTTGTTTTTTATTGATTTTAACGGCATTCCTACCAGTGTGGGGTTATGTCATGCCTAACGGTTAGGGAGTGTTACATATCGTGTATTTATATTCATACTTTTAGTAAAAGTTTTTTTTAAATGTGCTGGCATTATTTGGGATTATGTTGTATGGTATTGATTAGTTTCATGTGTATATTCTATGGTATAATTTCATTTCTCTCAAAAAAGAGAGAATATCCTCTATGTTGACATTTTCAAACAGATCTTTCATATTGTTTGCTTTAAAATAACGGTTTCTGATGTTAGGAAGAAACCTGCCTTCCATGAATAAGTATTTAACTGTCAATGGTGTTTGACATGTTCCACATTGTGGTTGTTGTTCTTGTTTGAGTATATTGGAGTGCGTTAGAGGGTGTGTCCAAAGAAAAAAAACATATCTGAATTAAACAAATACTAGCAAAAGCCGTGAAACTTGCGGTTCTCATTCAAGTTGCATATCTGTATGGTTATCACTACAATACATTTGCTATCTTTTTACTCGCGTATTGATTGGTAGTTTTCAGGAAATCGTCTCCCCTGAACTCTATTGTCTCGTCGGTGGGGCGTAGCATACGCTGTCTGTAACCCTTGTTACGATTTATGTGGCGATCCTTTAGGCTTCAAGCAATGGTTGTTGATTGGCTGAAGTTTGAACCACGTGACCTCGCTTTGTCTGTAAATTTAAGTGGTGGACTGCAGCACGGTTGATATACCACCAACTATTCCAGCAACCCTTGCCGAGGTGTACGATATTTTTAAACAGAGGAAAATGCATATGATGGTGAGACTCCAGTTTTGGCGGAATTACATCTTTGAAGAATCGGAATTACATCTTCATTACGACACTCTCTGCTGGGGTAGTAGAGTACGCCGACTGCGGGGTAAAAATTCTTGACCATGGGGTGCCACCCGTGATGCTTAAAGACGTAATCAATCAGCACCCTGTCGAATGGGGTTGTAGAATACATCGACTACACCTCTGGAGTAAAATCGTCAACGAATTAACGAAATTCAACAAGCCATTTGGAGAGATAGGTGTAACAAGATGAAAACCCCAAATACGCGAGGTCTCAAGACACGATCAGAAGTGGCGGAGGTGCCTTGCCAAATGATGATGCCGTCGCGAGGCGAAAGAGGAGTTGAATGTTCTGTGATCTCGAATAAAAGAAAATGAGTTTTTTATTCTCTATCTCATTTTTGTGGCTGGGGTATGAAGCGGCATTATGTGATCCTTAGGAAAGCTAGGGGAGGAAACCCCGAAAACAAATCCGGAGCCGAAGTCCCTAAGATATTTTATCACTGAACTATACGATACTGCTGTTGCCAAACTGCATAGATTTCTTACCTTTCCTGTGGACCATAGTAGCAGTGTGGAGAGGGGGGTTGAGATTTGCTGCTTGAGCAACAGTACATCCTCGATATCAACCAGCCTAGGCTACGTAGTTCCAAAAATACCATTTGGACACTACTGGATACGCAGCAAACGTTACATGCGAAATTAGCTTGTCACGGGTAAATGCGTCACTATTACTACTACTATATAAAGCAGAGTGGACGTTGAGAAGATCGCACATTTTTTAGGCCTATGCTCCGGCGTGAGGAAATGAGATTAAAATAATTTGCTTTAGAAGCACTATTGAGTTTGCTGCGTATCGGTGGCACAGTAGTTAAGTCTCTGGCTCTGCGTGCTGAGTTCCTGGTTTCGATTTCTGTCGGAGTGCAATCGTAAGTATACATCGCTGATGAGACTTAGTAAAGTTGAAACAGCTGCTGTATGATGTTCTACGTAGGGGGCAATATTTGTCGAGTACTACATTTAGAAAAATGCCAACAACATGAAGAAACAAACTTTTGCGTGGACAGAGAACGAGTGAACGTTTCAAAGGTACGAGAATAGCAAAACGAAGAAGCTACCACGCTGTTTTTTTCCTGTTATCTATTCCCCCAAATTACTCGGATTCAAAAACTTAACCGTGACAATCAAGCAACGGAGCTTTTATCACTTGAGATTAGTACGCTTTTTTCCTTTTATGTGTGTGCGTTTCTCCTCCCTCGTTCGACGATTTGCCATCACCGAAATAGCAGCTATTGGAGACTATGCTACACATTTTTCAGATATTAACCGGGTTGGCCACTTCTTCACTCCAATATTCTTCTATCATCATATTTTTTTAATATATTTTCGATGCGACAATGTGAACGGGAAATTAAAAAATATTGTCCAATAATCCTGGCTAGGTGGGAGAAAAAAGATTCAGAACATATATATATATATATGTGTGTGTGTGTGTGTGTGTGTGTGTGTGTGGCATAAGATTTTGGTACGATTATATTTTGCATTATTTTTTGTTCAATAAAAACAGCCGCGTATTGCATAAGTAAATCGTACGATCCATTCAGAGATGATTTATTACATCCGAAACCGACAGGAAAATAAATTAATCTTCTCGACACAGAATGTATTTAGTTTGGGGGGCTTCTGTGTTTGTATTTGCCATGATCCCTAGAGACTAGATATTTTCTTATGACGTTACTACCAACCCTGATTCTGTTTTGGCTCCCATTCCCATTCCTAAATGAACACACACACACATACACACACACACACACACACACACAGACAGACACACACACAAACAGGAACATCAGACCAATATATAAAAAGAAAATCTTGTATATATTATATATATATATAATATATATATATAAAATTAGAAAAGGTGTTCCAAATAAGATGATTTTTTTAATGTTCCTGTCGACACTTTAACATTTCAGTTCATGTAAAACCTTCATCGGGACACAATAATAGAAAAGAAAAATGAATTCTTTGTTTAGACGATGATGAATGTGTTTAAATCACACACACACACACACACACACACACACACACACACACACACACACACACAGAGTTGGTTACAGAATTAATCGAATCTATATATGACGTTAAAACTCATCTAATGATGAAGTTCCAATTTTAGGACTCTGGGGAGTGTGGAGTACCTCTTAATCGCCATTACTTCAAAGGATACACGAACACGGCGTATTAACACCTTTACTGATACCAGCTAGGGTTAGATAAAAGAAAATTAGTTAAAAATGGGGTTTTAATAATTTGAGTTTAAAAAAAAATTAAATGTGTTTTGAAAACATTGAGTTTTAAAAAAATCAGTAACCGTCAAAAATGAAACAACTGTTTTTGGCATAAAATAATCTAACAAGGGTTGACATGCCATAAAAACACCCAACCAACATAATTCACGTAATGATTTCGTGATTGTAAGCGAAAGATAGACTTTAAAAAATCGACTTATATACGGATGTCATAAAATATGTTTAAAAAAGTATGGAGATTGTTGGTACTTTTTGACACACCATGTATTCTGAAAGAAATTAACGTTCCATTCATTGTTCATTTCTATCTTGGTAAATACAGCTTCAAACTCGACACTGTTATGACACACCTTGTATTCTCAAAAAAAATGAACATTTCATTCATTGTTCATTTCTATCTTGGTAAATACAGCTTCAAACTCGACACTGTTATGACACACCTTGTATTCTAAAAAAAAAATGAACGTTCCATTCATTATTCATTTCTATCTTGGCAAATATAGCTTCAATCTCAATACTTTTATGACACACCTTGCGTTCTAACAAAATGAACGTTCAATTCATTGTTCATTTCTATCTTGGTAAATACAGCTTTAAACTCGGCACTTGTATGACACACCTTTTATTTTTGAAAAAATGAACGTTCCATTCATTGTTCATTTCCTTCTTGGCAAATACAGCTTCAATCTCAATAATTTCATGACACACCTTTTATTTCTGAAAAAGAAAATGAACGTCCCATTCATTGTCCATTTCTTTCTTGGTAAATACAGCTTCAAACCCTGCACTGTTATGACACACCTTGTATTATGAAAAGAATTAACGTTTCATTTATTGTTCATTTCTATCTTGGCATATACAGCTTCAATCTCAATACTTTATGACGCAACTTGTGTTCTGAAAAAAAATGAACGTGCCATTCATTGTTCATTTCTATCTTGGTAAATACATCTTCAAACTCTGAACTGTTATGGCACACCTTGTATTCTGAAAAGAATTAACGTCACACTCATTGTTCATTTCCTATCTTGGTAAATACAGCTTCAATCTCGATACTTCTATGAAACGCCTTTTATGAACAGTTCACGTAATTCATATATAGGAACATCTCATGATTTTTCAGTTTCCTTTGACGAGCAGGTGAATTCGGTATTAATTTTGATTTGTTTATAATTTGATTCTTATCATATTCATCCATTTTGTTGCTCATTTTTTTGCCGAAAACAAGTATGAAATATCGATCAGGTTAGGTCGACATTCTTTCCATGTAATAGTATTATGAAACGATTGCTTCCATTAATTTTGTCGTTCTAGGAATTTCGGTGACGATGTCGTCGCCCTGTTTGCAATCTGTCGAAACGGTTGTTGTTAATTAGAACTACGACACGTTTAATTTCCAAAAGTGTGCGTAATTAAATATATCCGATAAAAATAAAAGACAGAGACGTGTCCCAAAGGAATATCACCAGTGTTTCCTCTTCTGTTTCCTAATTATTCGCTATATTTACACAACTCAGATAATAAAACGAGCACATTCATAAAATTATACCCTCTTAATTGGCATATATAGATGAACTCTGATTATTTGGATTATAGAGAATTATTCCTGTATGCAGCAACCTCTCTTTCGTGCGAGGGGGATGTTACTGTTAGTGTTCGTGTTCGTGTCGCCATTGTAAGGGTTAACTTGTGCTGTTGTTATTCACTGAACTAGTTAGTTTCTTTGTAATATATATATATATATATATATATATATATATATATATATATTATTTTTCATTAATTATCGAATTGTATACGATATACACATTGTAACTGCCTTCAAGCATATATATATATATATATATATATATATATATATATATATATATATAATATATATATATTCTACACACCTGGCCATCCTTTGCTGGGATTACACTTGTCAAAGTTCATTTTCTATAAGAAAAAGTATCGAATTTTATGCGATACATGCGTTGTAAGTGCCTTCAAGTAAAAATTTTATATATATATATATATATATATATATATATATATATTATATATATATAAAAGTAATTGGTAATTTGCTTGAAGCATTATTAAGTATGTTATACTATATTAATTTGAAAGCAATTACAATGCAAGTAAAATAAAAAACAAAAAGATGTTATTTTTTGTCTGATCGATTTCAAAGTAAAACTTTTAAAGTAAAGTTTTACTTTGAAATCGATAAGACAAAAAATAACATCTTTTTGTTTTTATTTTTTACTTGCATTGTAACTGCTTTCAAATTAATATATATATATATATATATATATATATATATATATATATATATATATTAGCTTGAAGGCAGTTACAATGTGTATATCGTATAAAATTCGATAATTAATGAAAATAATTATGACAAGCGAACACGGCAAATATCGCCCACTACGTAGAACATCGTACAGCAGCTGTCTCAATTTTATTAAGTGTCATCAGCGATGAATACTTACGATTTCCCTCCGACAGAAATCGAAACCGGGAACTCAGCAGACTGAGTTAGAGACTTAACTACTGGGCCACCGATACGCAGCAAACGTTACATGCGAAATTAGCTTGTCAAGGGTAAATACGTCACTATTACTACTAATATATAAAACAGAGTGGACGTTGAGAAGATCGCAAATTTTTTAGGCCTATGCTCCGACGTGAGGAAATGAGATTAAGATAATTTGCTTTAGAAGTATTGTTGAGTTTGAAAAAAATATCTACACTACTTACACAATTCATAAGCTACCCATGAATTAAATAACGCCTCTCTCTCTCTCTCTCTCTCTCTCTCTCTCTCTCTCTCTCTCTCTCTCTCTCTCTCTCTCTCTCTCTCTCTCTGACAAAAAAGCCAGAGTGAATATAATCTATTTAATTCACCTTGAGGGTTGAAGGATCTCATAATAAAAAAGAGCATGTATAAGGTAAAGGTGGAGGGGAGAGTGATCTTAGGTCACTGGGTCAGTTAGTGGAAAGAGCAGGGGGGTTATTCCTGAAGTGTAGGTGGAGAGGAACGGAATGGAGATTAGATAGTGAGTATGTGTAGGCATTCTTTTTTAATTTATTTAATTAATTTAATTAATTAATTATTAACCATATTCATGTTGAGTAATGATTTTATTCTCATGAATTATCGTTTTTGCGATCGATCTGTCAAGATTGTAGAATCCAGGCCTAATATTGAAAGATTATGTGTGAAATATTAACGCAGATTAGCACAAGCGCCTTAGTTTCTTTTTGTGTATGATTTTGACGAGTTTAGCTTGGGGGAAATTGGGAGAGTGGTTTTGTTCTGCGATGTGTGTGAATAGTGCGTTAAGTTTGTCGTGTATTTTTATTGATCTTTTGTGCTTCTTTATGCGTTGTGTGAGATTTCGTTGGGTTTCTCCCCACCTCCTTATGTTCCCCTGACATCAAACACACCAGAACTTTGCCCCACTCCCTTAACCTACCCCTGTGCCCATCTACTCCCAACCTCTCTCTACTTCCTGTAAACTACCCTTGTTGCAGTTTTTGTGATATAAGGCGTGTGATAGATGCCTACTCCTAAATATAGACTCGCCAACTACAACGTGACCCGAGAAAGATTTCTATTGTCCAATCACTGGCACTGCTGCTGCTGCTTCTGCTGTATTAATAGAGACCCCATTCTGAGCTTATGTCATTGACACTTGGATTCTCTTGTACGACGGACTTACAAAGAATACTCTAACACCGGATTCT
>CM042158.1:32647344-32664844 GCA_023376005.1 Doryteuthis pealeii | reverse complement strand
CAATTAACTACATTGGCTGTCTGATCATCTTAACATCAATATCTCACGGCAATTATTTAATGCAATCATTTAGCCATTCAAACCTTAACGTCTAATTACACCTATGTATCATCTTCCTCTTTCGTCCGTCATATATATATATATATATATATATATTATATATATATATATATATATATATACACACACACAACACACATATATATATATATTATATATATATATATATATATATAATATATGAGGGTACACCACGAAGCTAAGAGGTCTAGAAGAACGCAGTGACAACAAAGCATCGGAACATCAACATCTTCAGGGACTGCCTTCAAATTGTGGTCGTTTCAACATCGGACTTTACAGTCACGGGAGGCGCTGTAACTTCAGAGGCACACAAACTTTATTATAGTCTTCCGAGACTGAAATGCGAATAATATATATATATATATATATATATATATATATATATATATATATATATATTGTTTTCATCTTACCCCACATACACACACACACACACACACACACAACACATATATATATTATATATATATTGACTGAGAATAAATTGTTCAGACGTTAGGACAGAGGCCGGTTTTAATTTGGGTACAGTACGTGAATGGAATCGAAGATGTGTTGATACCCTTCATATTCTGGGACCCTATACGTATTAACCTATAACATATATATATATATATATATATATATATATATATATATATATATATATACTGTAATCCATGAATATTACTGGCACATTTAACCTTGAATAATTCGAAAGACTCACTGAAGTAATTGTGATCATATTTTACGCAAAATTACACGCATACACATACACACAAGGATATATATATATATATATATATATGTGTGTGTGTGTGTGTGTGTGTGTGTGTGTGTCTGTGTCTGTGTCTGTGTCTGTGTGTGTCTGTGTGTTTAAGCAGATTCTTGTCGGAAATATGTACCAATTTGGTGTAAATAAAGGAGGCGGAGGGGGTGTAATGCCTATCGTTGTAGGAAATGGATGAGACTGTTTTTTATTTCACATACAGGTGGGAAATCTATGCATTCTCCATCCAGCCATTGTTGAACTACCGTTAACCGCTGACAGTGCCTCACAACCAGAAGAACTTAGATTACAATAAAAATAGGACATTATTTGAATAGAATAAGTTTGATGGTGAATAAACAGTGAACTTTGAAATATCCCATCATGCAGGTAAGAAATACCAAGCATATTTGAGACAGCCCTAGGGATATTAGGCAAAGAGTTAATATTAACAGGGCAACTGATTTAGGAGAAGGAAACCTTTGAATATAAATCTGATAAGATTTACTTCAAAATTAACACAAGTGGCATCCTGCTTGTGCGAAGGGAAACAAATGTATTTAGATCCCTTCCACAATCTATATAAAGATGAAAATTCGTATCGATTATTCGGTTACAGACTTTTTTTCTGGTGACTGGACGCTTGTTACAGCCTTCCTGTGAAGGTGAGTATGATGTTGATCCAAATAAAGCCAATTTAGTTTAAATCCAAGTTAGAATCGATATAGTGTTTCTTGTTTTGCTGGGGACTAATGAATTGAAACATTTAAATAATTGTTTGTCTAGGGTAAGTCACTGAAAATCTTGACATTTTGTCTGCACGCTTCGTTACTCTTATCTTGCGTCAGCCAGTTTCTGAATGGGTGGTAATACCGGATTATGGCACGTCACATCTTAATCTCAGTTGGAAAAGTCCAGATTAAGAGAATCAAAATAATGATGAGACAGGAGAGTAATAAATAAATAAATAAAATAAATGAAAAGCGACAAACAAACAAAAAAAAGAAAATGAAAAGAATTTGACAGACTAAAAAAAAAGAACGAGAAAAAGTGAATGGATAAAAAGTTAAAGGAAGACGTCTAAAAGATTATTTACACATTAAAATAAAAAGCATTGCATGCAAAAAGTAGAAAGAAACACTGCTGGTTATTTTTTTTAGTATTTCCCCAAGAGATTGGTTGGATATTACAGCATGTCAACTATTATTGGGTTATTTAATGCCGAAGACATTTCGTTTTATTAATGCTTGTTGGGTATTCAATTTTCGAACCATATGACCTTTAGGCACCCCTTTTTGATCTCGATTCAAAAGGACATGTTTTTCATTTATACCGTCTATATCCGGTTGTTTGTTAGGGGTTAGGATTAGGGGTTCGGGTTAGGGATTCGGGTTAGGAGTTAGTTTTATAATTTAAAAAAAAAACTCTAAAAATCGTTTGTTAAAAACAATATTGACGGTGTAAATGAAAAACACGTCCTTCTGACGTGCCTAAAGATCATATGGTCCCAATTGTCTTCCAAACACATTTTTAATGCTCATTTTTTTTTATTTAACCCATAGATGGGAACCTAACAGGTACTACCACTCTGGGTCAGGGTGGACCTAGGATTAATGTCAATAAATGGGTACTTCATATTCCTCAGTATTACAGTATTGGAACTTCACAACTAGATACAATTTAACATCATACACAGTACACTAAGACCCTTAGGCACCGCTTTCTAGCACATGATAAAAAGTGTTGAGGTATTGCTATACGGAACAATCGTACAGGTGTTATGGCTTGACGTAACCAGCCGATTGATCGGAGTGGGCAAAACTGAACACACGTCCAGAGACAAAGTGGAATGCTTTATGTCTACGGGACTGCTCAGGCACCAGAGTTCCATCTTTAAGTATCACAGGTCACCACCCAAAACCAACAGGGGGCCTCATTGGCGGGATTCTATCTCTCTACAGAGGTGCAGTCGGTGTATTCTATAGCCCAAGTCGACAGGGTGGAATTATGTGAGTAAAGGTGTAACTTGATTTAGAAATGATAATAATAAAGAGGCAGTTTTCCAAGGAGACGATTTAATTTAACAGAAGATTTTAAGTTTGTTTTTTTTAAAATTATTAAACTAACCCCTAACCCTAACCCTAACCCTAATCCCTGATCCCTAACCCTAACCCCTAATCTAACCCTAAAAAACAACCGGATATAGACAGTGTAAATGAAAAACATCTCCTTCTGAATCGAGATCAAAAAGGGGTGACTAAAGGTCATATGGTCCGAAAATTGAATACCCACTATCACCTCTACTATTTTTTTTAGAAAAATGCCAAATAACTATACAGTTAGAAAATTTATAGTGGTTACAAATTCACAGAGTCACAAGAAAATAAATCTCTTTGAGTTCTTGAGAGATAAATACTCAATCGATCGATCTACCTGTATAGAGCAGAAATTGTGATTACTGTCAGAAATCTATCTCTTTGTCTCTCTCTGTCTCTGTCTCTATTTCTCTCTCGCAACATCTCTCTGTCCTACCTCACCTACCTACCTACATGCATACATACTATCCATCTGTCTATCTGTTACTCTCTGTCCCATCGTCTGTCAATCTCTCTCTGTGTCCGTCTCCTCTACCTACCTACATATCCATCTATCTATCTGTCACTCTGTCTCTCCCTCTCATCGTCTGTCAGTCTGTCTCTGTCTCTGTCTGTCTGTCTGTCTGTCTGTCTGTCTGTCTCTCTCTCTCTCTCTCTCTCTCTCTCTCTCTCTATCTATCTTTAAACGAGGGTCACAAACAGCAATCGCCCACACACACCCAACTCTTGAAAATTCAACTGAATAAAACGAAACTTAACACTTAAAAAAAGAGTTTCTAATATTTTTAATGCTTCACACTAAAGCCCAAACAAAATATATATACCATAAATAGACGGATATATATACATATATAACACACACACACCCACACACACATACATACATATATATATATATTATATATATATATATGTGTGTGTGTGTGTGTGTGTGTGTGTTGTGTGTGTGTGTGTGTGTGTGTTTATATATATATATACTGATCTATATTTATAACTATATGATAAATTTCTATTGTATTTATTGTTAAGTTTTTAAATGCCATCCTTAGCCAGTTGAAAAGGGCTTAGAGTAAGTAAGTCCTGAGTTATGGAATCCTTTGGTAAGTGAATCCTTCTATTGTTAAAGGTCCAGTGATTTAATCCTATGCCGTCGTCCACGAAAGTCAAAGTCGTTATGGCTAGTACTGTTGGTTCAAGTGTTATGTCAGCAGCAGAGTACTGCCAGCGATTGGCCAAGAGTTTAAAAACATCGTTCTCGGCGAGTCTATAAATAGAAGTGGGCTTTTAACACATACCTTATAAGAGAACTTTCTCAACATTTATGTATATATGTTTGTATGTATCTATCTATCTATGTATAAGAAGAGGTATAAGGAGGTATAAGGATTGCTTAAAAAACAACCTTGTAAAAATAAAAATAAGTCCTGACAACTGGGAAAGCTGGCACTAAAGAAACTGACTGGAGAGTTCATGTGGATGATGGCTGTACAGTTATGAGAGTGAAAGAATCGTGCATGAAAACCTAAAGCGTCAACTTCGAAAGGTTACACCTGTCATATTGGAGAGAACATGGAGGTTTGGAAGTGTCTGACATGTGGTCGAGTTTTGCTTTCGAGGGCTGGCTATGTCAATCATAGGAAATCTCACCTGGGTCAATCCATGCAGTTCAGGAATAAACTAATATGTCTTGTGCTATATGTGCAAGGTCTGTAAGTCGGCTTCTGGTCTTAAACATATGGTGGTCATAAGCATCAATTTTATCATCTGACTCATCTGATTCATCTGAATCATCTCATTCAACGGGGAAAAGTCTTTTCAATGTTATATTTGCGTCAACTTTGTAGATCTGCAGCAGGTTTGATGAGTCATTGAGGGCTCATGCAAGGAGGGTTCTGGTGTGGAGTTGTGGGATTGTGAGGGACGGCAATGATCTGTAAAGATTATGCTATTATTGCCTCTATGTATGTAGTGATCCCTCTATTGCTTCATCTTCAATGTCCTAACTTCTGCTCGATCTCTAAACGTAAAGTTTTATTTCATCGGGATGATAATAGCATTTGAATATAGGTTCATCGACAAATAATATCATAAATCAAGCAACCAAATATCAACTGCAACACAAGGTGTTAATGGTTTTTAATAAATATCACATAGATTCTTTGCGTTAATCTAAAATAAAAACAGCTTAGCAAGTTTACAAGAAGATAATGTAGAAAAAATAACAAGAATAAAAGGGGGAATTGTTTTTTGTTTTTTTTCTTCCATCACAAAAAGATTATCGGAGTCTTATTGACGGCAGACATTTACCAGATTCAGTCATGAAAGTTGCAAATTCAATTAAATACATCTACAGTGCCACCTTGATTTACGACTATAATTCGTTCTGCTCGTAACTTAATTTCCACGTATATCAAATGGATTTTATCCATTGAAATAAACTAAATGCATTAATCCGTTCCAGCTCTCCCAGTGCTACCTTGACTTACGGCGTTCAGATTGTATATGAATTTCAACTTATATCAAATGCCATTAATCCTTCCCAACCCTCCTAGTGGTATCTTGACGTAGGAATTTAATACGACCCGATCGTATATGAATTTCCACATATATCAAATGAATTTTCCCCTTTGAAATAAACTGAAATGCTATTAATCCGTTCCAGTCCTTCTAATGGCACCTTGACTTAAAAAATTAATTCGTCCGATCGTATATGAATTTCCACGTATATCAAATAAATTTTACCCATTGAAATAAACTGAAATTCCATTAATCCGTTCCAGTCGTCTAATGGTACCTTACTAAAAATTTATTCGTTCCGATCGTATATGAATTTCCACGTATATCAAATGAATTTTAACCATTGAAATAAACTGAAATGCTATTAATCCGTTCCAGTTCTCCTAGTTGTACATTGTTCTTTATTTTGTTTCAAAGAAAATAAGTACTAGCATTATTCCAAAGGTGCTGCAGTTTGTGCCAGGCAATTTCTACTAACCTTGCTAGTCAATGTTTGATTTTCTAATTGGAGGCATTTTTTACTCTTCCTCTAGCGTTTACAAGTATTTATTCATGACAAAGACTCGTCAAACTTTGATGAATGAAAGAAAGAGAAAAAGATTTGAAAAAGACCAAGGAAAGATGCAGAAAAACGATGGCTTGAGGAATTCATTATATTTGAAAAATTATAACCACAAAATGGAAGACACTTCAAGAAAGAAAGGCAAGAAAATCAATGACAAAAAAAAAAGTTATAATTATTTTCTGAATTAAAAATCAACAATTTATATTTGTTGATATTTTTTATCGTTTTATATAGACTGATTGATAATCGTCCAATGCTAACCCCACCCCCAAGCGTTTGTTATTTGGCTCAGTGATGCATTGTGATTATTAGGTCAATTACTTTGTCCATTAAAGACTTTCAGTGGTCATTTTGGAGGCGCTTTGTGTAATCGTTACCGTCGTAGGAAATGGACACGCCGTGACGTGTTCAAATCCTAGAAGCGGTTGTTCGAATTTCACACTTGGAAAAAGTATCAATCCAACTATTCTCCCTCCATCCTGGCGTACATAGTAGGACAGACTGGGATATTAAACCATGGTTAGGCAACTGAACTCGAGGAAAGAAAACTCTGAATTCAAACCAAAGAGGTTTTCTTTTTCGTTAGTCAAAACTACTGACAGATACTCCTCCCCAACTCTTTTTCAGGTATTTCGGAAAAACAAAGATATAATTTCGTAATACGTGGGATCGAAAAATAGAATAAAAGCAAATGAAAATAAATAACACAAAATAAAAAATTAAGAAAAATATAAATTATGATAAAACAAAAATTTAAAAAAAAGCAAAGATTAACAGAAGTCCTCAAACAGGAAAAAATGGCTAAACTTGCAAATTGGTCGGAAAATTAAAACGGAAAGTTTTTTGGTGGTCCCCATGACAGTTTAACTAGAGTGCATGAATTAACTTTTTTGCGAATTGGGTTACGGTTTAGGGGTTTGAGATTAAATTTGTTTTTTGTTTTTTAAAAAAAGCAAAAAAATACAAATTACTATACATTTAATGTTGAAAAATATATATATTTTAAACCAAGTTTAATTGAAATTATACATTGCAATACTAACACAAACAACTGAGACTAATGTGTCTACCGTTGGGTTCAATAATAATTTCAATGGTTAATTAAATGTATAGTTTTTTTCTTTTTTTTTTAAGCAATACGTAATAAAAACAACCTTAATCCCCAAACCCCTAAACCGTAACCCAATTCGCAAAAAGTTCATTCATAGACTGTAATTAAACTGTCATGGGGGATCACCAAAAAACTTTCCGTTTTAATTTTCCGACCAATTTGCAAGTTTAGCCGAAAAAAGAACTCGGAGCATGCACAGAAAAAAAAACTGGTCTTCCTGGCGCCAAAGAGAATCTCTTTCTTTTTTAGCGGGAATTTTGCGGGGTACACATGCTATGAACTGGTTCAAGAGAATCTCCTCTCCAAATAAATAACTGTGACCCTACGAATAAAAATATAACCCTAGTAGTTCCTTTGTCTTTGTGTCTTCTTTTCTCTTCTTTAATTCGTTTTCAGCCTGACAATTAAAAAAAACACGTATAATTGAGTTTAAAGAAAATTACCCAGAATAAGCAAGATAACCGAAAGCTAAACCTACATAAAACCATCACTATAAAGTACACAAGATATTGTCTGTAATGTTCAGACGTCAAGAGCCGAATTAAAAATGGCTGGTTCGATTCCGGCCCTCGTCAACTCAGCATATGAAAGGGCCGGTTTAGATCAGTCGGTAGAGTCTCCGGCTGGGACATCGAGATTCCTGGTTCGATCCGGCCCTAGCCAACTCAGCGTATGAGTAGCACATGGATATGTGCGGTAAAGTGAGGAGCTGATGGTATGAATGCCGGTCCGCCTCAGACGCCGAAGTAATCTCCTTGGTATAGCGCTAGTGAAAAGGGGATAGACTCCCTCGCTGTCTAGCAAATATCGACTTTAGGCCACCGACGACTTTACCTTTTTTTTTTTTTACATCCATGACTATTTATATCCGTCTGTCTGTTCAATGGAAGATATCCCTGTTCAGCCTCAATACAGGGGCAGATCAAACTATTGTACTCATACATGGCCCTCTCCTTTATCACCAGGGGATGAACGAACATGGTCCTCTTGGTTTGTATGCGACCGAGTATTCGTGATCTCCGTGCATCCGTGGTAACAAGGCCCTTAGCGCTCCTACCCTGCGACACGAGTTTTGTATCAATTTTGTTCATGGTATCCTCAGAGGGTCGTTGCTGCTGGGGCTCAGCATCCGTGGGAGGATTCAAAGCTCCAGGCGTGGAACAATGTGGGCCATAAACAACTGGGTATATTTTATGGGGGAAGCGACGGTTACGTAGATAATAATAAATAGATAATATACCTATTATCTATTTATCATTATCTGATTTTTATGTATCTGATATGTAACGGAAAATTCCTCTAATATATCCATCTATCTATTACTGAAAATATTCTCATCAATCTGACCGGAGTTCCCGTTCAAAGAAACCTTTTTCTTATTTTCGATTAAATTCAACGTAAACTTTTTGTACTCACCACATAAAATGATAATTCTTAAGAATTCCAGCTGAGAGAAATTAATGAGAATTGTTCAAGTAATTGGATTTTTTTGTATATATTGTGTAAGTACAATGAAGTAACCTGCCCCTGTGGCTAGGCTGAACAGAGTTATCTGCCCTTGAGAAGATACATATAGTAATGGAAGTAGCCATTTGCAATTCGGTTCTTGACGTCTGAACACTACTCTTGCATTATTTCAGGATGACAGAGAATAAAGTTTTTTCTTGCATTAAGTACTTCTTAAGTCTTTGCTTACTTTAAACCGCACTCAGCGGCTTATTCACCACTGTGATGCTACGTATATCACACCCAAGCAAAGTACAGAAATTGATTCATTATAATTTAGCAGGAGGACGCAGATTACAATAATAGAGGACTTTATTTGAATAGAATGAGTTCTGAGGTGAATAGATAATGAACTATGGAATTTTCCATCATACAGGTAAAAATATCGAGAAGAAGAAGGGAATTTGGTTGGCAATGAGTTAAATGCAATGCGAAGACGAACAAATTTAATTTAAAATGTGGAGAGATAAATCCGGCGAAACAGAATTTTCAAAAAATTAAAAAAAAGAAAAAAAACAAAGAAAAAACAAAATCAAGCAGACAACTAAATCACTAAAAATCCTGCTTTTATTTTAAGCGGTCTTTGACTTGTAAAACTTTTTTTTTATTTCTTCTTTCTCAGTCCACATTTCAAAGCCGAACTTCCCAATTCATTTTTTCGAATTTTCTTCTTTTTATTATTGAAAATCCCTCCAGCAGCATCCAATCCTTTTTTTTTTCAAAATATCCGTCAATTATTTCATTTATTATCATCATAAAATTTGCCCATCTCTTTCCTTTCATTTGGTATCTTTTTTCTTTCTCAATTATACACTCTAGATATCTCCTTTTCCCCCTTTTTCCATATCTCTTCTTTTTACCCACTCTATTTCTCTCTTTAAATCTCTCCCTTTTTCCGTTTCTCTTCTTTTTACCTTCTCTATATTTCTCTCCAAATCTCTCTGTTTTTCCCTTTTTCCATTTCTCTTCTTTTTTACCGTCTCTATATTTCTCTCTAAATCTCCCCGTTTTTCTCTTTTTCGTTTACTCTTCTTTTCCCCCTCCGTATTTCTTTCTCTAAGCGTCAGTTACTTCTTTTCCACGTCTCTTTTTTACCCTCTCAATTTCTCTCTATATATATCTCCTTTTTCCCTTTTCTCTTCATTTTTATCCTCTCTATTTCTCTCTCTAAATATCTCCTTTTTCCCTTTTTTTCTCTTCATTTTTTACCCTCTCTATTTCTCTCTCTAAATATCTCCTTTCCCCTTTTTTTCTCTCATTTTTTACCCCTCTATTTCTCTCTCTAAATATCTCCTTTTCCCTTTTTTCTCTCATTTTTTACCCTCTCTATTTATCTCTTTAAATATCTCTTTTTCCCTTTTTCTCTCTTCATTTTTACCCTCTCTATTTTTATTTTAACCCCTCGCTCTATTTCTATTTCCTTTCTCCCTTACGCACAAAACTCGTCCTCTTATCAACTCATACCGCAACTCATTTTTTCCCCATTTCCTTCCTCATCTCTTCTGATCTCTTTTTCCTCAGACCAACCTGTCCCGCGGCGCAGTTTTCTTCTTCTACCTCCTCCTTCGACAAATGAGCTCGTCTCCTGGTGATAATCTAACGAGAAACAAACTCCTTTTGCCGCGCCGATTGAAAAGACGCGCAGTTAGCGAAGATAAGCCGCCCAGTTTGCCGACGGATAAACCAATAAAGATATCCAATCGGAATAAATCGAGATTTCCATTATCGATATTTAGGGCCAGCAAGCCGCCAAATGACAAATTGACTACTTGGAGTTCTCTTCATTATCCGAGCCACTGAGGCGTGAAGGCAGCGCACACCATGGCAACCGATCGACTTATTGGCCACTCTCACGCCCTCGGGTATTGGGGGAGGGTGTAACCTCGTAGAATATAAGAATTCTTTAATCACAGCAAGTGTGGAAGACCGTCCTGACCACAATTATTAAGGCCGACAGTTTCACTAAGTTTCTTGCCACAACGCTAGGTGTTAGCCATGGTGACTATCAAGGCGCCGTTCTGTGTTCTTCTTATCAATGGAAGTGAAAATCATTTTATCTTAAATGTTGCGAAACACTGTAAATGGCTGTGGAAGTGGGAGTTTGTGTCAGGGACGCACTGAAAAGTTAGGTCAGATAGGAAAACGAAAAGTAGGAATCCATTAACTCATCCGCCTATACAAGTCCAGCATTCTAAACAAAAACGATGTCAATAATAATAATAATAATAATAATAATAATAATAATAATAATAATAATAATCACGACTGGGTTGGGAAGATAATCCACTGGAAATTATGCAAAAAAATTAAATGGTATATGCATAAGCCAGAATCTGTTCTTGAGAATGAAACGCATAACATTTTCTGGGACTTTGAGATAAAGATGGATCACCCTATCCCAGCCAGGAGACCAGACCTAGTGTTGATTAATAAAAAACATCAACAACAAAAAACGGAGAAAGTGTCTACTGGTGGACTTTGCGATTCCAGCAGATCACAGGGTGAAGCTGAAGGAAAATGAAACGATGGATAAAAACCCCGACCTTGACAGAAAATTGAAAAAGCTGTGGAATATGAGGGTCAATGTGATACCAATTGTAGTTGATGCACTTGGAACGGTTTCAATAACTTGGAAGAGAGACTGGAGGATCTGGAAATCAGAGGAAGAATAGAGACCATCCAGACTACTGCACTGCTGCAATCGGCTAGAATACCCAGAAGAGTCCTGGAGACCTGAGGAGACTTGCTGTCACTCAGACTCCAGTGAAAGACCATCAGCTAATGCTGATGTGAAAAATCAAAAGAAGCAAATAATAATAATAATAATAATAATAATAATAATAATAATAGGATAGTCCAAAAGTAATGCCATTTTATTTGGGACAAGTATAATTACCAACACAGGAACAGGTATCATAGAGTCTATCACCTATTCACTAGCACTAGGCCAAGGAGATTGTTTTTGCATATGAGGTGGGGCGCCACACCTACCATCAGCACCTTAATTTACCACACAGTTCCCTGTGCTACTCATACGCTGAATTGGCGAGGGCCGATATCGAACCAGGAACCTTGTGGTTCTTAAACGGACACTCTACCGTTATCTCATAAAAAATATAAATTTACTGGCCAACGCACGTTTACGCCTAATCAATACTTAAGTCACAAGTATTTAATTTATTATCTTTTTCACCGATTACATATTAAAAACAGACTATTAATAAATGTATCATACAGCAAAATGAAGCTGGTCCTTTGTGGATCACATCTATACTTCTCCACATAGCCAACGTTTCTCTCATTAGCAATGTTCCACCTTCGAATAAGTGCATTTATCCCGGACCCGTAAAAATCTGTTGATTGTTCTTTGAGCCACTTCTTCCCTGCAGATTTCACTTCATCGTCACATGAATATTGTTTGCCTCTCAAATCTTCTTTCATGAGACCGAAGAGATGATACTCTGAAGGCCCTAAATCTGGTGAGTATGGAGGCTGTGGTAAAGTTGTCCATTCGAATGAGGCGATTCTCTTACTTGTCCCGATGCTTGTGCGTGGTCGAGCATTGTCATGCTGAAGGGGGGGGGGGGCATTGTCGATTGGCAAGTTCGGTCTTACTCGTCGGATTCTTGATCTGAGCCTCGTTAGGATCTCAATATAGGTCTTAGAAAACTTCACATGAAATAAAAGGAAACGGCATTACTTCTTGACTCACCTTCGTAATAATAATAATAATAATAATAATAATAATAACCAAACTTAACAGCAGAAATCTGATTAAATGAATCAATACCTGGGCTGTCCCCATTATAATATACTCAGGACCATTCTTAAAATGGACAAAAGAAGGACTCAGACGGATTGACCAAAGGACGAGAAAATTAATGACCATGCTCAAGGCTCTCCGCCCTAGAGGTGATAGAGATAGATTATATGTGTCAAGAAAAGAAGGGGGAAAAGGTCTTGCCAACATAGAGGAATGCGTAGAAACCACAATCCAACAACTTGTAGATTACACAAGAAAGAGCAAAGACAAACTACTAATGGCGGCCAACAATAGTAGAAGCGACAGATGGACAAACAGAAAAACAACAAAGACTAAAAAACAAAAATGGGAAGAAAAACAATTATACGGACGCTTCAAACGACAAATAGAAGAGATTGCACATGGAAAGACTTGAACTTGGTTAAGAAAAGGAAACCTCAAAAGAGAAACTGAATCACTTATAATTGCTGCACAAAATAATGCCGTAAGGACAAGTTATATCAAAGCGAAAATTGGTAAGACCCAACAAAATAGTAAATGTAGACTTTGCGGTAATAGAGATGAGACTATAAACCATATACTCTGCGAATGTAGCAAACTAGCACAACGAGAATACAAAACTAGACACGACTGGGTTGGGAAGGTGATCCACTGGGAATTATGCAAAAAATTACATTTTGACCACACAACAAAATGGTATATGCATAAACCAGAATCTATTCTTGAGAACGAAACGCATAAAATTCTCTGGGACTTTGAAATAAAAACGGATCACCTTATCCCAGCAAGAAGACCAGACCTACTGTTGATAAACAAAAAAGAAAGAACTTATCAACTGGTGGATTTTGCAGTGCCAGCAGATCACAGGCTGAAGCTAAAGGAAAATGAAAAAATGGACAAATATCTGGACCTTGCCAGAGAACTGAAAAAGTTATGGAACATGAAAGTGAAAGTGATACCACATGGAACAGTCCCAAAAGGATTAGAAAAGGGTTTGGAATGTTTGGATATCAAAGGAAGGATTCAAACCATTCAAAACACTGCACTGTTGCAACCTGCCAAAATACTCAGAAGAGTCCTGGAGACCTGAGGAGACTTGCTGTCACTCAGACTCCAGTGAGATACCATCAGCTAACACTTATGTGAAAACTGAAAAGGAGTGAATAATAATAATAATAATAATAATAATAATAATAATAATAATAATAATAATAAAAATAATAATAATAATAGCAGATCATAGGGTCAAGCTAAAGGAAAAGGAAAACATGGACAAATACCTGAACTTTGTCAGAGAACAGAAAAAGTTATGGAATATGAAAGTCAAAGTGATACCAATTGTAGTTGGTGCACTTGGAACGGTCTCAAAGGGATTGAAAACGGGGTTACAAAGTTTGGAAATCAGAGGAAGGATTGAAACCATTCAGAACACTACACTGCTGCAATCTGCCAGAATACTCGGAAGAGTCCTGGAGACCAGAGAAGTCTTGCTGTCACTCAGACTCCAGTGAAAGACCATCAGCTAATGCTGATGTGAAAGCTCAAAAGGAGTAAATAATAATAATAATAATAATAATAATAATAATAATAATAATACTAAACTGAGTCTCTTATTATCGCAGCACAATAAAATGCGATAAGAACAAACTATATAAAGGCAAAAATAGATACCACGAAGCAGAATAGCAAGTGCAGAATGTGTGGAGAGACAAAGACGAAACAGTTAATCATATAAGAAACGAATGCAGCAAACGCGCACAAAGAGAGAACAAGACTAGGTACAACTGGGTGGCAAAGGTGATCCACTGGGAATTGTGCAAGATATTTAATTTTCACCATACAACTAAATAGTATACGCACAAGCCTGAACTTGTCCTGGAGAATGAGACGCATAAAATTCTCTGGGACGTTGAGATACAGACGGTTCACCTAATCCCGGCCATGAGACCAGATTTAGTATTGATTAAAAAAAAAGAACACCTGTCATCTCGTGGATTTTGCCGTTCCGGTCGACCACTGAGTGAAAATGAAAGAAAGCAAAAAGATAGACAAATACGTTCCCAGTGTACCAATTCTAATTCCTGCCCTTGGAACGGTATCCAGGATTGTAATATAAGCCCTCCTTTTAAAATAAGCCCTAGTTGAGAGCAGTAACATTCCAGAGGATGATATGATTTTACTGATTTCTCATTAATGAGTTTTTGACTAAAAGAACATCTTAATAGTAAATAAGTGTAGATAGTTTTTCATAATTTCAGTTTATTTAGAAATTTTGTAATTTTCTACGACTGAAAGTCATCTTTTGATATATGAAGAATAAGTTACCCTCCGAATATAAGCCCTGTTTTGAATAGTGTTATTTCACAAGAAAAAAACATGTCAGCGGATGGCATGTAAAATACTAAGCGTAGAGGTCAGTCTATGACGCCTGCAGTGGGTTGATGTATTATACAAGTGTTTAATAATGGAAAGAACCAAAATTAATTGAACACGGTCCTATCGAAAACTAATAATTTTTAAACAGATCTATTTGAACCATAGATGGGACCCTAACAGGTACTAATACCCCGGGTCAGACTGGAGTAATAGCCGTGGAGAGGTACTCTACATTCTCCAGATTTCTAGAACTTTGAGCCTCAAAATCAGATGCAGTTTAATGTCACACCCAGGGCACTTTCCTAGGTATGACATTAAACTGCATCTGCATTTGAAGTATAAATATGTAATGACTAGAAGCGGCTACCCAGTGTCACCTGGGTAGAGGGGAGCGCAAAATTACTTCGTGTCCTAATTTGTTTACGCTTGAGATTCACAAATGCTGGACATTTTTTAAGTAGAATTTTAATCCACTTTCTATGTATATTTTAACTTTTAAATATATTCGAATATAAATCAAATCTTCATAATTCTCGCACGAAAAGCAGGAACCGGTGATTTTATGTATATTTGGGTGAGTGATGACCTGTTAATTACTATCGTTGGTTTCTGATGGAACAGACCAAGGTGAGGATGGGAGTGAGAGTAAGAGAGATGTAAGAAAGGGGAATCTTGCCGAAGTCTTTGAAGGGGGCGGACGGACAGAGTTGTCTGGTCCTTTTAAGGAGACAGACGCAAGATGCGGTCTGTTTTCCCAGGCCATTCCTCGGTGGTTAACTTTGGATTAGAAATGAGGAGCTCTGAAAAAAAAACACCAAGTCTTGTGTTCTTTACTAAAAACTAACAACGGACGCAAGGATAAAAATAATCCAAAACGATCCCAAATAGTTCCAGACCCAAAATGAGAAAATGCTAGACCAACAACAGACCCAGCTCAGACCCATATATATATATATATATATATGCTTCTTTAACTGAACCCAGCTAAAGTTACATTACACCGTTTAAGTTAAGCATGAATTATATAATGTATATATATATATATATATATATATTTACCAACACTTCCGCACGAGAACGATGGGACCCAAGGTCAATTTATTAAGCAGTGTTTAACAGGTTTTAATTCAGATATTTCCTTCTCCTAGACTTCTTAGCCTAATGAAGGTTAAAGAGAACAGTCAGTCCTACTATTTTATCTTAGGTGAAGGGAGAATATTTGGATGCATACACCGAGAACGGGTGTAAGAGATAATGAGAAAATGGAAACCTTGCCTAATAGTTGAGAAGATACTGACGAAGAGAGTTGACTGGTTGTTTGAATAGGACATACACAGTATGTGGCCTGTCCTCTGAGGCCATTTCCCAATGGTTAATTTGCGGCAGTAAAATAAAGGTCTCAAAAATCAAATCTTGTGTTCATTAATTAAAAATTGGCCAAGACAAGACATCCCAAGAAGCATGTGATTCCATACCCCCAACAACAGAGAGAATGCTAGCCCAACAACAGACCCAGCTCAGCAGATAAGTAATACAAGAAGAAGAAGTAGATAATTATTGATATGGATATAAACCTTTTTTTTAATAATGTAAAAACGATATTAGAATACCTGAATCTTACCAGAGAGCTGTAAACGATAGGGAAGATGAAAATGATGGTGATAACAATTTCAATTATCATTTAAACTAGAAAAAAACACGTGCTGCGGTGTACAAATTAATTTTTGAAAGACGTTGTTTGGGGAAGGCAGTTAAAAATACAATGCCAGAAAATGTGTACCACAAGTAAATAAGATCATCAAATTTATTAAAGGCGTATAAAAATAAAACAATTTGAAATGGAGACTTAGTTCTGATAACACGAAATACATATTAAAATAAAACAAACTATATATCAATATATAACACCGGGCATGTATTTATCAAAACTTGATTTAAAAAAAAACAACAACGACCGTCTAAGGTTACATGCAAGAATTTTGAGTGTATATAATAAAACAGTGTTCTTTATTCTATGTATTGGTGATTTTGGATACAGTGACGTAAGCAGTAACGTAGATTTTGTTACAGACAAATAGAGACCGAATCTCCTTAATTAATAGATATCCAACCGTTCAAGAACATTTGGAACTATTCATAACCATTTAGAATCACTTAATACTCAAATACTTAAGTATCAATATTTAATACTGCTTAGGTACTCTTTATATCATAAGTAACTATTTACGAACAACTGGTATTATTAGTAAGTATTCAAAAAACCTTGGTACGGTAAGTGTTTACGAATGACTTGTATTGTAGCTAATCAAGAACTGTCAGTACCTCTTTACTAACGACATATATTATAAGTAACTATTCAAGAACCCTTGGTACTGTAAATTAATGTCTACGAACGACTGGTATCCTTAGTTATAATTATGTATACTTAGCTAGTTAAGTCATTTTTAGTGTAAAAGCATTCTCTACCCTGTGTTAAATAAAGCCTTGTTAATTTTCAAACAGCCTGGTCTTGTATTATCATTCAGTCTTCCGTATTTTATCTGAATGTAAAGACATAACAGTTTTTAATAACAAACACTAGATATTCTTGTTTTATTTTATTTTCTGCGCTCATATATTTTATTCTCCATCCAAGTAAAAATACCTTGGGAGTAGACACTTATCTTGCGTCTGATCTCTTCAAACACTCAGCCAAGACTGCCAACTCTTCACGATCTCTTTCTCTTACTGTCCTTATCAC
>CM042158.1:32632344-32642344 GCA_023376005.1 Doryteuthis pealeii | reverse complement strand
CGAGTTCAACAAGAAGGTTCACGAGGTTAACTGATTCCATTGGCAATAATTTCATTCTTTGAGATATTAGGGATGTCTAATTTTCTTGGTGTTTTTTTTTCAACCCTTGGCAAACATAATATCATCTTCCATGATTTTCACAAAATTGTCCGTAGTCGGGCATATGAATACCGACGCGTTCATTTATTAAAGGATTTTTTGGCAGGAATATTGGGAAAGAGTTAAAAATCGGATAGATAAAAGCAGATGAAGGCAACACATGTATTAAAAATACAAAAAAGAACAACAACAAAATATTAAACATGCTTAATCATTCACATATGCGCGATCAGAAAGATCTACGGAAGTCCCTTTGTGAATATGTAGATGTGATTATATCGAAACGTATTGGTAAATTAAATGCTCGCATTCAGGGAAAAGATGGACCGGGCGCAATGCTCAATGGAATGATTTTTACAAGTGACAAAAAGCAGAGATCAGCTTTATTATCTGATGTAACTCTCATGGAGCTGTTAATCCATTTACCAAAAAAAGAAAAAAAGAAAAAAGAAGAAGCGATCTTGTTGATGCGGAGGCTTTGTTTTGTTTTATCTTGTTTTGTCTTGTTTGTTTTTTTTTTGTTTTGTTTTTTGTTTTTGTTTTAGTTTTGGAAACAATTTTTTTTCTACGGTGGATGTTGTCGATGAAGAGAGAATGTTGCCAAATATTTGTGATTATTCATCAAAAAGATAAATGAAAAAGGAAACTTTCTAAAAAATCTTTTGTTTTGTTAATGAGGATTAACTCTTTGCCTACTTAAAACCGTTCACATTGTCTCTCTTTTGATTTTTTTCTTCTTTTTGTTAGTTTGTTTCGGAAACTATTATTATCGATTAGAATAATGAAATGAAAATGTTGACAAATACGTGTGTATATTCTAAAATAACATGCCGGTACATGGTCTCAATTTATGGGAACGATGCTCCGGCTCAGTATTACAGTCGTTGGATGGGATGATACCAAAATATAATACTATAGTGAGATATTTCTTCTAATGCTGGTCGTAGCACATATTTTAGTATTATAGTGTCCTGGAGGAGAGCTGGTTCTATGCTTTCGAATCAACTCGGCGGAAATATGATTAAATAACCAAAAATTCCGATCATATTGGTCAAATTCCATAATTTAAGGAATTTATGCCTATGTGACAATTCATTGTTTACATAAATTTATATTTTGAATATAAACATTATTATTATTATTATTATTATTATTATTATTATTATTATTACATTTTCTTTTCTTACAGTAACTTTTAACTTTTAACAAACTACCATAATTAATAATTAGGGTAGTTTTAATTAATTAGTAATTAATTAACAGATCGCCAATCAACCCATAACACTTTAATAGTGTTATAATTCATAAAAAAGAAAATGAAAGAGGAAACCGTTTCTTTTTTTGTTAACTCGTTTCCTAATTTAAGCCGCTCACAGCGGCTCTCTTTTAATTCTTGTTTTCTTTGCTTCGGAAACATGTTGGTCCAGGGTAGATGAGAATAGTGAAAGAAAAAGGTTTCCAAATATTTGTGTGTATTCATAAAAAAGACAAAGGCCGCATCCCCAAAGACCCACTGTATGGTGAATTAGTGGAGGGCACCTGTCCGGTAAGGAGACCACGCCTGTGCTTTAAAGATGTCTGCAAGAGGGACATGAAGACCTGCCACATTGATACCAACACATGGGAGACTTGTGTGTAAGATTCAAAGTGATAATACTTGAAGATAAAACTCCGACAACGGTTGATAGACAACACATTTTATATACAGCACAAGAATTAACAGGGTACATAATACATAGAGGTGTACATAAACATACATACACAAGTAGAGATTATGACACATTCATGAATGGTAAAATACAAGATATTTAGGTATCAAAGAGATATTTAAAT
Organism: Doryteuthis pealeii; assembly: GCA_023376005.1. Taxonomy (NCBI): domain Eukaryota; kingdom Metazoa; phylum Mollusca; class Cephalopoda; order Myopsida; family Loliginidae; genus Doryteuthis; species Doryteuthis pealeii. The sequence goes on along the minus strand of CM042158.1, from coordinate 32,640,412 downwards.
GTACATAAAAACATAGTTACGGCTACATGACTAAAGGATAGTCATATATCGTATACAAGACTTACTAGCACTGAGTGGCCAGTGTTAAGGGCCGAAGCCCCAACGAGAAGGGGATAGACAGAGTATAACCCATAGTCTCACGTAGGTCGAGCAACAGGAAAAGAGAAAGAGACGTTCAAATCAGCCGCTTAAATATCAAAGGCCCCTAGCGGGAACCAGCGAAACTAAACGGGCAGACAACTCCCCAGGCGAACACGAAAATAACGCCACATATGCAAAAGACCGTGCGACCTGGCGACTCCTCGTCAAACAAGGAACGAGAAGGAGTGAGAAAGAGAGAAAATTAGCCTCCGCTGAAAAGAGAGCCTAAAGGAAGGAGAGAGAACAGCAACCCCAGCAAGCATTACTGTTTGTTTGCAGTCACTGCATCAGAGATTGCCATTCAAAAATTGTTCTGATCAGCCACTCACGCAGCTGCAGATAAATAATAATGATAAAAATAGACACAACGTCATCGTCTTCAGTAGATGAACGGATGCCAACCAATGAGGTTTAACTATGTGTTCTTTAAACCGCTCACAACGGCTCTCTTTCATTTTCTGTTTCTTTATTTTATTTCGGAAACAATTGTTTGGTCCATGAAGGATGATGAGGATAAAGAAAAATATTACCAAAAGTTTGTGTTTATTCATCAGGAAGATAAATAAATTTTTGTTAATGAGGTTTAACTCATTGTCTACTTTAAACCGTTCACAGCGGCTCTCTTTTGTTTTTTATTTATTTCTTTGTTATAGAATGATTTTTCGGTCAACGGCGGATGATGAGGATGAAGAGAAAATGTTACCCAATGATTTTGTGTTTATTAAATCAGGAAGATAAATTGACAAAGAAAACTGTTGCTTTTATGGAGTACAAAGGCAGAATAGTGCACATGTGATAATATCAATAGAATCCTAGCATTAGATTACAGAAACTCCCGAAGTAACGTTATCTTAAGCCTAACGCTAATACTAACCCTAACCCTAACACTGACACTAACACTAACCCTAACACTAACATTAACCCGAAAACTAACCCTAGCCCTTACCCTAACTGTAGTGAGAGAGGAGACCTACTTCGTGCAACACGGTGTGTGACAGAGAGAGGGCGGGCATGAAGACTTCTCGAAGGAAGCGGGCTAGGCTTTGCCTGGCGTGTTGGACTGACCTAGAGTCGAACCCGCGTCCTTCAGTATGTGAGCGCGCTGTGGACGAGCAGTGAAATAGGAAATAGCTGAGTGGCCCGGATATAGGTGGTCGCGCCGTAAGGATTGACGCGTACTTGCAGTGCTGACGAGTGTCGCACGTGCTGCACGGACAATTCTGAGTGAGGAGCCCGGATGTGGTGGATTGAGGTATATTTTAAGGACTTGCTCTCCCAGACCAGGGTGAGAACAACTGCAGTAGCATTTTGTTGTGGAGACGAGCGGGATAGAGAAATACATTGGGATATTGTTGGTGAGACGAGCGTGATACAGTTGGGAGAGTGTTTAGACTGAAGACTGTCGATTGTAATTACATTGCGTCAGACCTGACTGTGACCCCCCACCACCACTGATTAGACTAACCCTAATCCGAGTGCCTTAAAGGTTACTGGTATTTCAGTGAAATGTAATAAATGTAATGTTTTCTTTGTTATAGAATGGTTTTTTGGTCCACGGCGGATGATGAGGATGACAATCTAATGACATTTTCTCTTGTACACTATTGTGCATTAGTACCCCGGATGTTATTTTCCTTCCCATGTGGCGTAAACATGTAACCACCAGAAGAATTTTAACAGATATTTCGTCCATAAGATTAGCCATCTTAGGACATGAATAACCAGCACCTAACAAAAGAAAATTGATTCTTCTGCTAGCGACAAAACAATGTCTATAATGTTTGAATTGAATGCTGTCGTTTAAAAATAAATGAATAAATAACACAAAGAAACAATAACAATCGTCTCAATCAGCATTTATGTCCACTAAATAATCGATAATTTTCACATTTAGTTGGCTAAATCCCTAGCAAATAAGGTAATTAGAGTATCCTTCCTTGACTTTCACTTTGAAACAAGCCGGTAGCCATGTTGAATGTCTCCGTGCGAAATAAACAAATCTTAGAAACTTTTTCGAAAACAATACAACTGCATGCTTTAACACAAAAAATATCATAAAATGTGTTCTTAATAACAATTAAGTTCATTTCAGATAATACACACGCACAATTTTATGCTAGGAATTTAGCCAATTAAAGGTGAAAATTACCAATAATCCGGACTCAAAACTAATACGGATTCGCGTAAATTATCTATCTATAATAAATGTAACGTGGTGCGCTGACCACAGCACTAAGAGAACGTTTGTGACGATGCCGACTTTAGCAAAGGAACGCGACCCTTTGAAGTTTGTGTACCAAAACAAAAACTTCTAGCAGCGATAGCCTGATGGTTGTTCGCCCAAATAAATCCTTCCTCTTTCTGTGGGCAGGGGACAGTGACCAGTACTACCATCTCCCGTAATGGTAAGAAAATCTGTGTAACTCCTTGCTGTTATTCTGGGAGTGGAAGGGGCTTAAAGGACGCGTTTCGTCATGGCCAATCAACTTAAGTCAACAGATTTTTGGCTTCAGCTGAGTCTGCTTAGTATTTGTTTAGTCCCAACAGCTGGGCCTTAAGGTTTCATGTCATTCACAAAGACTTTACTTAGTGCAACAGACACAGTAATTTATTTTTTAAAAAGATTTGTTCTTTCAGCCGAGGATTCAAGAGAGTGAGAGAAAAATCTCATCGATATCTTACTTAAGTTTTCTTTGAATTCTTCGTTAACACCGACTCAACCGATCTAAATGTATTGGCTCTCATTAACTTAATTCGTGCGATCCAAGTACCAGCCGCTTCAAGCCCAAAACTATATCTATCACTCACCTGGGTTAAACGCCTAGCCTCCAACTAGCCTCTTACAAAACCTCTACAATTTAATAATTTTCTCCCTCTTCGCGAGCTTCCCACTGTTATCCTTTTCCTTTTGATTTTCGTTTCCTATCATCACACACCTCCATATATTATCTATCCTCATCGCTGGCATTGTCTGTGCCTTCATAGTCCCCTGTCGGTTCCACTGATAATACTTCCACCCCGTCACTGTTATCGACGTCTGTCTGTATGACTCACCCGGATTAAACGCCTAGTTCCCAACTAACACCCTGCCTCTCAGGGCATCTGTTTAATTTTTTTTTTTCGGGACTTTTTGAAACATCACCGCAATTTCCAAACGTGTTTATCTAATTTTCTTGGTCACTCCTAAGCCACCTGGTTTTTAAGATCAAAAGAGACTAATCCATTTCAGTCACCATTAAGTCAGATATTTTGGCGAAATTGTTTATAAAAGAAAACATAGGGTCTGGTTTGTTTATTTCTAACCAGTAATGGGAAATCAATATATTTCTCAATCAACTTTTTTCTCATTATCATATTTCCCTCAGATGCTAATCCCTGTTTTAACCTATTCTCGGATAGCATTTTTCCTTCAGGCTTTGAGACATCTGCTTATCCCTTTAACCCGGATACATCACACAACCCATCTCTCTCTCTCTCTCTCTCTCTCTCTCTCTCTCTCTCTCTCTCTCTCTCTCTCTCTTGCCCCACTTAAAGAGAATTCTTAGAAAACATTTACAAATTTGATTATTTCCTCCCTTTTAACGAGCCTCCCACAGTTATCCTTTTCCTTTTGACTTTCGTTTCCTATTATCACACACCTCCATATATTATCTATCCTCATCATCGCTGGCATTGTCTGTGCCTTCATAGTCCCTGTCAGTTCCACTGATAATTACTTCCACCCCATCACTGCCATCGACGTCTGTCTGTCTGTCATTTTGGGCCATTTGGCGCTCCTTAATCGGGATGTCACTCTCATCTGTCGAGTTTTCCCTAAGACAACAATATGTAAAATTCGGGTAATCCTTTTCTTCGATCTCCGAATCCGTATCAGACGCATCAGAATCGGCCGGTGCAGCCAGAGTTGCCTTTTCACTGGTCATCCAGCATCAGGTATATCCCATTTGTCTACATTCGCAAAACGCAGGAGTTCTGCGAGTGCTTCTACCACCGAGTCTGTTAAGTGATCTTTAATTCTATATGACACCGGGTTAGTATTTTCTCCTATAATATAATTTGGCTTCCACCTTTTATCCAATTTCCCCCATTTGTGGTGGTTTCTATAATAAATAAAATCTCCTACTTTAAATTCAACCTCTTTCGTTTTGCTATTCAACCTATCATCTTGACGTTGCTTTGCTTTCTATAGATTATTCCAGACTAAGGTAAAAGCACGGTGCTGTCTAGTGGAAGGATTCCCTTATGTTCAATCTCAGTGCGACGAGCATCTGAATGATGTAAATTTCCTTAGCTAAAATATCTTCATGGTTCTATGTACACTCTGTACCTTATCGTTACATTGGGGATGGTAAGATATGTGGTCACATGGTGCACATTCAACTCTTCTGAGGTCTTTTCATGATGTAATTAATATTTTCCTTTCCATTGTCCGTTACTATCTGCAGTGGCACACCAAACCTGGGGAATACATCATCCATTAGCAGGTGACTATCAGCCTTCTTGTTAGGGACACGGAAAAATCTGGACACCAACTTTAGATACTGATAGGTCTACTGACCCGGAGTGGTAGTACCCGTTACGGTCCCATCTATGGGTTAAATAAAAAAAAGACGCTCCTCTCTCTCTCTCTCTCTCTCTCTCTCTCTCTCTCTCTCTCTCTCTCTCTCTCTCTCTCTCTCTCTCTCTCTCTCGTGTGAAAGAAATTGTTTTTAGAATGTTTTAAAAACTTTTTACAAGTTGCAAAAATTCGGACAAAGAAATATATTAGAAGTAGCGAGTCCATCTGTTCAGTAGAAACCATCCTTTTGTTGAATTCGTTTGAAATTTTCTAATATATATGTTAGGAAATTTTTGAGAGTTATATATATATATATATATTATATATATATATATATATATATATATGGGAAAAATAAGAGGAAATTAATCCGACAGTACGTGGAGAAAGGTAGACAAACACGGGATGTTGTAGAACATGGTTGTTTATTGTAGGTAGTGATGTCAACGTTGTCAAATATATATATATATATATATATATATATATATATATTATTGATTAATATTACCATTGATTTGGCATTCTCAGTTTGTGGCATGGGCTGGTGGCCCAGTGTGTTGAGTCTCCGCTCTTTACTCTGTGGTCCACTGGTTCAATCTCTAGTGGCGAAGATTGTGGTATGCACTGCTGATGAGACCAAAGGAGGTCGAAACAGTTGTCCAGTGCTCTGGATGTCGCAGATGCTGTTTGCCGAATTGTCTGGTCGTGGTAATATGATTCAATTATCAAATATATATATATATATATATATATATATATATATATATAATATATATATATGAGAAGTAAAAAAACAAAAATGTGTTTGATATGGCTTTTTTAGCCGACAATGTTTGGGAGAATATGTGCTTAATTGAAATCTTACCTAATTTTGAAAATTAATTAATTAATAATTAATGAATTAGGCGGGCATACCTATTCTAATGTAAGGCTAAACAAATCGAGAAAAATCAATCTCTGTATGTACATTTCAGCCTATTATTCTTCATCAGCAGAGCTATAGACAGCAAGACTGCTTTGTGTGTGATTCGAACCCTGACTGTTATATATATACATACGTACCAACCCCTTAGCACGAGCAGGATGCGACACAAGGTCAATTTCTTAAGCGAAGTTTAACAGGTTTGAATTAATAGTTTTCCTTCTAGACAGGTTACCTAGCGATGGCTAAAGAGGACAGTCTATCCTGCTATTTACCCATAGCTGAAGGGAGAATTGGATTCATAGCTTTCTAAATGGTATTAGCGGCATGTGAAGTTCAAACAGCTTCGTCCACGAATTTATCTTAGGTCGACGAGTCCATTTCCTACTACTCAAACCATTACACCACGCGCCTCCGCACACACATAAACATGTGTATGTGTGTGTGTGTGTGTGTGTGTATGTGTGTGTGTGTGTGTGTGTGTGTGTGTGTGTGTGTGTGTGTGTGTGTGTCAGTCTCTACGTATATTTATCTGTAGGTATGTGTACTTTGTGTTAGTATCTATGGGTGCTTATGCTTTTTTGTCAATAATTTTGTTTTCGTGTTTGCTTCATTTTTATTTTAAGGGTCGGGGCTTGTCATAAAGGCATCAGGATCGGGACAATCATATAAGTGATAGGGTTTGGCGTGATCACTCCTATGCCTTTCCATTGGCTACTCGACCGAAAAGGATACTCACAGTAAACTATATAAAAATGGCAGAAATTTCAAAAACGAACGTCGAGATTATAGTGTAGACCCGACGCCATAATGATCGTCGATTTTTAAATAACAATGCAAGGGAACACGTTTCTTGTTAGGCAAGGCACTAATTTATTTTAACAAGAAATATCGAGAAATCTATTTACAATTCACATTTTAGTGATGCCGATAGTTTATAAAGAACATGGAGTCAATTTGAACTTTTTAAAAACTTGGCACTGATCACAACGTTTAAATTGGACTCTACTCCAAGATAAATTGGTAATTGCCAAAGATTCCTCATCTCAAAGCAAATGCCGGTCGGCATTTATGTCTTACTGTTTTAAAAAAAGCATTTAACAAAAAGAGAATAAACGCAGAAAATGATTTTGATTTACTAAACATTGCTCAAAATATCAATACCAGGGGTCATCAATTAAATCTCTTTAAAAGATTTTGCATAGCAAATGCAACACAAAATTATCATGGGTGCTAGAAGGCTATGACTGAGGGTCTACATGTCCTGGGTATGACGTTAAACTCCGATGGTGAGGTTCCAGTTCTGGAGGTTTGTGGAATGTGGAGCACCCCTTTATCACCATTGATCTCTGGTCCACTCTGACCCGGAATGGTAGTACCTGTTAGGGTCCCATCTATGGGTTGAATAGAAAAACATGAGTTTATAAACAAAATTGTATGATGCATTAAGAATGAATTTATTTCAAAACTTTGTCGGCATTAAATGCCCCACCGAGGTTGATATGCCGTAAAACAAAACAAACCAAACCAAACAAAATTATTTTAGTAACATAGTGGTGAATACATGGAATAAACTAACATCAATAGTGAATGCCCCCTCCCTGCCATTAAGGCAATGTTAGATAATCTGTGGAAAGAGTATAAATATTCTGTGGAATTAAGATGAATGTTTATAAGGAAAGCTGACAGGTCTCAGACATAATATACTAACTGAAAAAGATATTATTATTTCACACCATTCGATTTTTTCACACCTGCAGAACCGGTGCTTCAATGGAGGCTGAGTGACAGCAATTTTCCTCAGGTCACCATGACTCTTCTGAGTATTCCAGCCGATTTCAATAATGCTGTAGTCTGGATGGTCTAGATCCTTCCTCTGATTTCCAATGCATCCAGACTCTTTTCCAACACCCTGAGGATTAATATTATTATTATTATTATTATTATTATTATTATTATTATTATTATTTACTCCTTTTGAGTTTTCACATCAGTGTTAGCTGATGGTCTTTCACTGGAGTCTGAGTGACAGCAAGTCTCCTCAGGTCTCCAGGACTCTTCTGAGTATTCTGGCAGATTGCAGCAGTGCAGTGTTCTGAATGGTTTCAATCCTTCCTCTGATATCCAAACTTTCCAAACCCTTTTCAATCCTTTTGGGACTGTTCAAAGTGCACCAACTAGAATTGGTATAACTTTCACTTTCATATTCCATAACTTTTTCAGTTCTCTGGCAAGGTCCAGATATTTGTCAATTTTTTCATTTTCCTTTAACTTCACCCTGTGATCCGCTGGCACTGCAAAATCCATCAGTTGATAAGTTCTTTCTTTTTTGTTAATCAACACTTATTATTATTATTATTATTATTATTATTATTATTATTATTATTATTATTATTATATTTATTATTATATTATTTACTGAGTTTTCACATCAGTGTTAGCTAATG
>CM042158.1:32624844-32627344 GCA_023376005.1 Doryteuthis pealeii | reverse complement strand
ATTAGGCGTAGACGTACGTTTGCCAGTGTTTTGTACTTTTATGAGACGTTATACATTGTCTGTTGTCGCATTTATTATTGAAAACCGTCAAAACACCAACTCACACTAATACCAACATGCCCACTCAAAACTGGAAACATATTCGTTATTTTCCTTATGATTATTTAAAATGTTTATGCCGAGCACAAGTGTGAGTCTGTGTGTGTGTGTGTGTGTGTGAGTGAGAGAGAGAGAGAGAGAGAGAGAGAGAGAGAGAGAGAGAGAGAGAGAGAGAGAGAGAGTGTGTGTGTGTGTGTGTGTGTGCATCTATTTGTGCAATGGGCACGCGTGTGTTTACTGCAAGAGATGAAGTGACTGCTTGTAAGTAAAATTCAGTTATGCAGTTGATAGCTAATAAAGAGCATAACATGGGGTGTGGGGAAAAAGGTGTATCATACACACCACATTCATCAGCGCCTCCCACAATCTTCTTCTCATGATAATGAGGTGTTTACAGAAACTGTTTGATAGATGAAATGAGGACATCGTTTTTCACAAAAGACCTAGACGCCAATCATTGCGCTAATATCCACAGTTGGCAGAATGAATGTGTAAACTACGAGAACAGAGATGACCGTATAGAGCGGGTAGGGAAAGAAAAAGGCTTCTTCTTTTCGTTTCTTTCCTTTCTTCTCCTTTTTTGTGGGGGGGGTGTTTTTATTTTCTTTGTTCTTTTGTCGGCTCTATTCTTTGATGTGTGAATTGTTGGAGCTCGTTAGAAAGCTTCTTTCGTTTCAACCTCTGCTCCCAATCTACGGCTTCAAAAACTCTGCAAAGTGAGCATTCTTTCCAAGGTAGTTCTAACCTGGTTCGGGAACAGCAGGAAATGAATGAAAGAAAAAAAATAGACCGAGGGAGAAGATGATATCACTTTGATTCGACATCTTATAAAGGTAATACATTTACTACTACTAGCAAATGTATGCAGCCTCCGGGTGCAAGTATTTAAGTTTTAATGTAATAAAATATTAGATTAATCTAGAAAGGCTAATGAAACTAAATAAGAATGCAGATAAAAAGATTTGAAACTGAGGGTGTATAATCAAAAAATAGAACAATTGAAACTTACTTTTCCCCACTCCCGTCTTCATTGCTAAATAATCCCAATTTAACTATTTAGTTAAAATAGAAAGTAAAGAATAAAATTACAGTTATTTCTTCTTGTTAACGGTTTTCTTTTAAGATTTATCCACGAGATTTTTGCTAATATTCATTAAGATAAAATCAAACAATTAGAAATCATAATTCGAAGCATATATTTATTAAAATCAGATTTTTCATATCAATATGCAAATTAGCCTTCCCATTCACACTGTAAACCGCTATTTTGTTGTGAATATAAATACAATTGCATGTTATTCTTATGTAGATATTGTCAACAGTATTAATAATGTAAAACAATTTTATTAATAATTGAGGTTTAAATAAAAATAAAATCCTGTAGAATGTGACGTAAATAACTAAGGGAATTGTGACTTGAGTAGTAATATAGATTCGGTTACAGACAGAAAAACACACAATCTCCATTATAATAAGATTTGTTTGTATTCAAATTTTCAAATCTATCTACTGTATATTGATTAACGACGAGTGTTCACAGAATATTCTCAACAGGAAATTCTAACATACAATTACTAGAATTTTTTTGTTAATCAACACAATGTCTAGTCTCCTGGTGATCCGTCTATCTCAAAGTCCGAGAGAATTTTATGCGTTTCATTCTCAAGAACCTATTCTGGTTTATGCATATACCATATTGTTGTATGGTCAAAATAATTTTTTACATAATTCCCAGAGGATCACATTCCCAACCCAGTCGTGCCTAGTTTTGTATTCCCGTTGTGCTAGTTTCCTACATACTCTTAATACTTGGTTTATAGTCTCATCTCTGTCACTGCACAGTCTATTATTATAATAATAATAATAATAATAATAATTATTATTATTATTATTATTATTATTACAAAAAACACCACCAGAGAATTTGCACGTAAAATCATCAAATTGATTAAAGGAGTTTAAAAAAATAAATGTTGACAAGACCTCTTTTAGAACCGTCTACTTTCAAAATTCAGCAAAGTGAGAATTCTTTCCAAGGTAGTTATAACCAGTTTATGGAAAATCAGGAAAGAAAGATAGAAAGAAAATCACAAAGAGGGAGAAGATGATATCAATTCGCTGCGATCTTATACAGGTAATACAGGATGATTGTAAAGTAACTCACTATTCTAAAAATCTTATAATTTATTTCTGAATCCTTATTTTTGCAAGAAAATGCATATAAGAATAATACACATAAGATGGAGTGTTATTCAAAATTCTATATGAGCACTAGGATTCACCTCCAACCTCTCAAGCCGCTCGGGAATCTTCCCAGGATCTCTCGTGGAAAAGCAGAAGTAGATTTTCGTATTTGTCCTGGAAGTTATTCCAAAGCTGTCCAGTGTTTCCGCATGTCAAA
>CM042158.1:32614844-32617344 GCA_023376005.1 Doryteuthis pealeii | reverse complement strand
TTTTTACAATACCCATGTGTTGTGATTTTTTAAGTCCGACTACTACATACTTTGCTACATGACCATATATATCACAACGACTAATAACATACACGATTTCGAGTAGCGAAGAAGGCCGCTATGCAACACAACCTCCCAGATCATAGGAGTTCGAGCAAAGAATCTAGAGGCAACGCTGCTATTCGTAGATTTCTCCAAGGCATTTGATTCTATACACAGAGGGGAAAATGGAACAAATACTACTAGCATACAGCCTCCCCAAAGAAACAGTTATCGCTATAATGATGCTCTACAAAGACACTAAAGCAAGGGTACGCTCACCTGATGCTGAAACAGATTTCTTTGACACGGTCGCTGGAGTCCTACAAGAAGATACATTAGCACCATATATATTTATAATATGCCTAGATTTTACTCCGAATATAATTAGATACCATAAAAGAAAAAGGCCCCACACTAAAAAAGGCAGGAAGAAGGTGATATCCCGTACAGACTATCACAGATGCAGATTAAGCTGCTGACCTAGAACTTCTTGCAAATACACCGACATAGGCCGTATCACTACTACATAGCCTGGAGGAGACAGTAAAGAACATCGGCCTCTATGCTAACTCCGATAAAACTGAATTCATGTGTTTTAAAAAGAAAGGAGACATCTCCACACCCGACGGTAAGCCTCTAAAGCTAGTAGAACAATGTACGTATCTAGGTACTAATATCTCATCCACAGAAAGCGATATTAATGCACGAAAAGGGAAAGAATGTTTCGTGCGATCTTGAACAAGTCGTGGAAACAACACCCTACAGGAAGTAGATGCATGGTCACCTGCAGGGGGTACAAACCAATCGAGTGAGATGGACTAAACATGCAGGACACTGCCTGACAAGCAAGGAAAAACTCATAAGTGGCGTTCTCCTGCGGAAGCCAACTCATGGACCTACTAGTGTGGGCCGCCCAGCAAGGACCTACATTGACCAGCTCTGTACGGATATTGGATGCTGCGCAAAGGAATTCCTAGGGACAATGAATGATAGAGAAGGTTGCCGAGAGATTGTCTTGGTTATCCAACCAACCAACCAACCAACTAGTCTTACTTACCTTGGCCGGGTTGAACAGTCTTTTCAGAAACTTAAAATTCTTCACAAAACCTTCAATATATATATATATATATATAGATTTTTGGATGTTTTATTTTTTTAGAAGCATTGTTGAATAAAGTATATATTATCATTTATATTTTTCTTGAAGGCAATTACAATGCGTATATCACATAAAATTCGATAATTATAGAAGATAATAATGACAAGTGAATTTCGGTAAAGCACTCAACGTCCTCTTGCCTCATATGGTAGAGACGTATCAGTATCATTGACAGGTTAATTTCGCAAGGATTGTCCCAGGCTGTGTCGTGGCCAAGGGAGTGTGGTTTCTGACTATCCTGCTGAAGTCCCGGTTTCGATTTCTGTCGGAGGGAAATCGTTAGTATACATCGCTGATGAGACCTAATAAAGTTGAAACAGTCTGTACGATGTTCTACACACAGAATAATTCTTTACCGAAATTCACTCGTCATTATTATCTTTTATAATTATCGAATTTTATGCGATATACGCATTGTAATTGCCTTCAAGCAAAAATATAAATAATATATATGAGAGAGAGAGAGAGAGAGAGAGAGAGAGAGAGAGACTAGAAACGGATAACCGTAGAGTGTGGGGGAAGTTAGTCTCACAGATCCATTATTACTGAATCAAGAGTTGGATACTCCCAAGATGTCCCATTAAAATCCCTTGGCAAAGAATACCTTGCATTGATCCGGCCTAAAGGAACGTCAGAGAATATAAGTGTCCAGACATTCTGAAAAGAAAAAGTAATGTCTCCTATTTAAAATATCAAATGCAAAAAAATAACTGTATGCTAATACGATTTAAATTTTATTTTATAATTATCTTCACAAATATAAAGCACATCTTCATTATTTTTGATCAAACACCGAGGTCTGGTGACAGTGAATATATATATATATATATATATATATATATATATATATATATATATATAAGATTTATGGATGTTTGTTTTTTAGAAGCATTGTTGATAAAGTATATATTATATTTTGCTTGAAGGCAATTACAATGCATGTATCGCATAAAATTAGAGTACTTTTTTTTAATAGAAAATGAACTTGACAACTGTAATCTCGGCAAAGGATTATTCGGTGTGTAGAACATCGTACAGACTGTTTCGACTTTATTAAGTCTCATCAGCGATGTCTACTAATTAACAACAATTAAATGTATTAAATGTATACATCGCTGATGAGACTTAATAAAGTCGAAAGAGTCTATACAATGTTCTACACACCGAACGATCCTTTGCCGGGATTACACTTGTCAAGTTCATTTTCTATAAAAAAAAGTATCGAATTTTATGCGATACATGCATTGTAATTGTCTTCAAGCAAAAATATGATATATATATATATATATATATATATTA
>CM042158.1:32599844-32612344 GCA_023376005.1 Doryteuthis pealeii | reverse complement strand
TCAAAATTAGGTATGACTTCAATTAAGCATATGTCCTCCAAAAATTGTCGGCTAAAAAGCCATATCAAACAAACACATTTTTGTTTACTTACTCTCATATATATATATATATATATATATATATATATATATATATATATATATATATATGCTCCCATAAATTTGGTATGAACTCTCTAATTGGTAATTCAAATTAACTTTCACTACTAGCATATAAGCAATGATCGTTTCCCCGGAAACTTGATGTCTCAGTGACCGTAAAATACATAAACAAACCTATGTATTTAATAGTTTAAGAACACCAGTCCGTCTACAGCTGTCAGTGGACGAGGGGATAAGATATCAGACAGGCAAACAGCCAGTCTGTTTTCGACCCTAGCCAAGGATATATAAATATATATATATATATATATATATATATATATATATATATATATATATATCACAGACTAGTTAAAGAAAGTAACATCCAGGCCGTTGTCGTGTCAGTACTCCTGTATGGCTGCACCACCTGGACCCTAACTAAGCGACTAGAGAATAAACTAAACGGGAGCTGCACAAGAATGCTGTGGATGATCCTGAACAAGACGTGGAAACAGCACCCCACGAGAAAGCAGCTGTACGGTCACCTGCCACATATCACCCAAACCATCCGAGTAAGACGGACAAGACACGCGGGACACTCCTGGAGAAGCAAGCGATGTACTCATAAGCGACGTCCTCCTGTGGAAGCCAGCACATGGACACGCCAGTGCGGACCGACCAGCAAAGACGTACATTGATCAGCTCTGTGCGGATACGGGATGCAGCATAGAGGACCCCCCGAGAATGAATAGCGATATGGACGGATGGAGTGAAATTATCATGGATATTCTCGCTGACATCGCGACATGATGATGATGATATATAAGGTATCCAAAAACTGGTTGTAAGGGATGATTCTACATGGGATCTTCAAAATCTCACTGTATAATTATTGCATGTTTTTGTAGGTGAAAAAATACAAGGATTTTTATAAAATCCCTAAAGAGAGCTCAATGTATAATAATATATTTTAGATTAAATACAGAGCAATATTTACCTTTGAAAGGAAGGAAAAATTCAATAAACCGTTATTCTGTAATAAATTTCTTTCGACCAAAAAGGCTTTTAGAAATGTAGTGTGTGGGATTGTAATTGTTTCAGCTTTTACTGGAACGGTGTGCCAAACGCAGTTTTATTGGTAGAGTGTTCAATATAAAATAGACCTGATATATAATATAATAAAATAAATATATAAAGGTTTTACATATCTATTTATTTGGGGACAAAGGAACAGTCACGACCATTTTTGTTTCATGCGACAGCAATCATCAGGTGAAATGATCCAAATGCAAGGAAAATCTAAAAATTACAAAAATGGTCGTGACTGTTCCTTTGTCACCAAATAAATAGATATGTAAAACCTTTATATATTTATTATATTATATTTTATATATATATATATATATATATATATATATATATATATATATATATATATATATATAATTCAGATTTTCTAATTTACATGTGCATTTCAATAAACTCATGTATGTTTTATTTGTGTATTTTGTCTGATAGGATTTGGTATCTTAATCTTATTTGAACAAATACCGTACCTTTTTATTTTCTTAGCCAGATAGAAAGACTTGAGCTGCAGTTGTTAACTGAAGCATCAGGCAAAAAGGCGGGAAAATCAAGATTCTAAGGAATCCTGACATTTCAAGCAGCAAAAAAATCATCGTTAAATGTCACTGAAAAGGACAGTGCAGCAGCAAATATTTTTGTTCTTTTTTAATCCCCGCTGATTTGATTCGGAAAGTGGGCAAAAATATTTATAGTAAAATAAAAGGTCAGTCTTAATCTACTTTATTTTCTTTTTCGGACCGTATGACCTTAAGGCACCCCTTTTTGATCTCGATTAAGAAAGGACATGTTTTTCGTTTCCACCGTCAATATCCGGTTGTTTTAACAGAAGATTTTAAGATTTTTTTAAATTATAAAACTAACACGTAACCCTAAACCCTAACACTAAACCTAACACCTAACCCTAATCCCTAACAAACAACCGGATATTGACGGTGTAAATGAAAAACATGTCCTTTCTTAATCGAGATCAAAAAGGGGTGCCTAAAGGTCATATGGTACACTTTTTTTTTTGGTTTTTTTAACTGTGTAACGAAATAACTTCGTACATTTAAAAAATAGGGTCCACCTGGAGAGGGGAGTCTGATGTTTTAAGACCCGAAACTCCACGGGTAACCATGCTTTGACATTACTGACGACGCCCTCTAAAACCTATTAAATGACGTATTCAATGACTAACTTTTATTCGTGGATATTCCAAGTCTCTTATTAGATTTAAGTACAGAGCAATTCTCAGCATAGCTGTTATGAATCCCTGGGCCAATATTCTAATAAATTAAAGATCTTCTCATAAAACTACATACAGTGAATCTGGAAAGGAGGCGGACTTGCATCACAACAGGTTTACCAGTGGAACAGAGAATCGTTGCGAAACCCAAAATCTGTAAGGATGCTGGTGAAACATTACTAATTGTCTGCCTTTATGCATCTCGACGATATTTTATAGAACTAATTTCGTACATTTAAAATATCTTTCGCCTTGTAATTTTTTTCGAGTTAATTGTTTATATTTCGGGGATTCTTTCTATAAAAAAAAAATCCACATTACTTCATTCATCGGCTATTTACGGACACTGGATGCTGTGTTAAAGAGTGCAGCAACAAATTATATATTTTTCATCCGTAGGTTGGAGGTATTGGCGCACACTACGCATCATTTAAAAGCTTGGACCCTTCTTCATTCATATACGTGATGGCAGATAGAATCGATGACTGGAAACCACCTGAATCATGGAAGAGAATAACTTGTATCATGATGATCTGCGCCTGCCATCAAAATAAGGAAATTCTGTATGCTGCCCAATGCTCCTTGAACACTGAAAAAAATCAGGCATGAACTGGAGAATTGCAATGGAGACTACGAGGCAAATTTCTCACGAACACTATATATATATATATATATATATATATATATATATATATATATATATATATATATATATATAAAATATTGCTCTGTATATAATTAAATTTATTGATTATTGAGTCCTTTTTAGCGATTTATTAAAAAAAATCCTTGTATGAGTATATATGGGTATATATTTTGGCAAATCCTTGTATGAGTATATATGCTTTCACCTACAAGAGTATACAGTATAGTTCTACAGTGTGATTTCGATGATCCCAAATAGAATCATCCCTTACTCTGAAGTCATTTGGATTACCTTATATATATATATATATATATATATATATATATATAATATATATATATATATATATATATATATATATATATATATATATATGGAGAAAAGTAGACAAACACGGGATGTTATGGAAACTTGATGTTTATTGTCGACGGTGCAACGTTTCGGTCTCTTATTAAACCATCTTCAGGACTTGGATATAGTTCTTACTCCAATGATGGAAATTCTCAAAATGCTGAAAACGGAAGGTCGTCAGTAGGGGGAGGTGTAGTTGGGGGTGGTTAGTGGATTCTTTTTCTCTCTGGAATGGGGAGTGCCGAAATGGTGGATGGTGGTACCACAGGTATTAGATTGTGGGGATTGGTTAGCTATATATATATATATATATATATGAATTTAACATTTTTAGAAAAAACGAATGTTAATGAATGATGTTTCTAAAAATGTTAAATTCATACTGTCGGATTAACTTCCATTTAGTTTATATATATATCTATATATCTTCCCTGATGTGATACGGAGATTGGTGAGAGTGAATATTCTTTGGTAAGAACTTTCTTTAGATAGATAGATAGATAGATAGATAGATAGAGAGAGAGAGAGAGAGAGAGAGATCATGAACGATATTAGAGAGAGATTAGACTTACTTGCAGAGGCTTCTATCCACTGGCTGCCATCTTATTCGCCTGCTGGGTTGGGTTGTAACAAGGAGTTATGTTTTTCTAAGAGCTGTTTTTTCTGACTGTGGTTGTAGCTAAAGCTGATTTGGTCTAATTAAAGTGAATTACAAAAAACAAGACATTCATTTTGTGATTTAATCAAGTAATTATTTAGTTTAACTTTATCCATGATAACCGCACGAGAAATAACAGGCCTCAGCCTGGTTTTACCCGTCGCTGACCAGGCTCAAGCTTCCGTTTTCCCCTGTCGACAACCAGACTCAAACTCGTCTTGCAAACTATCACGTCTCACTCTTCATTGTTCCCCTTCGCTACGTCATCATCCCAATCATGTCCAATCAAAACTATAGACACTTATTCGCTGAATCAGCATTTAAACTTTTCTGCTAGTCATAAATTTTTCCCTAACAAATCACTTAAACCAACACAATGGTTACACGTCATAACCATAGTGTTACAAATATATAAATACTTAGTTAAATATGGTGTATCAACAATACACCAAGTTTAAAATTGTATTTAGCAAGATAGAAATAAGCTTTAATGGAACGTAATTTTTTCAGAATACAAGGTGTGTCAAAAAAATACAAATAAAATTCGATACTTTTTTACACACACACACACACACACACACACACACACACACACACTTGCGCTAGACCAAAGAGATTATTTTAGCATCTGAGGTGGAGTGCCACACCTACCATCAGCTCCTCACTTTACCGCACACATCCCTGTGCTACTCATACGCTGAGTTGGCGAGGGCCGGTATCGAACTAGGAACCTTGTGTTATATATATATATATATATATATATATATATATATATATTGGGGAGAATATGTGCTTAATTGAAGCCATACCTAATTTTGAAAATTAATTAATTGATAATTAAGGAATTAGGCGGGCACACCTGTTCAAATGTAAGGCTAAACAGGTATGCCCGCCTAATTCATTAATTATCAATTAATTAATTTTCAACATTAGGTATGACTTCAATTAAGCACATATTCTCCCCAAAATTGTCGGCTAAGGCCATATCAAACACATTGTTTGTTTGTTTACTTCTCATATATATATGGGTTAGCTCAGTCGGTAGAGCGTTCGGCTAGAAGCCACAAGGTTCCTAGTTCGATACCCGCCCTCGCCAACTCAGCGTATGAGTAGCACAGGGATCTGTGCGGTAAAGTAAGGAGCTGATGGTAGGCGTGGCGCTCCACCCTAGACGCTAAAATTATCTATTATAATAGAAAACGTGCAGAAACACACACAACCTATCAAATATCGGACCTATTCTGCCAAAATAATAATTCAATGCCTGAAGAAGACAACAGATCAGAAACACGTGTCGCATATGTAAGATAAAAAGAATAAAAATCTTTTTTTTTGAGAACATAATGCATTTTACGGACCTTCTTTATATATATATATATATATATATATATATATATATATATATATATATATATATATTGTAAATTCAACGTTTCGTTACACTTCAAATTATATAATTCTAAAGTTGCAAACATTTGTGATGACCAATTGTATTATTAACAGTTCTTAACAATGTCAATCCCTGAATATACATTTCGACCTATTAGGTCTCATCAGCAAGGTTATAGACATGGGAGACTGCTCCGTGTGTGAGTCGAAACCTCGACTGTCAAGCTGACAGTCTCTAACCGTTACACTAGCGGGACAATTCCACATTCTTCGTTCGTTTTGAAACTTATTTATATTCCACTTTTTATTGACTTCTTACACGACAGTATGAGATTAAGTAAACAATTAAATGTGTTAATTTTATATGACTTTAAGCCGACAATTTTTGGAGGATATGTGCTTAATTGAAGTCGTACCTAATTTTGAAAATTAATTAGTTAATAATTAATGAATTTTAGACGGGCATATATGTTCAAATGTAAGGCTAAATGAATCGAGAAAATGTCAATCCCTGAATGTACATTTCGACCTATTAGGTCTCATCAGCAAGGTTATTCATTAATTATTAACTAATTAATTTTCAAAATTAGGCATGACTTCAATTAAGCACATATCCTCCAAAAATTGTCGGCTTAAAGCCATATAAAAATAAACACATTTGTTTGTTTACTTAACCTCACACATGTATATATATATATATATATATATATATATATATATATATATATATATATATATATATAGTATATATAGTATATATATATAATATATATATATATATATATATATATATATATATATATATATATAGTAAAATAAACACATTTGTTTGTTTACTTAACCTCACACATGTATATATATATATATATATATATATATATATATATATATATATATGTAAATTCAACGTTTCGTTACACATCAAATTATATCATTCTAAAGTTGCAAACATTTGTGATGACTAATTGTATTATTAACAGTTCTTAACAACTGTCCTTAGAAATCCATTGCATCGAGTGTCTCGATATCTGAGGCCAACTTTGGTCATTCTTTTATCTTAAAATTGATTTTCGATTGGCCTGAGGTAGTTAACTGAATCTAACAATGATAGGTTTTCCTTGCAAATTAGCGTTGCGCCAGTGAAATGGCTTTTACATTGTAATAGCATAACCCACACTTCAACCTTCAACAGTCATCACCTATTTTTGTTTCTAACTGGTGTCGTATTTTTCTCTTTCTTCAATTACTTTCTTTCCTTGGGGTTGGTCGATGCGCCGGAGTGGTTTTAATTGAAAAGCGTCCAAGGTTGAAATTCACGTAGAAATAATACCCTAGTTAAATAACTAATACACACTTAGTCACCTGTTTTATTCTACTCGTTACGATTCATTACGCAATGACTTTGATGACGCATTTAAATCGAGTATGGAAGCATCTAAACGACATAGCAGATTTTTTTTTAATTCATTCTAAAAGAGTATTTTAAAAAAGAAATTAGTAATAAATTGCTAAAAATATTTAACTAATCATTTATTACTGCAATGACATTTTCCTAAATATTATTTTGTTAATCCAGGAAAAAATAACTTCAATATTTTCCGTTGATGTCCAGAAACCCGGTATAGAAAATGTATTGTAAATGCAATGTATAGATTTTAAATAGGATAATGATAATTAAATATACATATAGTTTGTCTATTTATGTACTACCATAAATTAAAAACAAATGACATTGGTTTACAAAGAAATTGAGGCAAGCACAAAAGCACTGTGTTCCCAGGTCTCAGTGCTGCTAAACTCAAAGAGAGCATCTTTGTCGGACCTCAGATCCGAGAAGTGCTGAATGATACTGATTTTTAGGAGCTTCTTACCTTAAAGGAACAGAGAGCATGGGAAGCATTTAAGTCAGTATGTAGTGGCTTCCTTGGTAACACATGCGTACCAAATTACCAAGCCTGTATTGAGAAGTTGCTAAAGACTTATGAGGATATGGGATGTCGAATGTCACTCAAAATTCATTTTCTCCATTCCCATCTCAACTTCTTCCCTCCAAACCTTGGAGCAGTGAGTGATGAGCACGGGGAAAGATTCCACCCAGACATTACGAAGATGGAGAGCAACTACCAAGGCAAGTGTAACCCCGGCATGATGGGAGACTTCTGCTGGATGCTCTTGCGTGACATCATGGAGGCAAAATACAGCAGATCATCTAAGAAAACACACTTCTGTCTGCAGTACTATGAATTGTGTACATTGTGTCATCCAAGTATATTTATTCTGTCTTCTTTATGTTCTTTATCCTGTTCTTTATCTTGTTTTATCTGTAATAAGCTGCTGCAACTGTTGAAATAAGCACGTATATACTCTGTATATACTAAAATGAGACTATGAACTAGAGATGATAGAGCAAAACTGTTTATAAATTTGAATTCAGCACACCCAAATTAGTAAAAAAAACACCTATTCACATTCTTGCCTCAGACGAAGAATATTTTTTGTAAAGCAGTGTAATTAGTATTTGAATTTCAAATAGTCGTAAAACACCTGGGAGGTCAACTATAATGTAGCTGGTCTTATTTGAAAGGTTTGGTTTGGTTTGGTTTGGTTTACGGCACATCGACATCAGTAGGTCATTTAATTTAAGTTTTGAAATAAATTCCTTCTTAATGGATACACATTTTTTTTTCGTGAACACATTTTTCTATT
The DNA here is from genome assembly GCA_023376005.1 of Doryteuthis pealeii. NCBI lineage: Eukaryota > Metazoa > Mollusca > Cephalopoda > Myopsida > Loliginidae > Doryteuthis > Doryteuthis pealeii. The sequence continues at coordinate 32,604,199 of CM042158.1, read as the reverse complement.
TAATCCATAGATGGAACCCCAACAGGTACTACCACTCCCGGTCAGAGTGGACTTGGGAGTAATTGTGATCAAGGAGTGGTCCATATTCTTCAAACCTCCAAAACTGGAACCTCCCCATCAGATAGAGTTTAACGTCATTCACAGGATATGAAGGCCATCGACCACAGCCTTCTAGCACTCATATGATAAAAAGGACCGGGGCTTGCCATAAGAGCAATAGGGTTGGGACGATCATATAGGTGCTAGGGCTTGAAGTGACAAGCCGATTGATCGAAGGGGGTCTCTCCCACCAACCGTCTAGCCCAAGTAAGGGACAAAGTGGAATTTTGCATCTTATAGACTGCTCAACCACCTGGGTTCCATCCTTAACCATAACGTGTCGCCACCGACGGCAAACATTGAGGAAGTCGTACCCACTGCAGAGGTGCAGTCGGTGTATTCTAACGCCCAACAAACAGGGCCTTATTTGAAAGGGTTTGATGCATATCGGGTATATAATTAGCGAGGGGAGAGAAGAAATGAGGAGAGATTAGAGAATCTTACTTGCTTTGCTGGTTCTAACTTTCCCATTGTCATCTCCTCTGGGCTGACTCTTTCTCTGGGCTGTCCTTTTCTGGCTGTCCTTTTCTGGGCTGCTCTCTTCTTGGGTCGTCTTACCTCATTTATTGTTTGTAATAAATAAGCAACACTTTTTTTAGACGACAATTATTTACTACAAAAAACCCCAGCCCAAATGTAGTTTTCTACCGCGGTGAGAAGTTGGCATTTTGTTAGCGACGATCCTAACGTCTGCTCCTCTCAGCTAATGGCCAGCATCTGCTTAACTAACTTAACCTCTGTTCTCCCAACTTCCCAATTGGCGGAAGTCAGGGGTTAAGTAAAGATCCTTACCTGCCAATAATATCTATAACGGCTAACGGTAACTTTCCATTTAACCCCCGCGGATTTTGAATCTTCAACGAACTTAAATTCAAAATCTAGACTTACAAACTAAATCCGTGGCTACCTACGAATTATATAACAAATCAAAATAATAGTGCAGTACTTATCTCTAATTATGGTTTAATTTGAGAGGCTAGAATTTGATTGTGGGGCTGGTACTGAGAGGGTTAACATTCTTTGTTATTTTAGTCTTGAACAATGTGTGTCTGCTGAAGTATATCTGGTCTAATACCGCTTATAGTTTTTTTTAATAACATAATACGTTCTTCTTTTTTCTCATGAGATACTTCTATGATATCTTCAACTCTAACTGCCTTGGGTGAAAGACACAACTTGCGTCTCACCTAGCCATTGCCTCGTTTCAAACTAATTTTAAATTCTCTCATCTCATAACGACACTTCACCACGTGACGTTTCTTGACCAGTAAGAAAACGACAGGTGGCGTTTTTCTTACTTATCCCAAAAATTACAATTTTGGTCTTATGTTAGACTATTATTCTCCATCAAACTATGGTCAACAAAAATAGTGGGAAAGACTGGTCTCATTAATTTGTATGGCAACTGGTCTAGGAGAAGAAAAAAAACTCGAAATTCAAACCTGTTAAACTCAGTATGGATTGTCTACATGAATCCGTGCTGTCAGCTTGACCTGATGATGATGATGATGATGATGATGATGATTATTGGTTGTTTGGTTGGATTTTACGGCACGACAAACCTTGACGGGTTATTTTATGCGCAAGATGTTTTGCTTTATTCATTCTTAATGGGTATTCAAAAGCTTTCTAAAACTTTCCTTTCAACACACTGTTGCAAAAATCATTCTGCCCCACGCAAGCCATCAATGGGACCCTAACAGTTTCTAACAATTCTGGTCAGAGTGAATCGGTGAGTAATGACGATGGAAAAAATTCCTTCCATTCCTTCGTCAATGATTTTTGGACGGTTAGTGTAGCTAGATTTTGAATTACAAAGTCGTTAAAATTCAAAATTATTATTATTATTATTATTATTATTATTATTGCTAGGTAATGACTTTTGATTGATCCCAGATTCCTGAAACTGGGAAACGGTAAAAAAAGGGAAGTTGAGTTTAGCTTAGACAGTTAAGTGGGAAACATCATGATATAAAGTTCGTCTCTGCTTCACTCCAGCTGCGGTTGAGACGTCTGGTTCTGAAAAAAGAAAAGTGATCACTTAGAATATAAGACTTATGTTGTCTCTTTATGAACTAATGGCAAACCAGTTACAGGACCAGAACTAAGAAAGAAGAAATAATATCAGATGAATTGTGTGTTGGATTATTTTGATATATAATGTGTGCTGGAGGTTAAAACTTAAATCTATAGACTCTTCGTGGGTGTCTGGATTCAATCTGTCAATCGACACGCTCGAATACGTAGCTGGTTAACTATTTAATGGCTTGGTGGAAATAAGCTGTTGGAATAATTTTGGATATAAGGTGTGCTCTAATTCCCCACCTGGATTTATAGATTTGCCAAGGTCACGTGAGTTATCCTTGCGGCCAATCACTAGCAATACTGCATGGCTGATAGAATACTTAACCCCCCCACACACACACACACATTGGACATGATTCTGACTGTACTCCTTGAGGACTGACTTACATGATTACCAGATATTTACCAATACCCAGGACGGTCTTACAGGATTACCAGATCTTTACTAATACCCAGGACGGACTTACAGGATTACTAAATCTTTACCAATACTCAGGACTGAATTACAGGATTACCAGTTCTTTACCAATACTCAGAACGGAATTAGAAGATTACTAAATCTTTATCAATACTTAGGACGGACTTACAGGATTACCAAATCTTTACCAATACTCAGGACTCTTTATCAAGGATCCAATTCCACTGGATAAACGCTCTTGCTTAAGGGCTCCATGATGACCCAGAAGATTGTAACACCAACAAAGAAGGATTCTACTTAACACTGAAAAACACAAGGATCATAGGGTTCCACTCAACACAAACCAAACGTAATGCCACAAGGGATCTCCACTGTAAAGTACACTCACCTGCAGCATAAAAATGGCCACAAGAATCTTAACAGTAGGTTTATAACAATTCGAGAGAAAAAACTTCGAAGTCGGAAGAACTTTACACAAGATATATACTTTTAGTCTCGCTGGATATATAGATGTTAATAATGATGATGTTGATAAGTCGTCGGGGGTGGCCTAAAGTCGGTAGTTAGACAGTTAAACAGTGAGGGAGCATATCCCCTTTTCACTAGCACTAGACGAAGGAGTTTGTTTTTGCATCTGAGGTGGAACGCCACACCTACCATCAGCTCCTTACTTTACCGCACATATCTATGTACTACTCATACGCTGAGTATTGAACCAAGTATCGAACCAGAAATCTTGTGGTTCTAAGGCAGACGCTCTACCGAATGTTAATAGTAGGTGTTTAGGACCATATGACCTTTAGGCACCCCTTTTGCGATCTCGATTCATAAGCACACGTTTTTCATTTACACCGTCAAAATCCGGTTGTTTATTAACAGACGAGTTTTAGAGGATATTTTTTAAATTATAAAACTAACCCCTAACCCCTAACCCTAACCCTAACCCCTAACAAACAACCGGATTTTGACGGTGGAAATGAAAAAAACACGTCCTTATGAATCGAGATCGCAAAGGGGGTGCCTAAAGACCATATGGTCCGGAGTTTATGATATTATTATTTAATTATGAATACATTATAGAATGGATTGTCTAAATGAATCCGTGCTGTCAGCGTGACATGATGATGATGATGATGATGATGATGGAATGAGTTTGTTATGGAAGGAGTTATTTATCAACATTTGAGAAACGAACAAACAAGGCGTGTACGTTTGATGTAAATCGTGAATCTCTAATTAATTCTCTATCTTCTTAAAACCAATTTCACTCACACGCACCAACTCAGGAAATCGTCACTCTTGACAAAATACGACATTTCATTATCAAGGCTGATTCCCAAAAGCACCAATTTAGTCGTATGGCAATTTTCCTGAAAATTCTTTCACCGTGGTGAAGACAAAAGACTTCGCTATCAATTTGTATCAATTAATTGTTTTATAAGAACAAGGCGCGCAGAGTGATTTGAAAAAAAAAAAAAAAAAAAAAGAAGTGTCTGAAGAAACGTGTGTAACTAAAACGACTAAGACAATAATAACAATACAAAATTAAAGATGTTTTGTTCTATCTGAATTCTTCGTCCTCGTAAACTTTTACCAAGACTCATGAACAAAGTAGCGACAGAAGTCAAATTACTACCAATTCACGCTGAAATAACCGGTTCCGGATAGATCACCGAAGTTAAGCAGCGATGAGCCAGTTCAATACTTAATTGAGTGACTACTTAAGCAGCATTACAGTTAATAGTCCTGGAGT
>CM042158.1:32582344-32592344 GCA_023376005.1 Doryteuthis pealeii | reverse complement strand
TTGTTTAATGGCATATGAAACTTAGTGGGTTATTTAATGCCAAAGCCTTCCTTGGTAAACTGTAAATAGCCAGTTGGTAGAGCACCACAAGAGTCTGGGTTCGATTCTGGTCACTCCGATTTTTAGCATGCCTGACAGAAGATGATCCCAATGATCTACTACCCTGAAAATGATCTATTGTTTTCTTGCCTGATATTTTCTTTCTATTATTTTATTTTATACAAGCAGAATCCTGGAATATACCACAGTGTGATAATTCAATAATTACAACGTTTGATATCTTTATTTAAGAACTATTGCTAAATAGTTCAATATGTAAAAAGTAAAATAATCCTTATTTAACTCACTCTTACTATTTTTTTTTTTTTCTTTCTATTCATCTTTTCATCATGTTCGATTGAAAACGATTAGCGTTATCGCTTCCGTGCACTCACCCTTTCTCTAGTTTTTCCCTACTCTCTTTCTTTTTCTTTCTTGATCTATTTCTTATATTTTTCTGTGTAGCAGTTCCTTTTTCTTCCCTTTATTTATTTCTATAATTCTCTTAGTTAACTTCATATCCCTCTAATTTCTAAGTTCTTAATTCCTATCCATGTCCGTTAACTTTTTGGGGGGGTGGGGGTGAATCGGGATTTAGCGTTGATTAGTCTGACTTAGGCCTATTTTTAGAATTTTTGTTGTCTGGAAATCGCTTTACTGACTCTTTTTCTTAATGATTAGTATTATCTGCATTATATGGACTATTGTCCTCATCTTCATTGTCTTCTGTACAACGTTTCGGCCGATATGCCCTGCGGCCTTCTTCAGGTATTTCTTGTCGGACTCGGGAATCTTCTTTTCGAACTCGGGAACCTTCTTTTCGAACTCGGGAACTTTCTTGTCCTAATCGGGAGCCATCACGGAACTTTGAACCTAACCCTTTATTCAGTCCACGGAGGTATCTTGTTCTCATTCCGCTAACATAGCTGGGGTAGGAGCTGTGTTAATTATTATACTATGTTACTGCCGCCGGTCGGGATTGAACCTGGAATCCAGAGATAACTGTCACTTAGAACTACCTTATCCACTAGGCCATGTGTCCAATTGGAGAAGGTTCCCGAATTCGAAAAGAAAGTTCCCGGGTCCGACAAGAAATACCTGAAGAAGGCCGGAGGGCATATCGGCTGAAACGTTGTACAGAAAACTATAAAGATAAGGACAATGCTCCGAATAATGCAGATCATACTAATCATCAAGCCTCATCTCAAACATTCAGAGAATTTTTTATCTTTTATCAAACTCTTCTTCTCGCTCTCCTTATATATATTCTTACCAACCCCTCCGCACAAGCAGGATGTGACACAAGGTCAATTTCTTAAGCGGAGTTTAACAGATTTGAATTCAGAGTTTTACCTTCTCTTAGACTGGTTACCTAACCATAGTTAAAGAGCCCAGTCTGCCCTGATATTTACCCATAGCTGGAGGGAGAATTGGATTCATAACTTCCCCAAGGGAATTAGCACCATATTAAATGCAATCGGCTTCGTCCAGGATTTTGAACTCGAGTCGACGATTCCATTTCCTTCTACCTAACCATTAGACCACGCGCCCATTCTATAATTCAATAGGGCAAACCCACCACTTAATTCCATGTTCTTACTTCCTATCCCTTAGGTGCTCGTTAACCGTAGGGACGTTTGAATCGGAATTTAGCAGTGTTTAATCTGAATTAGCTTTATTTTTTAATTTATGCAATGTATTTTTGTTACTGATGAGAATTTTTAATATGTCTTTAATAACATATTAGGAAAGCTCAGTCGGTAGAGCGTTCGGCTAGTAACCACAAGGTTCCTAGTTCGATACCGGTCCTCGCCAACTCAGCGTATGAGTAGCACAGGGATCTGTACGGTAAAGTAAGGAGCTGATGGTAAGTGTGGTGCTCCACCTCAGACGCCAAAATAATCTCCTTGGTCTAGCGCTAATGAAAAAAAGGATATACTCCCTCGCTGACTGGCTGATACCGACTTTAGGCCGCCCCGACGACTTTACTTACTACTTACTTTTTACAACATAGTTAATCAACATTCACTATCACCAGAGCTTGCTTTTTGAGCAAAAGTAATCAAGATTTTATTTATATCTGTGAAGATATCTAAAAATTAGAATTTGAATATTAAGAGAAGGGAAAGCTATTGGTGGAGTTCGTGATTAAAACATAAACAAATCAATTATGGAAGGCAAAAACAATCAATGGATCTGTGAGACTATCTTTTTTTTTATCTCCCTCCTATACCCAGTCAACCCCGGGTAGCCGCTTCTAGTACTCAAATATAGAAAAATCACACCAGGAACCATTGTAGGGAAATTAGCTGAAAAATCCGATTTTTATTTTTTGGGTTTTTGTCTAGCAAATAAGAATGTGTGAGACTATCTTTACTTTCATTTGTCTCTTGTACACAGGCAACACCGAATAGCCGCTTCTAGTGATTATAATTAGTATTAAGATATTATTGGGTATATATGTCGGAAATTTTCTGATATAAGGTGTGCTCTAGTCCTCACCTAGATTTATAGACTAGCCGAGGTCACGTCAGTTATTCTTGCAACCAGTCACTAGCAATACTGCGGGCCTGATGGAATACTTAACACACACCCACATTGGTATAATTACAACTCCACTCTTTGAGGACGGACATAGGATCGCCGGATCTTTATCAATACTAATTACTAATTAGTATTAATTATACTAGTATATTAGTATTGATACGATTGCCAGAGTAACCAAAGGATTTATTATCGAAGGACTCTATACCAGTAACTGAGAACACTTTAGTAACCAAAGGATTCACATTATCGAGGGACTCTTCATCTAAGGATCCAATTCTACTGGATAAGCGCTTCTTCTTTAAGGCCAAGGAATGGCCCTTAAAAACGTAACAGGCACAATAAAATACAGTGAGTCTTTCGAAAGAACAATTGTGGTTTTGATTGGAGGAATTGTTCAATGTCTTGAAACTTGTTGAACATGACAGGTTAAAAAAATACATTGCATGTAGAACTTTTTATCTCAGGTGCATTGTTATTTGTAGTAATGAATTTACTTCTGTTTTAAGGCCAAGGAATGGCCCTTAAAGAGGTAACAATATAGCCTTTAGAAAATGTAGGGTATTCAATATTTGTGACTGGAAAATGATATTTAGTTGAATATTTTATTCTATGCGAAATAACTTCTTTTATTTGATAATCCATTGCAACATATCATTTCCTTAGGAATGAATGGATGACATAGATTCGCTAGATAAATGCAACCATATCAGCGATTAGCAAATCATAAAAAGAATATAATTTGGTATTATTTATATAAAAAATATCTCTATTTAAAATAAATGCATCCAACGCTACGAAGCCAACTTTCTTCATTGTTCCTATTTATTTATATTTATTTTTTTACACACACAAAAAAACAATGCTTCTCTTTTAAATTCTTTATCACTTATTTAACTTTTCTTTTGAAAGAAACGATTGTTTCTTTAGATGATTATTTCCCATCGCCTGTTTTTCTTGCACCGTTCTTCCTGTGTTCACTGTGTACGCATGCGTGCAATTCGCCGGTAAACGCAAGATCTGTCAACTATTATCAGTTTCTATAAGCAGCTAGTGATCATTTCTGGTACGGCTTGTTTTGCTCTGCTTAAGCCCATAATTCAGCCATGTTTGTTTTGGGCAAGATCTCTTGCAACATGCGAACGGCGTGACAGCGCATGCGCGGCTATGAAGATTATTACTTGACGAAGGAATTTTGAATTCGACTTTTTATTTGTTGCTTTGATTCTGTGAACAAAAATGGATCATTTTAGATTTCTTTTTTTCTTTTTTTTTTTTTTTTTTTTCTAAGATAGAAAATTTGAGGAAGAAAACAACGGAATCAAAAAGTAAGGGAAACTTTTTTTGTTCAATCTGTGTGTTCTTTATTTTTATCCTACTAATGCTACTACTTTTACTAACATTACTATTACTAATGATGAAATGGTAGTAATGATGATCATGTGGTTGTTAGGTTTGTTGGGTTTTACGGCATGTCAACTTATTGGGTTATTTTATGCCGAAGAAGTTATTGTTTTAATAATTCTTGAATGATTACCCCAACCGTATTCCCCTTTTTATTATATATGTACTAGAAGGTGGTGACTAAGGGCCTTCATGTCCTAGGAATGACGTTAAAATCTTATATTGATGTTCCAGTTCTAGAGGTTTGGGGAATGTGGAGCACCCCTGCCTCACCATTGCTCCCTGGTATATTCTGACCCGAAGTGGTAGTACCTGTTAAGGTCCCATCTATGCATTAAATAAAAAAAAATATGTTTATAAAAAAAGATTGAGTATCCATTAAGAATTGATTTATTTCAAAACTTTGTCGGTATTAAATGACCCACTAAGATTGATATGCCGTAAAATAAAACAAACCGAACCAATCATTCTTCCGCCCTGTCGGCTGGGCGTTAGAATGCACCGACTGCACCTCTGCAGAGGGGTAAGACTCCCCCAATGAGGCCACCTGTTGGCCGTGGGTGGCGACCCGTAATGCTGAAGGATAGAGCCCAGGTGGATGAGCAGTTCATGACATGCAATACTCCACTTTGGCCCTATCTTGGGCTAGACGGGCGGTCGGAGAGGCCCTCCGATCAATCGGCTGGTCACGTCAAGCCCTAGCACCTATATAATTTTCCCAACCCTATTGCCCTTATGGCAAGCCCCAACCCCATTTTATCATATAGGTGCTAGAAGGCGGTTGCTGCAGGTCTACATGTCATGGGAATGGCGTTAAACTCTATCTGATGGTGAGGTTCCAGTTCTGGAGGTTTGGGGAATGTGGAGTACCCATTCATCACCATTGCTCCTTTGTCCACTCTGACCCGGAGTTGTAGTACCTGTTAGGGTCCCATCTATAGGTTAAATAGAAAAATATATTTAAGAAAAAATTGTATTATCCATTAAGAATTGATTTATTTCAAAACTTTATCGGCATTAAATGACACACTGAGGTTGATATGCCGTAAAACAAAACAAACCAAACCAAACCAATCATTCTTGATAGGTACTCAAGTTATTTTTAAGTCAATATTGTAAACATATTTTTAAACTTCTATTTAACCCATGGACGGGACCTTAACAGGTACTACCATAGTGGACATAGGAGTAATAGTGATGAAGGTGTGCTCCACATTCACCAGAGCTCCAAAATTAGGATTTCACCATCAGACAGAGTTTAACGTTATACCCAGAACATAAAATCCCTCGGCCACCACCTTCTTGCACATATATGATAAATGGTTGGGACTTGCCATATGGGAAATTGGGTTGGAATAATCAAGTTGATCGGATGGGACCACTCCGCCTGCCCGTCTAACCTAAGTAAGAGAGCGTAATATGCCATGGACTGCTCAACCACCAGTATTCCGTATTTATGCCTCATGCATCACAACCCTCGGTCACCAGGTTGGAAGGTGTCTTACACCTCTACAGAGGTGCTGTCGGTGTATTCTAAAATCCAAGCCGATAGTACATTTGATATCCGGAGAATAGGTGTACCGTTAAATATTAAATGGTGATCATAAAATAACATGGTGGAATATTAAAATAAAATACTTTTAACAATGTAAATGATCTGATTGATTTTAACGGCATATCAACCCATCTAGGGTTATTCCATGCTCAGACGAAGAGGTTAGGGAATAGCATTCATCGTGGATACATATTTGTGTTTTTTATGTTGTTGGTTCATTAGCATTTTCGTTCGTGAACTCGATGTTTTATTTTACAGCATAAAATCCCTTTTCGGGTTATTTAGTACTGAATTATCCGTTTTGAGAAACAAAGGACTCGGGTTGCTTACCTGCTGTCGCTTAAGTGGCCATTTAAGATTTCTTTTATTTTTGCACTCAGTTATATGATGTTAAGTTGTCCTATCAAATAATAATAATTCGCATACTGTTCAAGTTCTTATACTAATAATTATATGGTTTCAAATAATCATTTCTGTCTAATAATAATTGTTGGAGGCGCGTGGTGTCAGGGATAGAGTCGCGGGAAATGGACGCGTCAACCTGATTTCAAATCCTGGACGAATCTACAGTTCACATATCGCTTATAACCTTGGGAATAGTATGAATCCAACTACTCCCCAGCCACAATGGGTAAATAGTAGGGCAGACTGGACTATTTAACGTTGGTTAGGCAACCAGTCTAAGAGAAGAAAAACTCTGAATTCAAACCTGTTAAACTCCGCTTGGGGTGATCACTACTAGAATAGGCTCAGTCCTAATTAGTGATCTATTTCACAAAAGAAAAATAAACATAGCCATTTTTGTACAGTTTCAAGTAACTAATAAAACAAAAAAATGCATACGGTCCCATAGAAGATAATAGAGGATAATATTAAACATATTTGTTTAATAGCATATCATCGTTCGTGGGTTACTTAATGCTAAAACCATATTCGTAGAAGAACCATAGTGCTACTATTTAACACGTAGGAAAGAAGATGACGATGTTCATACATTTCACAAAGGTAGTTCGAAACTGATCGTAATAACGTGACGTGAGTTCGAACTCGCTTACTACGATGTTACAGTAGAGCACGTTAGCCATTTCACAACGAGGACTACCCTCTCGGCTGGGACAGAATAATAAACCGACTGAGAAAGATAAACTCACCCCAATTGGGTCACCTGTTGGCCATGGATGGCGACCCGTGAAATATATTTGGGATATTCTGGGGGTTTATTTTAGTGTAAAAACCCTGTCAGCTGGGGCAGAAGAATACATCGACTGCACCTCTACAGAGTGGTACAATCCTCCCAATGGAGCCACCGGTTGGCCGTAGGTGGCGATCGGCAATGCTTAAGTACGACCCCCGGGTGATTGAGCAGTCCTTGACATGCAACACTCCACATTGTATCTTAGTTAGGCTAGACAGGCGGTTGAAAAGGCCCTTTTCTGTTTAGTCAGCTCGTAACGTCAAACCCTAAGACCTATATGATTTTTCCGATCCTGTTATCCTTATGTCAACCCAACTCTTTTTATCAAGTGCTAGATGGCGGTAATTGAGTCATGGGAATGACGGTAAACTGAATCCAGTGGCGAATTTCGAATTCTGGACCTTTGGGAGTGTAGATTTTTGTTTGTTTGTTTATTGATTTTAACGGCACATCAACCCGTATGGTGTTATGTCATGCCTAACGTTATACATATCGTGTATTTATATTTATACATTTTAGTAATTGGTTTTAACAATGTGTTAGCATTATTAGGGATTATGTTGTATAGTATTGATTTATTTCATGTCTATATTCTATGGTATAATTTTATTTCCCTACAAAAAGAGAGAATATCCTCCATGATGACGTTTTCAAACAGATCTTTCATATTGTTTGCTTTAAAATAACGGTTTCTGATGTGAGCAAAAAACCTGCATCCCAGGAATAAGTGTTTAATTGTCAAAGGTGTTTGACATGTTCCACATTGTGGTTGTTGTTCTTGTTTGAGTATATTGGAGTGCGTTAGTCTTGTATGACCAATGTGTAATCGGGACACAATGACTTGTTCCTTTCTAGACTTCCTTAAAGTTCGTCTCCAGCCTCCCAAAGTGGGTTTGATTAGGAAGAGTTTATTGTGGATGTTCAGTCCCAGGTCTACCTAGACCCGAAGTGGTAGTACCTGTTACGGTTCCATCTATGGGTTAAATAGGAAAAAAACATATTTTTAAAAATGTATTTATGAATGAAAAATGTGTCTAAATTTTAAAAATGAATACCCAACATTCTGTACAAACAATGAACCAATCAAACCGAGCAACAATTATGAATATACAAGTTGTGTCTAAAAACTATCGAGATTTGTGTACTTTCTGACACATTCTATTATGAAAAAGTTAACGTTCCATTCATTGTTAATTTCTATCTTGGTAAATACAACTTTAACCTCGGCATTTTTATGACACTGCTTGTATTCGGAAGAAAATTAACGTTCCATTCATTGTTTATTCATATCTTGGTAAATACAATTTCAAACTCGGCACTTTTAGCACACTCCTTGTATTCTGAAGAAAATCAACGTTCCATTAACTGTTTATTTCTATCTTGGTAAATACAGCTTCACACTTGGCACGTTTATGACACTCCTTGTATTCTAGAGAAAATTAACGTTCCATTAACTGTTTATTTCTATCTTGGTAAATACAGCTTCAAACTCGGCACTTTTATGACACTCCTTGTATTCTAGAAAAAATTAACGTTCCATTAACTGTTTATTTCTATCTTGGTAAATACAGCTTCACACTCGGCACCCTTATGACACTCCTTGTATTCTGAAGAAAATTAACGTTCCATTCATTGTTTATTTATATCTTGGTAAATACAGCTTCACATTCGGTACTTTTATGACACTCCTTGTATTCTGAATAAATTTAACGTCCATTAACTGTTTATTTCTATCTGTGGTAAATACAGCTTCACACTCGGCACTTTTATGACACTCCTTGTATTCTGAAGAAAATTAACGTTACATTCATTGTTTATTTCTATCTTGGTAAATACAGCTTCACACTCGGCACTTTTATGACACTCCTTGTATTGTGAAGAAAATTAACGTTCCATTCATTGTTTATTTCTATATTGGTAAATACAACTTCAAACTCGGCACTTTTATGACACTCCTTGTATTCTAGAAAAAATTAACGTCCCATTAACTGTTTATTTCTATCTTGGTAAATACAGCTTCCCACTCGACACTTTCATGACATTCCTTGTATTCTGAAAAAAATTAACGTTCCGTTCACTGTTTATTTCTATCTTGGTAAATACAACTTCACACTCGGCACTTTTATGACACTCCTTGTATTCTGAAGAAAATTAACGTTCCATTCATTGTTTATTTCTATCTTGGTAAATACAGCTTCACACTCGGCACTTTCATGACACTCCTCGTATTCTGAAGAAAATTAACGTTCCATTCATTGTTTATTTCTATATTGGTAAATACAGCTTCACACTCGGCACTTTCATGACACTCCTTGTATTCTAGAGAAAATTAACGTTCCATTAACTGTTTATTTCTATCTTGTAAATACAGCTTCACACACTCGGCACTTTTATGACACTCCTTGTATTCTGAAGAAAATTAACGTTCCATTCATTGTTATTTTATTATATTTGGTAAATACAGCTTCCCACTCGGTACTTTTATGACACTCCTTGTATTCTGAAGAAAATTAACGTTCCATTCATTGTTTATTTATATCTTGGTAAATACAACTTCACACTCGGTACTTTTATGACACTCCTTGTATTCTGAAAAAAATTAACGTTCCATTCATTGTTTATTTATATCTTGGTAAATACAGCTTCACACTCGGCACTTTTTTGACACTATTTGTATTCTGAAGAAAATTAACGTTCCATTCATTGTTTATTTATATCTTGGTAAATACAACTTCACTCGCGATAATTTTATGACACACCTTGTATAATATTTTTAGAAGAATAAATACATTAAAAACTTTATAAAACATGTCGGGTGTAGCTGTTAATTTAAAATTAAATGAATGTAATAAATGCATTTATTTCAAAACAATAGCAATGGTTTTCTTAAGAAATGAATTTAGAAATTAAAAATAAACCGAAGAGCAATTAAATTATTTTCAATTTATCTCTTTGAAGATTTTTTTCTCGTTTTGTTATTGTCATCTGGTGTCGTCACAAAATGCTGTTGGCCAAAGATTAATAGGAATTGAATTCATTTTTTCCTTCCTCATAATTTTATAAAAACATTCATTTCTCTTTTTCTTCTTTTAATTATTTCTTTTCTTTTTCTTCTTTTCATTTTCTCGTTCAACTTTGTTAGTTTACAGTCAATTCATGTTGAAAACATCGGTTCCCGCTTGATCATCGAAGTTAAGCAGCGATAAGCCTGTTCAATAATTAGACAGGTGAGCATTTAAGGTACAAAATGACATGATTCGGCA
>CM042158.1:32574844-32577344 GCA_023376005.1 Doryteuthis pealeii | reverse complement strand
CCCATAGATTGGACCTTAACATGTACTACCACTCCGTCAGAGTGGACCAGGGAGCAATGATGATGAAGGGGTGCTCCACATTCCCCAAACCTCCAAAACTGGAACCTCACCATCAGATAGAGTTTAACGTCATCCCAGACATGTAGAGACCCGCAGCCACCGCCTTCTAGGCACCCATATGATAAAAAGGGTTGGAGCTTGCCATAAAAAGGGTAATAGGTTGGAAATCATATAGGTGCAAGGGGTTGACGTGACCACCGATTGATCGGAGGGGGCCTCTCCGACCGCCCGTCTAGCCAAAGATAGGCCAAAGTGAGTATTGCATGTCATGAACTGCTCATCGACCTGGGCTCTATCCTTAAGAATCACGGTCGCCACCACTGCCAGCAGTGGCCCCATGGTGGAGTCTTACCCTCTGCAGAGGTGCAGTCGGTGCATTTCTAACGCCTCAGCCGACAGGGCGGAAATAATTTGGGTTCTGTTATTTTCTGGGTCACTCTGTAAATATCATATTACTCAACTAGGAAATAAACAATTATTCTTGCAATAGAGGTTATTCCCTAACAATTTTATAAGATCTTGGATGGTACAAGGCAGTGATATGAGAGCATAGGGTTAGCCAGATTTCCACTCTAATAAACGAGTGGCAATTAGCTTCCCATGAGTCTCTGTTTTAACTCCCACCTCTTCAAGCAATATTTTTCAAGAATCAACTTTTACACTGCCCGGAGAGGGTTTTTTTTTGCTAGTAACAATAGAGATCAGGATAACAGTCCGAAATATCTAAATAATATAAAATATTTTTCATTTCCTAAATTACTGAGATTTTATTTCAGCGAAAGTTTAAATACAATTATCTCAGCTTTTATTCTGTATTTGAACAAAAGTAAAAATTTAATTTTCAGCGGCCATGACACAGAGTCGTTCAGCAAACTGTTGTTAACGAATCAATGTAATTTAAAGGGTGATGCGTCTGCTTTCATTTATTGAACTAAGAAACATTTCCTCCGCTAGATGGCGCTCTCTTTTGCAGCTGGTATGTATTACATGGCTTCGTTCTGTGAAGAAAAATGGACAGGAAGGTAAATGGAGGCAATTTTATTTCAGTAAAAAGGAGAAAGAAAAATTAATGAAAAATAGAATGAATAAGTTTGAAGAGAGGAATGAATTAGTAAAAAAAGAAAAAAAAAAGTAATAAAGAAAAAGTGAGGTAGATAAATTATGAAATGAGAGCAAGAAGAGTGAAAAAAAAGTTGACAAAAGAAAGAAAGAAAGGGCGAAAGTAAATAAGAAATATAGATAGATAGATAGATGGACAGAAAGAAAAAGAAAAGGTGACGAACAAAGAACAGAAAGAAAGAAAATAAAGAAAAAAAGGAAGTATGTTTTAGAGAAAAACTGAAGAAAGCAGATAAGAAAGAAAGAAGGAAAGAAAGAAGATAAGGGACAAAGGAAAAAGAAAGAAAGAAAGCGTTAGAGGAAGAAAGAAAACAAAACTGATATTTGGTCAGGATATGAAGGAAAAATAGAAACAAGAAGAAAAGAAAAAGAAGAAAATATTAGGACACAATGAAAAACAATATGATAATACAAGAAAAATGCAAACGAAGAACAATGAATGAAAAAAAAGGAAGAAATTAAATTGGATGGAACGGAATAAAATAAGAAAAAGAGGAAAAAAAAGAGAAGAATGATTGAAAGAAAACGAAAAAGAAAAGAAAGAAGAGAATAGGTGTAATCTTTTGAAAAGTAAAGACAAAATGAAAATAAAAAGAATAATTAAAAGAAGGAGTACTAAAAAGGAGAGAGTAAAAAAGAGAAAAGAGTAAAAAACGAAGAGGAATAAATAGAAAAAGAAAAACTAGAAAAATCGTAAACTTAAATATAAAAAGAGTTTTTCTAGATTATAGAAAGAAGGGTCAAAGAAAAAACGAAAAAGAAAAATGACAGAAAGAAAAACCGGAAAATGAAAGAAAACAGAAATGAAAGAAAGAAGAAAGAATAAAATAGAGAAAGAAAGAAAAAGAATCAAAAGAAAGAAAGAAAGAAAAAAAAGCGAAAAAAGAAAGAATTAAAGAAGAAGGTAAGAAAGAAAGAAAGAAAGAAAGAAAGAAAGAAGAAAGAAAAGAAAGAACAAATAAGGAAAGCCAAGAAAAAAAACATCGATCTATTTGTAAAGACAGAAATGTGAAAAGGCGGAAGAGAAAAAAGGAACGAGAAAAAAAAATTTGTGACAAAGAAGAAAAAAAGAATTCGATATTGAACGGAAGAAAAAGTTGACGCAACTAATGGTAAAAATAGTGGAAAAGAAATATAAGATGTGCAAAATCAAAAAGAATTTCTAAAAAGAATGATGAAGGAAACGTTATCAAAATAAAGACAAATGAAAAAAAGAGAAGATATATAAATAGATCGATAATATATATAAAAAAAGGGACAAAGAAAAAAAAGGAAGGGACGAAGGAAAAGACACAAGAAAAAAGAAGGAAAGAAAGAAAGA
>CM042158.1:32573150-32574744 GCA_023376005.1 Doryteuthis pealeii | reverse complement strand
TTCTATTTAATAAGTTAAATGTAAGTATTTTAGCTTATTAACTTAGCACATCTTTTTTATCACTTTTCCTGACACTTTTTTAAATATTTAGGGTTTCGTATTGTAGGCAAATTGTCGGACAAAGAAAGAAAACACACATGGAAATTTAATACATGTATTGACATAATACAAGATTGTTGCAAATTTTATTGTATTTGCTACAAGACTTACCTGAGTTAAGTAATGTTTTGGAGAGTGGTGATAACAGGTTATTCTGTTGCTTGTTGGAAAGATGATAGCACGTTTCTTCGGACGTTTCTCGTTCTTCTCGTAACCGGTTCAGTGATAATTAATGGGATGCTATTTTAGAAGTTTCTACCCTGGTAACAGTTCTTTAAATGACGGTGAATGGGCCTTTTTCAAGTAGACTATTTGATCTTCAGCCTTCTATAGTGTGCTTTTATGCCTTCGAAAGTGTGCTGTGAAAAAATGCCTCCGTCCAGGTCAACGGTCCGTAGAAGTAAGCCCTGTTTTTTGGGCTAAGTGATGAGTGAAGTTTAGGGACCGCTATTTACGCGACTACCCTCAGTGAGTGCTCGGTGATAAGAAGGCCCTGTTTTGGGCTTGGTGTAGAGAGATTTTACTTTTACGTCTCTCCTCCAGTAACTGCAATGCGATAAGTAAAGTTTTTGGTTTGGCGCCACATACGACAGGGGGAGATAACTAACTATGGAATTTCCAATATTTTGTTCTTATTGCATTTTTTACAAATTTGCCATTTATCTTTGTCGATGAGGCTTAGAATATGCTGACTGTATCCCCCGAAGATTCGACTTATCTATATCCATTATTTGGGTGGTGGAGTGGAACGAATTAATAGCATTTCAGTTCATTTCAATAGGGAAAATTGATTTATATACGAGGAAATCAAATTACGAGTGGAACGAATTAAATTGTAAGTCAAATTAGCACGGGAGGGGGAACTGATTAATAGCGTTTACGTTTATTTTAATGGGAACATGATTTGATTACGAGGAAATTGAATTACGAGTGGAATGAATTAAAGTTTAAGTCAAATTAGCACTGGCAGGGCTGGAACTGATTAATGGCGTTTAAGTTTATTTTAATGGGGAAATTGATTTGATATACGAGGAAATTGAATTACGAGTGGAAATGAATTAAAGTTGTAAGTCAAATTAGCACTGGCAGGGCTGGAACTGATTAATGGCGTTTAAGTTTATTTTAATGGGGGAAAATTGATTTGATATACGAGGAATTGAATTAAGAGTGTAACCAATTTAACACGGTAAGTATTGCAAAACTTTTGACTTATCCTTGTAATCAAAAGACGAAAAGAAAAAGATTCTGTCCCAATATTTTTAATCGCACTTTGACTGTATATAACATGATGAAATATTCAAAATTCAGTTTCCCATGCTGATGCATAGTCGGACCTGCAAAGCATTTCTGCTAGATGTATAGTTAAAAATCCCTTTATTTGGTCTCCATCGTATGGTTTCTGTTGACTTTGAATCTTTGAATACAACGTATAAATTATATGGAAGCCAATTAAATAACAGCTTTCAGAGAGAGAGAGAGAGAGAGAGAGAGAGAG
>CM042158.1:32548150-32570650 GCA_023376005.1 Doryteuthis pealeii | reverse complement strand
CCCAATGCAAAAGGATCAAGTATCAGTCTCAGGGTTGGTTCACAGACAAAATAAATGATGGGGCGTAGTATTTTCTGTGTAAATATTTGACACGTGCGAGAGCTGCTTCAAGGTTTTTACGGTAGGATTACAAATATGAGAGAGCCTCTGTGATCGGTTTAAAGTAGGCTAAGAGTTAAAAGACCCGAAAACTGTTTAACACAAATTCCAGATAAAGAAGATATTTTGATTTACGAAGTTTATAATAAACAATGTGATTTTTATCTGTTAAAAAAACATTGTTTTTTGCCTTCGGATAATATTCGGCTTTTCAGATTACCGCCATCTTTAAAAAAAGATTTTCAATTGTTTGTTTTTTTTGTTTTTTGTCTTTTTGCTACAATTTGAAATCTTTTAAAATAAGTTGCTTATAAAATTCCTACTGCGATGAAGCAATAATTTGAAGGGTAATTTTGTTAGTTGATTTTTTATTTTTATCTGAAATTTCACGTCTGATGAGAGTGAAATAACGTAGAATCCGGCTTTATCGGGAAAATCCTGAAAAATCATTCATTACTTTTTAACGACAGTTTCAATTCGCTTGGGGGAAACAATACGCAAGCATGAATGTTCTTTTCTTTTAATCAATTGTAGATAAATAATCATTTCTGTTATTTTATTTGTTTCAAGGGTTTCAGTCGTTGATTAAACATTTCTCTCAGCATTTAAACTTTGAAATAAAAGTTTATGTCGATTGAAAAAACAAAACAAAAAAAAACAGAAAATAATTTTAAAAAATCTTTGAACTCAAACTTTCTATCAACAAAGTACAAAACAGATTTAAGTTTTTATACAACGGAAGATGTGAAAGAGCCTTAGGATTTAGTGACTATTTTTATTATTTAAACTTTGAGGAAAACTTTAACGAACTTTCTGTTTATAAATATTTAGAACATTTGGACTGGTATGAAGATTAAAACCCTTTCACAGTATAGTTATAAAACCGAGTTTATCTTCGGAATATATACACACGCACACGCGCGCACACACAAATATATGATGATGTCGAAAATTGAAGCCGACGCTATAAAGTTTCGGTTTTATCTAAATCATTAACAGGTCTAATATATCGACAAAGGTCTTTAAATATCGACAAAGGTCTTCAAATATCGTAAAAAAGGGTTCACAAGTTTTTGCTTGTCCACAATTTTCTTTCATATGATTATTGATTATTAGTTCAGTTGATGGGTTAAATAAAACCGAAAGGTTATAGCGTCGGCTTCAAGAATGTCAATTTTTTTTACATATACTCTTGGTTTTTCACGAACTTTATACACATTAACATTGTCGGGTATTATATCCATTTCTTCCTATTCTATATATATATATATATATATATATATATATACTTTGGTGTGGTACCAAGTTTCTTGGTACAAGGTGATTCTAGGTGGGTCCTAATTCTCTACCCGTAGTTTGTTGTAGAGTTCAGGTTCCGTATGAGAGCTCAATGTTTAATTATTGTAAACAGAGCAAAGTTATTTGGGAATAAAAAGGCCTTAAATACCATGGGTATCGTGATTATGGACCATTTCCACTCGAGAGCATGCTCAAGAGCTTCTTCAGATCACTGATATATTTTATTTTATTTAGACAGGCACATGGCCAAACTCTTTTTATATTCATACATTTCCCCCTCATTTAATAAACTCAGATACCCCCACCCGCTGAGGAAAAAGACATACCCTCCCTGCTTTCCACTTGACCCAATTAGAGCGAAACGACATCTCGACCATAAATTAAAATCCTGTTGGTCAGTCAAAATAAATTAGGAATTTACCAAAGAGACTAGCAGACAAAGGAAATAAAACACAACCAACCAAAGGAAAAAAAAAAAAAAAAAAATTTCCACCAATAAAAAAGACACTTGAATAGAAAGAATACAATATGACCACCCTAAATGAGGGGGAAATGTATGAATATAAAAAGAGTTTGGCCATGTGCCTGTCTAAATAAATAAAAAATATATCAGTGATCTGAAGAAGCTCTTGAGCATGCTCTCGAGTGGAAATGGTCCATAATCACGATACCCATGGTATTTAAGGCCTTTTTATTCCCAAATTAATATATATAATATATAATTATATATGTATATATATATGTGTGTGTGTGTGTGTGTGTTGTGTGTGTGTGTGAGTGTGTGTGTGTGTGTGTGTGTGTGTGTGTTTGTAGATGCCATGAATGACCAGATCAGCCAGTTTATCAGTTCCGAAGAAGGGGTTTAAACATTCCCGAAAATGTAACGAAATAAAACGAACTTAACATTCAAAAAACTGAGTTTCTTATATTTCACACCTAATACTTCATATCAAATCCCAAACAATATATATTATAGACACATACACACACACACACACAGATATATATATATATATATATATATATATATATATATATATAATATATATATATACACGTATATCAACTAAGAAGCATACATGGATCCCACTATATAGATGCGGACTGCCTTTGAAGATTTTAATGTGGTTTTTGTTTGAACTCCAACCGCTAATAGTAATGACCAGCTGATGAATTTCGAGATATAGATACCTCCCCTCCCCAAACAATACTACAATAATTTACATTTTTTATACAACGGAAGTTGTAAAAGAGCCTCAGGATTTAGTGACTATTTTTCAGATTTTAACTTTGAAGGAAAACTTTAAAGAACTATCTGTTTATAATATTTATAATATTTGGATTGATGTCTAGATTCAAACCCCTTCACAGTATAGGGAAAAACACTTAGTTTATCTATTGAATATATATATATATATATATATATATATATATATATATATATATATATATATAAAAAATTACCTTTGAAGATTTAAATGTTGTTTTTGTTTCAACTCCAAACCTCTAATTGTAAACACCAGCTGAAAATTTCCAGAAATAGAGACCCCTCCCATTTATTTAGATTATATGGAAAGGTATTTAAATTAAAACCCTGTCCTAGTAAATGGAAAAATGTATATCTACTGAATATATATATATATATATATATATATATATATATATATATATAATATATATATATATATATATGTGTGTGTTGTGTGTGTGTGTGTGTTGTCGTTATGGACTGGACAGTCAGTCTATATTCCTCTGAAGAAATAGAGTCAATTCTCCGAAATATTAGAAGGGAATAAAACAAAACTTAATATCCCCATTCTTCAGACTAAATCCCAAATAAAAAAAATTATATATATATTTTTATAAATATTTTTCTAACTTCTGTTGATACACCTACCATCAGGAGCAGCTTACGATACTTTCCGAAGATAGTTTGATTTTTGTATGATTAATTAATTATATCCCTTAAACAGTAAAAATCAATAACCAAATTTTGTGTGTTTCTTAGTTAAAAGGTATTTAATCTATATGCAAGATTTCGAATCTGAGTGACTCCTCTTTTCTGAGTCATAGAATGACACATACATAGCAAAAACTTTCTTATATATATATATATATATATATATATATATATATATATATATATATATATATATATATATATATATAATATAATATAATATAATAAATAAATATATAGGTTTTACATATCTATTTATTGGGTGACAAAGGAACTTTTCACAACCATATTGGTTTCATGCGATGCATTCATCAGGTGAAGATGTTTCAAATGTGAGGAAAATCGAAAAAATTTCAAAAAATTTCAAAAAATTTCAATAGACATGGGATGCGTATGATTGGATAAAATGATGTTTGTATGTATGTGAAGGTGAATTGAATGTATGAGAGTGTTTATGGGCAGTATAAAGGTTGTGTACGCGTAGTGGCTGGTCACACACATAATACGTTGATCTGTTAGTGTGCGGTATTTTAATAGTGCTTACGTGCGAGCGCTCGTGTCTATGCATGTATGTGTGTGTGTGCGCGCGCGTGCATGTTTTCTTTCTATCTGATGCGTAGGCCGTGTATGATGTATACGGACGGGTCGTGATGGTTGGGGAGTGGGGTTGGATAATATTAATTTTAAGGTTGTAAATGTTGTATATTATGGGTGGGTGGGTGGTGGTGTTTTGAACTTCGGTGTTGTCTATTACGAGGTGTTGCGTTGACAACCGGACGTGGTTGCACGTGGTTACATATACTCGCGACATATACACGCATACAAAATAATATTCATACATATTTATATGCACACACATGTCACTATATTTGCTGGGTAAGCCTTACATATACATACTGAAGCGCATACGCATACTACTATGGGCTCCACGTGTACATATATACGCACATACGCACACATGTACACACAGACAGACACGCATATACGTACTCATACAAATTTGTGCACATACACTCACACGCCCACGTACAGGCACACATACATATACCTGCATACATATATACACGCGCGCATATACGTAGGAACATACATACGCATATGTGCACAAAGACACATGCATGCACGCACACAGATGTACGAATATACGCGCGCATGCACACGCTCATACATGCATGCACGCACACACACATATATGTACATACGCGCGCATGTACACAACCATGCATGCACGTACACACATGCACACACACGTACGCATACACACGTACACGCGTGCGCGCACACACATTCAGTCGCATGTATACACGTCAGCACGCATGCACACGCACACATGTGTATATGTGTGCATGTGTGTATGTGTGTGGGGGGGTGTATGTGTACGTATATATGTATATGTGTGTGTATATGTATATGTGTGTTTATATACGTATATGTGTGTATATATGTATATAATATATATGTGTATGGGTGTGTGCATGTGCATGCGTGCTGACGTGTGTACATGCGACTGAATGTGTGTGCGCGCACGCGTGTACGTGTGTATACGTACGTGTGTGTGTATGTGTGTACGTGCATGCATGGTTGTGTACATGCGCGCGTATGTACATATATGTGTGTGTGTGCGTGCATGCATGTATGAGCGTGTGCATGCGCGCGTATATTCGTACATCTGTGTGCGTGCATGCATGTGTCTTTGTGCACATATGCGTATGTATGTTCCTACGTATATGCGCGCGTGTATATATGTATGCAGGTATATGTATGTGTGCCTGTACGTGGGCGTGTGAGTGTATGTGCACAAATTTGTATGAGTACGTATATGCGTGTCTGTCTGTGTGTACATGTGTGCGTATGTGCGTATATATGTACACGTGGAGCCCATAGTAGTATGCGTATGCGCTTCAGTATGTATATGTAAGGCTTACCCAGCAAATATAGTGACATGTGTGTGCATATAAATATGTATGAATATTATTTTGTATGCGTGTATATGTCGCGAGTATATGTAACCACGTGCAACCACGTCCGGTTGTCAACGCAACACCTCGTAATAGACAACACCGAAGTTCAAAACACCACCACTCACCCACCCATAATATACAACATTTACAACCTTAAAATTAATATTATCCAACCCCACTCCCCAACTATCACGACCCGTCCGTATACATCATACACGGCCTACGCATCAGATAGAAAGAAAACATGCACGCGCGTGCACACACACACATACATGCATAGACACGAGCGCTCGCACGTAAGCACTATTAAAATACCGCACACTAACAGATCAACGTATTATGTGTGTGACCAGCCACTACGCGTACACAACCTTTATACTGCCCATAAACACTCTCATACATTCAATTCACCTTCACATACATACACACATCATTTTATCCAATCATACGCATCGCATGTCTATTGAATTTTTTGAAATTTTTTGAAATTTTTTCGATTTTCCTCACATTTGAAACATCTTCACCTGATGAATGCATCGCATGAAACCAATATGGTTGTGAAAAGTTCCTTTGTCACCCAATAAATAGATATGTAAAACCTATATATTTATCTTATTATATTATATAACAGCTCTATTTTATATTGAGCACTCTACCAATTAATACTGCCTTTGGTACACCATTCCAGCAAAAGCTGAAATAGTGACTCACACTACAGTATATATATATATATATATATATATATATATATTTATTTATTTATTTATTAATAAAGTCATCCACAGACACGTGTTTCGGCATTTCATGCCTCTTCAGTGTGGCTAGACACAACTGCCCTTGGGTAGGGTCGAACTCAGACTGACCGCATAGTAGTCCGATATCTTATTCCCTCGCCCACTGACAGCTGATGCGGGGGACTGGTGTTTTTAAACTATTAAGTACATAGGAATGTATTTTTCGGTCACTGAGAGATCAACTTTCCGGAGAAATGATCATTGCTTATTTGCTTAGTAGTGAGAGTTAATTCAAATTACCAATTAGAGAGCTCATTACCAAATTTATGGGAGCATATATTAATAAAGTCATCCACAGACACGTGTTTCGGTATTTCATGCCTCTTCAGTGTGACTAGACGCAACGGCCCTTGTGTAGGGTCGAAAATATATATATATATATATATAATATATATATATATATATATAATTAGATATCAAATATTGTGTATTTAATATCCGTAATTGAAGTTTCATGCTTACTTACGGACGGTCAAATTGTTAAGATATTAAAAATGTTTTTAAAAATTAAATCTAACATTTTGACTGTCTGATGATTGTAAGTAAGCATGAAACCGTAGTAACGGAATATTAAAGCCATACTATTTACTATTTTATTTTAAAACTGCTCTGCCATGTTAGCATTGCGCACCTTCATATGCTAATACTTTTCTCATTCATTCTCCATTCATTATATATATATATATATATATATATATATATATATATATATATATAAAAGAAAGCCTGTAGCTAAAGAGATTTCAGATTCCTGGTTTAGTTCTTACCATCTTACGTTTCCCATCTACTACAAAATTTCCCGTTATTATAAGGGTTTACATTATTGAACATATTTGGGATTTTCCTACTGCTTACGCATTAGGGATCGAAGCTAGGGCAGGGGCGAGTCCCTTTTTAAGGATCAGCGTTCAGATTTAGGGCTTAGGTTTTCGTAGATTTGCTGTTCGAAGTAAGACTTAAATTTGCACACGGATTAAGGGGCCTTTTGTTTGAAGATCAATCTGGGTTCTGTGATGTTAAAGCCTTATTTTTGAGACAAAAACGAGAAGTTTGCACAAATCGGGTAAATAGTTTATATACTTACCTGTAAATGCACGCATGCGCAATTGGGACCACATCGCACCCATTTCGCACACCTTAAAAACATACGCCTTACTCTAAAAGCACACCCGTACATACTAGCAGGACCTGTGGATATACCACAGTATGATTATTTAATTATTACAACGTTTGATATATTTACTATTTCAATTAATTCAATATGTAAAAAGTATAATAATCTTATTTTACCCCCTTCTTCTCTCTCTCTCTCTCTCTCTCTCTCTCTCTCTCTCTCTCTCTCTCTCTCTCTCTCTCTCTCTCTCTTTCATCTCACTCTTTTTCTTTCTTACTTCTTTTCTTATGTTCGATTAAAACCGATTAGCATTATCGCTTCCGCGCACTCTTCCGCTATCTCTATCTTTCTTCTACTCTCTTTCTTTATTTCTAATTATATTTTTGTGTAGCATGTCCTTTTTCTTCCCTTTCTTTATGATTTTTATCGGAATGGTCAATTATTTAGTGACGGCACGCATGAGAAATTATTTTTTAGGCGGATAAGCAACCCCAGAAAATTAGGGTTCAGATTTTTGTATACCTCTTGTATTAATTGGACGTTCTCATTGTTAACTAGAGTGTGTTGCTAGATGATAACGGTCGTACACTTCGCTTGCTTCGTTCAGTGCGCGAGAAGAACCGAGGGATATGACAGGACAACTCGTGGGTGCTTCACCATGACAAAGCACCTGTCCACACTGCCCTGTTTATCCGAAAGTTCCTGGAGCAACATCTCTACTCGCCAGACCTGGCTCCATGTGACCTTTTCATCTTCCCCAAGCTCAAGGGATTGTACACGACATCAAAAAGTCCGCGTCGACAGAGCTATGGAGAATCTCGGAAGAATCGTTTCAGGAATGCATGCAAGCGTGGCAGAGAAAAATCTGAAAGAAAAAAATGGACTAGAGAAGAAAGCACAACTGTACATTTTAAAAGAAACCTAACACACAAAGGTTATAGAAAAAGGATGATAAAGATTTGGAAACAACAGAGCAAAGACGTGCAGACCAAGCAAGGGTGATCTTAAATAAAGGGTATTATATCTGATCTCGAGATAATTGAAATATGTGGACAGGTATATCGAGAAGAACTAGATGAAACGTAACACACTGACGACCAAAAAACCACAGAACCCAGCATTACAAAATTGATATTAAGTAAATTCTAGGGATCAGAATCCATGAGAAAAAGACAATAAAATCGATAACTTAAACTTTCACCAAAATACATAGACTTATAATGGCTGAAAAATGGCATTTTGGGGGCATCTTTGAATTCCCATATCTCCCCCAATTCTCCACAGAATTCAACCATATTTTACTATGTGATACTCCTCATCGAAATCTATCAGAAAATCATATTAGATTGGCACTTTAATTTTGCACGAAATTGGCCATTTTCACCCACTCTTAGGGGGTTTATCAGGCCTCAAATCTCACCTAAAACTCCGAATTGAGCACTTTTTTCTCCATCAGTAAATTCTAGGCATTAGAATCCATAAGAAAATAAAATAAAATCGATAACTTAAATTTTCACTAAAATACGTAAATGGCTGAAAAATGGCATTTTGGGGGCAACTTTGAAGCCCCGTATATGGAGCTCCATAAAGTAAAGCTAATAAAAAAATCACAACCGAAAAGAAGGTTGCATTGCCATCAGTAAGAAATCAAGGGGTTACTTCGAAGGGGATACCTTGTAGTTTGTAGCTTTGATTTGAAATAATATGTTTTGTGACACTAGTGCTGGAACGTTTTTGACATACGTCGTATAGACATAAACCGACACGTCATAAAGAGATACACGAATGTATTCCTTCTTATGCTTAAACATGGTGGTTACCATTATTGTAAATGGAATCAGTGACCCTAATTCAAATCTTGGATGATGCTATTTGCATTTCACTTCTTGCTAATGCCCTTTAGAAAGGCTTTGACAATCTGTTATCCTGCAAGCTGTGGGGATTATTAAAAGTAAATTAGATTAAATAAATTACATTAGATTAAATTAAATAAATAATAGTAATTGGTAATTTGCTTGAAGCATTGTTAAGTATGTTATTATATATTAAGGATTGGAAGGCAATTATAATGCATATAAAATAAAAACAAAAATATGTTTTTGTCTTATCGATTTCAAAGTAAACTTTATCTTCAGAGACTGTTTTCAGAAATGAACGCGTTTCTTTTCTTTTTTTGTCGTTAATTTTTCTTTCTTTTTCTCCTCTTCTTCTCTTTTTTTCCTATTTTTTCTTTTTCTTTATGTTATAAACACGCGTCTTGTGGCGTTCTTTTTAAAGCCACGTGGAAGGTCGTGGTTTATTGGTAATAGCTATTGCTCATTCAATTTTATTTTCTCTTCCTCCTTCCTTCTTCTTTTTCTCTTATATTATTATCATCTATTCATATATTTATGCAAATAAATAAATAAGTTATTGCCATCTGGACTCTGGCGTCTAGAGTAACGGTCTTGTCAATAAAGTCTCCATCTATACTTCTAAACAGTTGAGTCTTTTTATCTCTCTTCATTTTTTCATTTCTTACCATAAGACATTCTCCATAAAGCCCTGGTTTAATAGTAGGTTTGGCTTTGCTCCGACCGCCCGTCTAGCTTAAATAAGGGTCTAAGTGTAGTGTTGCATATCATCGACTGCTCATCCACCAGGATTCCATCCTTAAGCATCATGAGTCGCCACCCACAGCCAACAGGTGGTCTCACTGGGAGGTCTTACCCCTCTACACAGGTACAGTTGGTGTATTCTTCAAGCCGCAGCCGACAGGACTGTCCAAGGGAATGTTTATATCTAAGAGAACAAAGCAAATAATTATCTGAACTAATCGGATTTATCTTTCTTAACCTGATGAAAATGTTTGAGTCAGCTGAACTTCTCTGAATCAGCTTAACTGAGTGCGAACACAAAAAAAATGAAAGCTTTTAAATACTTATATTGTCCAGCCGAGTGTAAAACCAATTTCTTAATTCTTTGCCGATAAGTGAGTTTATATATAAAACTGTAACTAACTATGCCGAAATACTTTTTGTATGAATTTTTGAGATGAGGTTTGATAATTTGTATCATATTGTCTTTTTTCAGATTCTTGTCCCCATCTTTATTGTTAAGTACAAAACATTTTGACCGACGTGCCCTCCGGCCTTCTTCGAGTGTTTCTTGTCGAACTCGGGAACCTTCTCAATCTCGGGAACCTGCACTTCAGATACGGGAACCTTCTTGTCGAACTCGGTAGCGTTCATAATTTGGAACCTTCATGGAAATTCGAACTGAACTCTTTATTCAATTCACCGTGATAGACTATTAACAATGACCGGGTGAAAGTGTTAAGCGATGTAAGGTATACTATGTTATTATCTTCCTTGCCTCTCTTTGGTCCCATGAAATAGGATTGAGAGGCAAATATCATTCCATGACGAGAAAATGAAATCTGTAGTGAAGAAGTGGCTCAAAGAACATTCAACAGAATTCTACAGGACAAAGATACAACCTTTTATTCTAAGGTGGAACATTGCTATTGGGAGTAAAGGTGACTATGTAGAGAAGTAGGGATGTAATCCACAGAGCACCAGCTTCATTTTGATATATGATACATGTTCTTCTGTTGGTAATTATACATGTCCTAAACAAAATGGCATAACTTTTTGACTCACCCTCTTACCTATATTCATCATCATCAACCTGTCGTGCTGTCAGCACGGATATCCATGACAATCTCTCGCCATCCATCCCTATCACTCATTTCTCATGGGAGATCCTCTGCGCAGCATCCAGCATCCGTGCAGAGTTGATATATGTACGTTTTTGCTGGGCGACCCACTCCGGCCTGCCCATGTGAGGGCTTCCACAGGAGAACGTCACTTATGAGTTATTCTTTTCTTCTCCCGCACTGACCAGCGTGTCTTGTTCGCCTCACACGGATGGTATGTGTGATATGGGGCAGGTGGCCATACAGTTGTGTTCTCGTGTGGTGTTGTTTCCACGCCCTGTTTAATATTGCACGCAGCATTTTCTTGCAAGTCCCGTCTAGTTAATTCTCTAGGCGCTTTGTTATACTCAAGGTAGTGCAGCCGTACAGCAACACTGAAACTACTACGGCTTGGAAGAATTTTCGCTTTAATTTATCAGCGAGGTCTGATTTCCATATTACTGATAATTTGTTTAAAGCAGCCCATGCCTTTCCTGTGCGTGCATTGACGTCGTTTTCTGTTGAAGAGATATTACTACCTAGATATGTGAATTGTTTCACCGATTTTAGGGGTGTAGGGGTTATTTTCCCATTTGCCTGAGGAGTTATATGCCCGCCGGTTGTCGTTTGTTCCCACTAGGGCACCTCTGGTATTTAAGCGGCTATTTCAAACTTCTCTTCCTCTTTTCTATCCCTTTCCTTGCTACGAGACCACATGGGTTAGACACGGTCTACCACTTTCTCGGTGGGTCTCCGGCCCCCCTCCTAGTAAGTCATTTCTTTCTATGGACGCACCAGTCCTTTTATATATGTAGGTTTATCTACTCTTGTATTTGTATCTTATGTATCCAATTACTCTTCTATTATGTATCCTTTGTATGCATGTGCTGTTATCTATCAAATGTATTGTCCCTCAACTCTTGTCGGAGTTGTATGTTCTTCAAATATTCACTTTGAACCCTACAGGGGTTTACCATCGAGTATGGAGATGTCTTCTTCACTTCTAAAGAACATGAATTCGGTTTTACCGGAGTTCACATATAGACCGATGTTCCGTGCTGCCCTTATCTATATTAGGTTAATCAAATTAGTTAAGGCTAATAATGTAGCGTAATTATTAGGGTCTAGCAGAATTTGAGAACAAAAATAATCTGTGTGCGGACTGCTAGAGAAATAGAAGAAAAGGAGGTGGGAGCAGAATGACCCCGGAAGAGAAATTGAAATAAAAAAAACGGAAGTTCCGGGTGTTGATCGGAAGCAGAAATGACGTGGTGAGGAGGAACGAGCAAGAGGAAGATCGTCCTCTTTTCGCTTTCGGCCGTAGTAAGGTTTAGACGGGGCTGCTGGTCCCTAGTGTTGGAACAGCGATATAGTTGGTACCATGTTAGAATGTAGAGTAATTTAACAGTGTCCTCTCTCTCTTTCTCTCTGTATTTCCTTCTCTCCGAAACAGAGCTCACGACACGAGCCTGAAAATAAATGCTAAGCCCCTTGTTACTATCCAACTTACGTGTATATTGTGCCTTCTTTATCTACTAATTACTGCTACTGGGGCTTGAGTTGGCTATATATATTGTTCTGGAGTTTGCCACAAATACACCCTGGTACTTGCTATAC
Source organism: Doryteuthis pealeii (assembly GCA_023376005.1). Lineage (NCBI taxonomy): Eukaryota > Metazoa > Mollusca > Cephalopoda > Myopsida > Loliginidae > Doryteuthis > Doryteuthis pealeii. Next base: position 32,558,130 of record CM042158.1, on the reverse strand, counting down.
TACAAATACATTTTTAGTGCCGTGCATTTTGAGGGATGGTGACAAGCCCCAACACCTAACAATAATCATTAGTACTAATCCGAATTTGTTATTAAAGTCATTAATACAGAGGTTTGCTATAGAAACGAGGTTCTAATGATTTATGGTAAGTTAGATAAATTTGTTCCGCACAGTCAAATTCTGTTTTACCTTAGTATCAATAATTAAGGACGAGTCTGTTGGTTTTAATATTACTATCATAAGAAAATATTCCCTTAAGTAGTTGAGTCAAAACTCTAGACAGAAAATTACATTATACCTTAATAAACCTTTTTAAAATATCATACAGGGGCAGGTTTAAATTATATATCCAAAAGTGTAGGGTGAAAAGGTTATCGTAGGAAATGGACTCGGTGACACGGGTTCAACTCCTGGAGGAGGTTGTTTGCATTTCACATGGTGCTAATACACTTATTATTTAGTATCATCTGCGTTATTAGGACTATTGTCCTCATCTTCATTGTTATTTATACAACGTTTCGGTCGATATACCCCACGGCCTTCTTCAGGTATTTCTTGTCGGACTCGGGAACCTTCACGGACTCGGGAACCTTCTTTTCTGACTCGGGGATCTTCTTGTCGTAATCGAGAGCCATCACGGAACTTTGAACATAATCCTTTATTCAGTCCATGTAGCTGGGGTAGAGGTGTTAAGCTGTATTAATTAATATACTATGTTCCTGCTGTGCTTGATCAGGATTAAACCTGCAATCTAGAGATACTTGTCACTTAGAACTGTCTTAAGCTAACTCCGGAGGGCATATCGGCCGAAACGTTGTACAGATAACAATGAAGATTAGTACAATAATCCGAATACGGCAGATAATAATAATCATCAAGCCTCATCTCAAACATTCAGAGAAACACTTATTATTTGTTCAACCAATCAGCATCTGGGTTATCATCTAAATAGAATGAAACCTTTGACAAATAGAAGGTTTTAAACCTTTATCTATTGTCATGGGTAGAATTCTTTAAATATATCTACCAGAATATTATATCAACAGTGGCCAAGGATTATCTAACACGGCGATTTGGATGGGTAAAGATATATCCATTCTCCACCAGCAAGATCGGTTTAACGTGTTTGGACCCCACCGGAAGCAAGCTTCCCGGTGTGGTAGCTATAAAAATAGCAATCCACTTCAGGGCAATAAACACATTCTTGGTTCCTTTTGGTAAACCTTTTTTTGTGTGTGAATTTTATGGCATGTAAAGACTTGTTGGTTTATTCTATGCCGAAAATATGTTTTGTTTTATTCATTCTTGATGGGTATTCAAACATTCTTTTAAAACTCAATTTATCTTTTAAACTCACTTTTTCTATTTAACACATAGATAGGTACTACCAGTCTGGGTCAGAGTGGACCAGGCGATGAAGGCGTACTCCTCTCTACCCAGAACTCCAAAAATGAAACTTAAGCAACAGATGGTCTCATAGCTGGTGGAGTATTGCCCTTCTTCAGGGGTGATTTATTCTACAACCCCAGCCAACAAGGCGGTTATTTTGTTACATATTTGTTAGTACCCTAACACTTATGTACAGTCAGTGTAGAAACCAAAATGGCTGAATGAATTACAGCCGGCGGCCTTGAGTACGATGTCATGGAGGATTGAGTGAAACGTCTTGATCTCATCCTGATCTCTTTTCCGGTGAGAATCGGTGGAAATGAGAAAAAAGGCCTCTTCCGGTTTAGATTAGAAAGAGTTAGTTAGTATTGGTCAAACCACGTAGAGAGCAAGTCGCGCTTAAGCTTGCTGTCGTACCCAATCTGCGCAGTAGTCTGGATGGAGATTTCGAAATAAAATATGATCTAAAGAAAATCGAAGTCTTGGGTTATTTATCCAAAAACTACCAATGATCCGGGGCTTATGATAAACGAGAAATCTCCAATGGAATATTTGACATGAAGTCCCACGACAAAGTTCCAGACGCTAGAAGAACATAAGATACCAAAGATGATCAGAAGAAGAATAAGAGAGTATATAACAATTTCCTGGGTAGAATTCCTTTAATTTTGGTCATCAATGGCCAATAATCATCCAGCAGGTAGAGACGGATAGGTAAAAATTTATCTATTTTCCAACCGCCGGGTCGGTTTAATGTGTTTGGACCCTGCGGGAAGCAACCCTTCCGGGTTGGTGGTTATAGAAATAGCATTTTTTTTTCTTGTTGTTGTCCTCACTTCAGGGCAATAGATACAGTCCTTACTCCTTTTGGTAAGGGAGCAGGTAATTCTTGAGCGGTGACTTGATTGGTTGGTCGATTGGACGTGACAAGACAATTGGTCAGAGAGGGCTTCTCCGATTGACCGTCTAGTCTAAGTAAAAGCTAACGTGGAGTTTGCATGTCATAGACTGCTCAGCCATTGAGGTTCCATCCTTAAGCATCATGAATCTCCACCCTCGGCCAATTGATGGCCCCCATTGGGCCCTTTTCCCCTCTACAAAGGTGCAGTTGGCGTATTCTAAAACCACAGTCGACCAGTGCAGAAAGGATCCCTTAAGATGAACTGGTTCATTTTTTAACACCACCCAGTACATATTTGCACAATGAAAGATGAATACAAGTGAATCAGTATCAGAGTAATGACATCAAAATATTTGCAGGAGCATTAGGAAAATTGTCCCTCGTTGCCAAAATTTCCTTTGAGCATGGTAAAACAATAATTAGAGTTGAATTTATTGGAACATTCCATTAGGATTTATTTAGAAACGGTTATATACTAATGGACCTTGCCTTAAGTGGTTGAATCTAAACCTCTCTGAGAAAATTGCATTTTACCCCAGTAAAGGGGTCCATATTAAACATATCAGATATCAGATTCAGAACAGATTTAAACTGTATTTCAAAAATGTTTCGCAAATCTAAGTCAAAGAGAGAGAGAGAGAGAGAGAGAGAGAGAGGAGAGAGAGAGAGAGAGAGAGAGAGAGGAGATGGCCGAAATTTTACGTGTCATTCCCACCCATGATTCAATTTTTCCGATTGAACAAAAATCTAGATAATACAAATTATCAAACCGCATTCTAAAAAATACAAGCGAACAATTATTACCTGCCCAATTCTATGAGAGGCCAATAACGGGAATAACTCTTTTGTGACCAAATTATCAGTATTAGATAGGAATACTTTAAATTACATAACTGTGAAAATTATTTGTATTAGATAGGAATACTTGAAACCACATGCTTATGTCAAAATTATCTGTATTATATAGAAATACTTGAAACCACATAATTGGGTGCAAATTGTTAGTATTAGAGAGGAATACTTGAAACATAAAATTGTGTGCAAATTATTAGTATTAGATAGGAATACTTGAAACCACATAATTGTGTGTAAATTATTTGTATTAGATAGGAATACTTGAAACCACATAATTCTGTGCAAATTATTTCTATTAGATAGGAATACTTGAAACCACATAACTGTGTGAAAATTATTTGCTTTAGATATAAATACTTGAAATCACATAATTGTGTGAAAATTATTATTAGATAGAAATACTTGAAACCACATAATTGTGTGCAAATTGTTAGTATTAGATAGGAATACTTGAAACCACATAATTTTGTGCAAAGTATGTGTATTAGATAGGAATACTTGAAACCACATAATTGTGGGAAACTTATTTGTATTAGATAGAAATACTTGTGTTCTAATAATTAGTATTAGATAGGAATATTTGCAACATAAAACTGTTTAAAAATTGTTAGTATTAGATACGAATACTTGAAACCATATAATTGTGTGTACATTATTAGTATTACATAGGAATACTTGAAACCACACGTGTACAAATTATTAGTATTAGATATGAATAAGTGAAACCACATAACTGTTTGCAAATTATCATATGTATATAGGAATACTTGAAACCACATAATTGTGTGCAAATTATTAGTATTAGCTAAGAATACTTGAAACCATATACACTTAAATGTTTTTTTGCTAGTTGTGATAAGGTCGACCTTTTAGAAACTGTTGATATTTGTACCACTTGCACATCTAAATTGACTGATCATCCCTCTGTGAGGAATCCATAGTTGCAAGAAAATTATCGACTACCAATCAAGACAACGTCAACAGGTATTACATTATTTAGAGTAGCTTGAAGTGCACAGTGCTATTATTTATTTCGTTTTCTTTTTCTTTTTAAATTGAAATTCAGCTCTTTTTTCCTTTCCTTTTTCTGCTCTGCCTTCGTTTCACGGTATCTGTTCAGTAAATGATTAAAAAATCATTTTCATGTGCGTGCACGACTGGCAGTTTTGTATTAAAACCATTGCGATTGCAAAGAACGAGGAAGATCCTTCCCACAAGTCTCGGCTTTTCCGGTATTTACAGGAAGTTGATTACTATGCTTGCTGCGGCGCACAGAAAAGAGAAGAAAACTATAAAAAGAAATATTTGGCTGTTACAATCTAATCAGAAAAAAAGGTTGGTTGTTTGGTTGGTTGGTTGGTTGGTTGGTTGTTTTTTTGCGGCACATCAACTCATGTTGGGTTATTTTATGCAGAGGACATTTAGATCTATTCCTGCATGATGTGTATTCCAATTTTTCTTAAATAAATTTTCAACACATTTTTTAAACTCATTTTTTTTTTCTTTTTAAACCATATATGGTACTATCACTCTATGTCAGATTGGACCTGGAAGTAATAGCAATGAAAAGATACTCTACATTGAGTATACATAGACCCTCAACCGCTGCTTTCAAGCATATTTATGATAAAAAGAGTTAGGGTTTGCCATAATGGCAATAGGATTGAGACAATCATATACATGCTAGGATGGAGGCGCGTGGTCTAATGGTCAGAGTCGTAGGAAATGGACTCGTCAACGCGAGTTCAATTCCTGGACGAAGCTGTTGGAATTTCACATGGCGCTAATACGCTTGGGAAAGCTATGAATCCAATTCTCCCTACAGCTATGGGTAAATAGCAGGGTAGACTGGACTCTTTAACCATGGCTAGGTAACCAGTATAGGAGAAGGAAAACTCTGAATTCAAACCTGTTAAACTCTGCTTAAGAAATTGACCTTGTGTCGCATCCTGCTCGTGTGGAGGGGTAGGTAAATATATATACACGCTAGGATTGACATGACTAGCCGATTAATCAAAGGGGCCCTCTCCAACCGCCTGCGCAGCCTAAATAAATGCCAATGTGGAGCGTTGCATGTTATGGACTGCTCAGTCACCAGGGTTTCACTCTCTAGCATCACAGGTCACTACCCACACTCAACGAGTCGTCCCATTGGGAGGATTTTACCCCTCTGGAGAGGTACTGTTGGTGTTTCCTTCTGCCCGAGACTAAATCACGACCAGAAAAAAAGGTATGTGACCGCTTTAACGAAGATTATGACGGAAAATCAACCCGATTATTTGACGCCTAAACGTTTAGAAATCACGTTCAAATAGACAATGTATTTTTTGTAAACAGTCCTAAAAAATAGGAATACATGCTGGCCACTGCTAAAGAAGCAATGACGAACTCATAAGTGATGTTCTCGTGTGGACCTTAACACATGGACACACCAGAGTAGGTCGAGTAGATATAACCTACATCGATCAGCTCTCTGTATACTGGATGCCGTAGAGAGGACTTTTCAGGAAGAGAGAGAAAGAAAGAGAAATAGCAAGAGAAAGAGAAAGGGATATATATATATATATATATATATATATATATATATATATATATATATATATATATATGAATATGAAAAGGTGGAATGAAAACATCACACAATGCTGTTAAAGAGAAAACAATTTATAATATAATCATAGCTGATATTGATCAATATTTCGATTTTACAAAATTCATCATCAGAGCTCCGTGGTGTTTGTGATCGGAGATAAAAGTCAAATCAGTTCAAAAACAAAAAAACTTTGATTTTGCAAAAAAGAGAACGAAAGTTGTTACATTTATTCTCCAATGTGGGCATTCGCGCCATATTTTTTGTCGGTCACGACGATGTGTATAACTTTTTTGTCGGCCAACTCTTTATTGTAGCGGATTTTGAGATGTTGGCAACAAGACGAATTAACTTATTCAAAAGAGGATGGGTATTAAACAATGTGACGGTTGGTATTCAAAAGATTTTTAGAAAAGGAATTTTTATGATTAATTATTTTTTATATTTTGTATTTCATAAATGATTAATTATTTATTATATTTTGTTTTGTTTTTATATGTAAAGTAAAAAAGGTATGGGCGGGTGTAAGGTATTTGTTATTATTTTAGATAATGTGAAGCTTTTAAATCTTATGTAAGGTTTTTATTTTCAAAACCGAATTCAAATCAAATACAATGCAAGATTCTTATTTATAAATCAAAACATAAACCTGAATGTAAGGTTCTATTTAAATCCAAATTCAAATGTAAGGTTCCGTACATACAAATTCAAATCCATTATTTGCAAATACAAATTTGATTCAAATCCAAATTCAAAATTTAAATTCAAATTTATGGTAAGGTTTTTTATTTTATTATTTGGCTAATGAGAAAATTTTTATTTCTAATGGGAAATAAATACGGAAAAGGTTATTGAAGGGGATTTTATAGTTTCTGACTACAAGTGTCACTAAATAAGGGGATATATTAAAGAAACCTTGTCTTTGGGGTATGGTTTTATAGGTAAGAATAACACAAGATTCCATAATTCTACGTAGTGTTTTATCATGTATGTGGGTTAATATTTTGGCACCTTTGAAATCAAAAGTATGATTGAGATCAAAGATGTGTTTAGCTAATCCGTTGTTTTGAAAATCTCGTTTAATATGATATTTGTGTTCCAATAGACGTTTAGTTAAGGATCTGGAAGTCTCCCCTACATATTTCTTGTTACATTTTACTTATGAAGAATTATGAAGAGTTCCACAAATTTTACGATTTTTGTTTAATTAATTAATTATTTCACTTAATCAGCAAAAAGTAATAATTACATTTTGTGTGTTTCTTACTTATAAGCATATTGAAGTATATGCAAAATTTCAAATCTGAATGACTTTATTTTCGTAGTTTTTAGGTCGACACGCTCATACCATGGAATTCCTTGAGTCTCCTTTATATATATATATATATAATTTTAGAGAGAGAGAGAGAGAGAGAGAGAGAGAGAGAGAGAGAGAGAGAGAGAGAGAGAGAGAGAGAGAGAGAGATATGAATAGACTTAGATGGATAGATATAGATAAATGCGAAGTAAAATGATGAGATAGATAATTAGATAAATAGATAACAATGAGCAGAGTTGGAGAGCTAGCTATCTAGCTAGATAGATAGATAGATAGATAAAAAGGGGACAGGGTGAGATTGAATGATAGTTACGATAAAACTAAAATAGATAGATAGATAGATAGATAGATAGATATGAATGAACTTAGATAGATACATATATATGAATAGCCACACTAATAGATATATAGATACATATGAATAGACTTGGATGGATAGATAAATTGATAGATAAGAAATAAAAGTTTGAGAAAGATAGGTAGATAACTGGATAATAATGAACAGCATCGTATAGATAGATAGAATAGATAGATAGATAGATAGGGGTCGCTTTGAGGGCTTATCAATGTGGTTCCTTTTTTTATCTTAATAACAATGAAAAATAACTTTATTTATTTTCTATATTTGTTTTTGCAAGGAAATTTTGTTACTTTGATATTTTCTCAATTCCTCTTATTTTGATGGATTTATTTGCCTCACGATTTTTTTTCATTTTTGCGATTTTTTCTTCTTCCCAACAATTTTTTTTTTTGGAATTTTTATTTTTATTTGCATTGTTCAGATAAATAATGCTTCTTCCTTTTTTATTTTTTTCTACTGAAAAAACCTCATGTGCTTTGTTTTCTGCTTTTTTTTGTTTTTTTTTTCTTGTTTGTTTTTCTTGTTTTGTTTTGGGTTTTTTTTTTTCTTCTTTTTTTTTTCAATCAGGGACTGAATCAAAAAACACCGGAAAAGGAAACAAGTGTTTGGGTAACGGAAATTTTTTTGAAAAACTATGAAAGACCAACAACAACAACAACAACAACAATAACGTCAACAACAGTAAAATATTGATTCCTTGACGCGAGTCAGAAAAAAAGAGCATCTAAGGGAGATATTGAGATTGAACAGAAACCGGAAGTTGCTTGCATCTTTAGAATCGAGTCTAATGTAAAGATTATTTCAAACAATAAAAAAAGACGCTGTTTTGAAATTCCATTTTTATTGAACATTCCTCACTTTTTTTTTCTTTTTTTTTTTACTCTTTCCTTTGGTTGCATGAGTTTATTCTATTGTTTCTACAATACAATGTTTAAATACAATGTTTTATTTGAATCTTTTCATTCACCTGACTGAGTCCCTTATTTTACTGGGCATTGTTTGTATAATAGAGATGCTTGTTAAGTTTCGCTTTGCTTAGCTCAGTGTAACGCATGTCCAATATAAAGAACATAGAAAACAACGAAGGAATAGGGGAAGTAAAGCTCTCAAAGAAGTTTTGCGTAAGAAGAGAGCTCCTTTGGTTCTAATACAGAGTCTTCCTTTGCTTGAAATTGTTTGTGTGTAGTGACGACCGAAATCAACCACTATAATCAATTTCCCGAACCGCAAAAGTCTTTTGACTGCAACACTATCACAGTAGTCCTTGCTTAATCCGTCTAAAGTTCAAAACATAACTCTCCGTGGTTTGGGAAGGTAGGCCTTAAATAATACGTAACTTCCCTCCCCAAGATGTTACATTCGGGCTAATCACACTCAGTGCAGCCCGACCCGTGGGGAATTTGCATATTCAACTGGGGTGACAGTAGTCTGACTACGAGCCACAACTCATGAGGAGTTCAATATCAGAAGTCACCCCCTCGTGCAGGACAGACATATATGGACGCGCTTAGTTCTTGGGGGTTGGGAATCTTCTAGTCCGCAAGGTGAATGAGCCCACTCTACGATTTACCCATAGCTGAAAAGAAAATAGTTGGATTCGTATATTTCCCAAAGGGATGGTTCAGTTCAATAGGTGAAGCGTTCGACTAGGAACCTCTAGTTTCCGGGTTCGATACAGGCCCTCGCCAACTCAGCACATGAGTAGCACAGGTATACGTGCAGTAAAGTGAGGAGCTAATGGTATGTGTCACGTTCCACTTCAAACGCCAAGATAATGCGCTTGGATTAGCGCTCGTGAAAAGGGGATAGACTCCCTCGCTGAATTACTGATACCGACTTTAGGCCACCCGATGATTTTACTTAGTTTTTTATTAGCGGTGTAAGATTCAAAGTGAATATTTGAAGAACATACAACTCCGACAAGGGTTGAGGGACAATACATTTAATAGATAACAACACATGAATACAAAGAATACATAATAGAAGAGTACATGGATACATAAGATACAAATACAAGAGTAGATAAACCTACATATATAAAAGGACTGGAGCGTCCATAGATAGAAATGACTTACAAGGAGGGGGGCCGGAGCCCCACCGAGAAGGGGGTAGACCGTGTCTAACCCATGTGGTATCGTAGCGAGGAAAGAGGAAGAGAAATTCGAATAAGCCGCTAAAATATCATACGTCCCCTGGTGGGCAGATAACTCCTCCAGGCCAAGGAAAGATAATCCCCTACAGTGGTATACGAAATGCAGACACATGTGAAGAAGTGCTGCCAAATAATTTTTTACTAAGGATAAGAGAGCTCCTTTGGTTTGAATTTAGAGCTTTCCCTCTTCTATACCGGTTGCTATATCAAGGTGACCCAGCCTAATCTGCTCTACTATTTACTTATAGCTTGAGTATAGAAAATTTCGAAGAGAATAGAAATTCTTCGAGTACGACTTCTACTAGTCGTTATGTTACATAATTATTAGTACCTAATATTTATGGCAATAGTGTAGAAATCAAAATGGCAGTTATAAGCTACAGCCCACGGCCTTGAAGGATGAGTGACAGCGTT
>CM042158.1:32544393-32548050 GCA_023376005.1 Doryteuthis pealeii | reverse complement strand
AGAGAGATAAATTCCAAGGCCGATAGTACATTTGATATGGCGGAAGATTTAATAGAGTGTAATCGTTAAATATTAAATGGTGATCATAAAATAACATGGTGGAATATTAAAATAAAATACTTTTAACAATGTTAATGATCCTGATTGATTTTAACGGCATATCAACCCATCTAGGTTATATCCATGGCTCAGAAAGAAGAGGTTAGGGAATCGCATTCATCGTGGATTCTTATTTGTGGTTTTTTGTATAGTTGGTTGATTAGCATTTTCGTTCGTGAGCTCGTGTTGTTTATTTTACAGCATAAAATCCCCTTTTTCGGGTTATTTAGTACTGAATTATCCATTTGAGAACAAAGGACTCGGTTGCTTACCTGCTGTCGCTTTAAGTGGCCATTTAAGATTTCCTTTTATTTTGCACTCAGTTATATGATTTAAGTTGTCCTATCAAATAATAATAATTTGCATACTGTTCAAGTTCTTATACTAATAATTATATGGTTTCAAATAATCATTTCTGTCTAATAATAATTGTTGGAGGCGCGTGGTGTCAGGGATAGAGTCGCGGGAAATGGACACGTCAACCTGATTTCAAATCCTGGACGAATCTACAGTTCACATATCGCTATAAATCTTGGAATAGTATGAATCCAACTATACACTCCACCCAGCAAATGGGTAAATAGTGAAGGGCAGACTGGACCTATTTAACATTGGTTACGCAACCAGTCTAGAAGAAAAACTCTGAATTCAAACTGTTTAAACTCCGCTGGGGTAAATCATTACTAGAATAGGCTCAGTCCTAATTAAGTGATCTATTTCAACAAAGAAAAATAAACCATAGCCATTTTTGTACAGTTTCAAGTAACTAATAAAGCAAAAAGATGCATACGGTCCCATAGAAGATAATAGAGGATAATATTAAAACATATTTGTTTATTAGCATATCATCGTTTGTGGGTTACTTAATGCTAAAACCATATTCGTAGAAGTACCATAGTGCTACTATTTAACACGTAGGAAAGAAGATGACGATGTTCATACCTTTAACAAAGGTAGTTCGAAAATGATCGTAATAACGTGACTTGAGTTCGAACTCGCTTACTACGATGTTACAGTAGAGCACGTTAGCCATTTAACAACGAGGACTACCCTCTCGGCTGGGACAGAATAATAAACCGACTGAGAGAGATAAACTCACCCCAATTGGGTCACCTGTTGGCCATGGATGGCGACCCGTGAAATATATTTGGGATATTCTGGGGGTTTATTTTAGTGTAAAACTTGATGGCACCCCCTGTCAGCTGGGACAGAAGAATACATCGACTGCACCTCTACAGAGTGGTACAATCCTCCCAATGGAGCCACCGGTTGGCCGTAGGTGGCGATCGGCAATGCTTAAGTACGACCCCCGGGGGATTGAGCAGTCCTTGACATGCAACACTCCACATTGTATCTTAAGTTAGGCTAGACGGGCCCGGTTGAAAAGGCCTTTTCTGTTTATCAGCTCGTAACGTCAAAACCCTGAAGACCTATATGATTTTTCCGATCCTGTTTATCCTTATGTCAACCCAACTCTTTTTATCAAGTGCTAGATGGCGGTAATTGAGTCATGGAATGACGGTAAACTGAATCCAGTGGCGAATTTCGAATTCTGGACCTTTGGGAGTGTAGATTTTGTTTGTTTGTTTATTGATTTTAACGGCACATCAACCCGTATGGTGTTATGTCATGCCTAACGTTATACATATCGTGTATTTATATTTATACTTTTTAGTAATTGATTTAACAATGTGTTAGCATTATTGGGGATTATGTTGTATGGTATTGATTTGTTTCATGTCTATATTCTATGGTATGATTTTATTTCCCTACAAAAAGAGAGAATATCCTCCATGTTGACATTTTCAAACAGATTCTTCATATTGTTTGCTTTAAAATAACGGTTTCTGATGTGAGCAAAAAAACCTGCATTCCATGAATAAGTGTTTAACTGTCAAAGGTGTTTGACATGTTCCACATTGTGGTTGTTGTTCTTGTTTGAGTATATTGGAGTGCTTTAGTCTTGTATGACCAATGTGTAATCGGGATACGACGACTTGTTCCTTTCTAGACTTCTTTAAATTTCGTCTCCAGCCTCCCAAAGTGGGGTTGATTAGGAAGAGTTTATTGTGGATGTTCATTCCCAGGTCTACCTAGACCCGAAGTGGTAGTACATGTTAAGGTTCCATCTATGGGTTAAATGGGAAAAAATATAGTTTTAAAAATGTGTTTATGAATGAAAAATGTGTCTAGATTTTAAAAATGAATACCCAACTTTCTGTACAAACAATGAACCAATCGAACCGAGCAACAATTATGAATATACAAGTTGTGTCAAAAGACTATTGAGATTTTTGTACTTTTTGACACACATTGTATTCTGAAAAAGTTAACGTTCCATTCATTGTTCAGTTCTATCTTGTTAAATACAGCTTCAAACTCGGCACTTTTATGACACTCCTTGTATTCTAGAAAAAATTAACGTTCCATTAACTGTTTATTTCTATCTTGGTAATACAGCTTCACACTCGGCACTTTTATGACACTCCTTGTATTCTGAAGAAAATTAAAACGTTCCATTCATTGTTTATTTTCTATCTTGGTAAATACAACTTCAAACTCGGCACTTTTATGACACTCCTTGTATTCTAGAAAAATTAACGTTCCATTAACTGTTTATTTCTATCTTGGTAAATACAGCTTCACACTTGGCACTTTTTATGACACTCCTTGTATTCTGAAGAAAATTAACGTTCCATTCACTGTTTATTTCTATCTTGGTAAATACAACTTCAAACTCGGCACTTTTATGACACTCCTTGTATTCTGAAGAAAATTAACGTTCCATTCATTGTTTAATTATATCTTGGTAAATACAGCTTCACACTCGGCACTTTTATGACACTCCTTGTATTCTGAAGAAAATTAACGTTCCATTCACTGTTTATTTCTATCTTGGTAAATACAACTTCAGACTCGGCACTTTTATGACACTCTTTGTATTCTGAAGAAAAGATTAACGTTCCATTAACTGTTTATTTCTATCTTGGTAAATACACTTCAAACTCGGCACTTTTTATGACACTCCTTTTATATTCTAGAGAAAATTAACGTCCCATTAACTGTTTTTCTATCTTGGTAAAATACAAGCTTCACACTCGGCACTTTTATGACACTCCTTGTATTCTGAAGAAAATTAACGTTCCATTCATTGTTTAATTTCTATCTTGGTAAATACAACTTCAAACTCGGCACTTTTATGACACTCCTTGTATTCTGAAGAAAATTAACTTTCCATTCATTGTTTATTTATATCTTGGTAAATACAGCTTCACACTCGGTACTTTTATGACACCCCTTGTATTCTGAAGAAAATTAACGTTCCATTCATTGTTTATTTATATCTTGGTAGATACAGCTTCACACACGGCACTTTTTTGACACTCCTTGTATTCTGAAAAAAATTAACGTTCCATTCATTGTTTATTTATATCTTGGTAAATACAGCTTCACTCTCGATAATTTTATGACACTCCTTGTATTCTGAAGAAAATTAACGTTCCATTCATTGTTTATTTCTATCTTGGTAAATACAGCTTCACACTCGGCACTTTTATG
>CM042158.1:32476893-32539393 GCA_023376005.1 Doryteuthis pealeii | reverse complement strand
CTGTAACCAAAACTACGTCATTGGTGATGTCATATAACCCCAACTCGTCATAACATAGAATAAATACACTCAAAATTTGAGCATGCAAACTTAGAGACGATCCTCATTGTTGTTTTTTTAAACAAGTTTTAATTAATACATGCCCGGTAAATATATATATATTATATATATATATATATAATATATATAATATATATATATAATATATATATATATATATTTAGTTTTATTTTAATATGTATCTAAAGTTATCATAACTAATTTTCTATTTTATATTGTTTCATTTTTTTTTATTTTACTCCTTAGTAATTTTGATCATTTTACTTACTTAAGGTACAAACACTCTGACATTAAATATTTAACTACCACCACTTCAAGCAATATTTTTCAAGAATCAACCTTTTACACTGCCCGGAGGTTTAGTTTGGTTTGTTTTGTTTTACGGCATAACAACCTCAGTGGGACATTTAATGCCGATAAAGTTTTGAAATAAATCAATTCTTAATGGATAATACAATTTTTTTATAAATAATTTTTTTCTATTTAACCCATAGATGGGACCCTAACAGGTACTACCACTCCGGGTAAGAGTGGGCCAGGGAGCAATGATGATGAAGGAGGGCTCCACATTCCCCAAACCTCCATAACTGGAACTTCACACCATAGATAGAGTTTAAAACGTCATTCCCAGGACATGTAGACCCGCAGCCACCGCCTTCCTAGCACCCATATGAAAAAAGAAGTTGAGTTTGCATAAGGGTAATAGGGTTGGGATAAAATCATATAGGTGCTAGGGGTGACGTGACCAGCCCGATTGATCGGAGGGGCCTCTCCGACACGCCCGTCTAGCCCAAGATAGGCCAAAGTGGAGTAATTGCATGTCATGAACTGCTCATGACATGGCTCTATCCTTAAGAAATCACGGTCGCCACCCACTGCACAGCAGGTGGCCCCCATTGGTGGAAGTCTTACCCCTCTGCAGAGGTGCAGTGGTGCATTCTAAACCCCAGCCGACAGGCGGCTGCCGCGGAGGGTTTTTTTTTTTGCTAGTAACAATAAGAGATCAGGATAACAGTCCGAAATATAATAAATAAAATAAAATATTTTTCATTTCCTAAATTAAAACTGAAGATTTTATTTCAGCGAAAAAGTTTTAAAATACAATTATCTCAGCTTTTATTTCTGTATTTTGGACAAAAAGTAAAAATTTAATTTTCAGCGCCATGACACAGAGTCGTTCAGCAAATGTTGTTTAAACGAATCAATGTAATTTAAAAGGCGTATGCGTCCCTGCTTTCATTTATTTGAACTAAGAAACATTTTCCTCCGCTAGAGGCGCTCTCTTTTGCAGCTTGGTATGTATTACAATGGCTTCGTTCGTGGAAGAAAATGGACAGGAGGTAAATGGAGGCAATTTTATTTCAGTAAAAAGGAGAAAGAAATTAATGAAAAATAGAATGAATAAGTCTGAAGAGAGGAATGAATTAAGAAAAGTAAATAAAGAAAAGTGAGGTAAGATAATTAAGAAATGAGAGAAAGAAGAGTGAATCGGAAAAAAAAAATAAAGTTGACAAAAAAAAGAAAGAAAGAAAAGGGCGAAAGTAAATAAGAAATATAGATAGATAGATAGACAGAAAGAAAAAGAAACAGTGACGAACAAAGAACAGAAAGAAAGAAAATAAAGAAAAAAAGGAAGTATGTTTTAGAGAAAGTATGTTTTAGAGAAAAATGTTTTAGAGAAAAACTGAAGAAAGCAGATAAGAAAGAAAGAAGGAAAGAAAGAAGATAAGGGACAAAGGAAAAAGAAAGAAAGAAAGCGTTAGAGGAAGAAAGAAAACAAAACTGACATTTGGTCAGGATATGAAGGAAAAATAGAAACAAGAAGAAAAGAAAAAGAAGAAAAATATTAGGACACAATGAAAACAATATAATAATACAAGAAAAATGCAAACAACAGAAAAACAAATGAATGAAAAAAAAGGAAGAAAATTAAATTGGATGGAACGGAATAAAATAAGAAAAAAGAGGAAAAAAGAGAAGAATGATTGAAAGAAAACGAAAAAGAAAAGAAAGAAGAAATAGGAGTAATCTTTTGAAAAGTAAGACAAATGAAAATAAAAAGAATAATTAAAAGAAGGAAGTACTAAAAAGGAGAGAGTAAAAAAGAGAAAAAGAGTAAAAACGAAGAGGAATAAATAAGAAAAAGAAAACTAGAAAAATCGTAACTTAAAATAAAAAGAGTTTCTAGATTTATAGAAAGAAGGGTCAAAGAAAAAACGAAAGAAAAAATGACAGAAAGAAGGAATAAATGAAAGAAAACAGAAATGAAAGAAAGAAAGAAAGAAAGAATAAAATAGAGAAAGAAAGAAAGAAGATGATTCAAAGAAAGAAAGAATGATAGAAAGAAAAACCGAAAAAAGAAAGAATTAAAGAAAGAAGGTAAGAAAGAAAGAAAGAAAGAAAGAAAGAAAGAAAGAAAGAAAGAACAAATAAGAAAGCAAGAAAAATAACATCGATCTATTTGTAAAGACAGAATGTGAAAATAGGCGTAAGAGAAAAAAGGAACGAGAAAAAAAAAATTAGCGACAAAGAAGAAAAAAAGAATTCGATATTGAACGGAAGAAAAAGTTGACAACAACTAATGTAAAAATAGTGGAAAAGAAATATAAGATGTGCAAAATCAAAAAGAAATCTAAAAAGAATGGATGAAGGAAAGGTTATCAAAAAAATAAAGACAGAATGAAAAAAAAAAGAGAGAATATAGATCGATATAAAAAAGGACAAAGAAAAAGGGACGAAGAAAGACAGAAAAGAAGAGAAAAGAAAGAAAGAAAAGGAAAGGAAGGAAAAGAAAAAGGAAGGAAGGAAAGAAAGAAAGAAAGAAAAGAAAAGAAAGAAAAAAAAGAAAAGAAAAAGAAAAGAAAGAAAGGAAATAAAAGGATGGAAGAAAGAAAGGATACGTTAGTGAAAAAAGTATGGAAGAAAGCAGACAATGAAGAAACAAAGAAAGACAGAGACAAAATAAGTGACCGAGAAAGAAAAAAAAAAAACAGAAAGAAAAAAAGAAAAGAAAGAAAACGTTAGAGAAATGAAAATCAGCAAAGATCACAAAAAAAAAAAACGAAGTAAAGAAGAAAATATGTGGGATTAAGGAAAACGAAAAGAATGAATGAATTAAAAGCAGTCGAAGAAAGAAAAAAAAGAAAGACAGAATAAAAGCAAGAAATATAGATAGATAGAAAGAAAAAGAAGGTGAAGAAAAAAAGAAAGAAAGAAATGAAAAGAAGGGAACAAAGAAAGTATGGGTTAGAGAAAGATAGATAAAGATAAGAAAGAAAGAAAATATGAAGAAAGAAAAAAAAAGAGAGTGAAAAGAAAAAAAAAACTTTAGAGAAAGGATGAAAAACAAAGCTGACCAAAAGAAGATGAAAAGAAAATAAAAAAAGAGAAGATATGGAAAACCGAAAAAATAAAAGCTAAAAAGAAAGAAAGATGAAAAGTAATCAAAAAAAGAAGAAAGAAAGAAAGAAGAAAGAAAGAAAAAAAGAAATAAAAGAAAGAAAAATATAGATAGAAGGAAAGAGAAAAAGGGACAAAGAAAAGAAAGAAAGAAAGAACAAAGGAAAAAAATGACGGGTTAGAGAAAGATAGAGAAAAAGGAAATAATGAAGAAAGAAAGAAATAGAGAAAGAAAGGAAGAAAAAGAAAGAAAGTGTAAAAGAAATAAAAGTAAAGCTGACAAAGAAGAAAGAAGAACAGAAAGGGAAATAAAGAGTAGATGTGTAAAAACCGAAAATAAAGCTAAAAAGAAAGAATGAATGAAACGTAGCAAAAGAAAGAAAGAAAGAAAGAAAAGAAAGAAAGAAAGAAAAATGGAAAAAAAAGTACGTGTTAGAGATATAGAGAAAAGAAGACAATGGAGAAAGAAAGAAAGAAAGAAGAAAGAAAAGAACAAGAGAGAGAAAGCAAAGCTGAAAAAAAGAAGGAAAGAAAGGAAAAGAAATAGATGTGTAAAAAACGAAAAATAAAGATAGAAAGAAAGGATGAATGAAAAGTAGCCAAAGAAAGAAAAAAGAAAGAAAGAAAGAAAGAAAGAAGAACGAAAGATAGAGCAAGAGAAAGAAAGCAAAGCTGAAAAAAAGGAAGAAAAGAAAGGAAAAGAAAGAGATGTGTAAAAATCGAAAATAGAGCTAGAACGAAAGAATGAATAAAAAGTAGCCAAAGAAAGAAACAAAGAATGAAACAAAGAAAGAAGGAAAGAAAGAAAGAGAGACAGAAAGAAAGAGAAAGAGAAAGAAAAGCAAAGCTAAAAAAAAAAGAAGAAAAGAAAGGAAAAGAAATAGATGTGTAAAAAACGAAAATAAAGATAGAAAGAAAGGATGAATGAAAAGTAGCCAAAGAAAGAAAGAAGGAAAGAAAGAAGGAAAGAAAGAAAAAAGAAAGAAAGAAAGAAGGAAAGAAACAATGACAAATAAATAAATAAATAAATAAACGAAGAAAGAAAATGAAATCCCAATAGAGAATGCAAAAAGTTGAAAGAAGCGGGAAAACAAAAAGAAAGACAAAAAAGCGACGCGGGAAATATAGAGAAGCCATGATGTTTTTAGATGCTTAGCTGGATGAAAGACATACAAATAAAAGAAACTTAAAAAGAAAATATCGTTACTAGTTCCGATTGATAACGGTATCGGCATTATGTCGCTGGTTGTAAAGCAGAGCAAAGTTATCTGTCCCCCCCCCTACACACACACCGACACTCCCTGACCCCCTCTCCTACTCGCCGCCATTTCCTGCTGGAACAATCCAAACTGATGTTAGCCGAGTTACTTAGATCAAAATGGCGCCCATAATTAAGAATAACATTTGTTGGAATTTGATTCGGTCACACTTTTCAGGATTCCACTTGCTTGAAAGAATTCCTCAATTTGCTAAACACGATATTCCATGGTCGTCCGCCTGCGAGAATCTAATATGAACGAAGGCATCTGATCGAATTAGGTATGGTGGGGGGTGCGGGGGGTAGAGAAGCGATAAAATGGTGGTGGGTGGTAGGGATTGGGGGGCAGGGGTGAAATGCACTTTGCTTAGAACCAAGCAGCTTCGAGAAATATTGGCTGAAATGTCATTGTTCTTACAGATGAGAGAGAGAGAGAGAGAGAGAGAGAGAGAGAGAGAGAGAGAGAGAGAGAGAGAGAGGAGGAGAATAGAAAGAGAGAGAGGGGTCAGTAAGCGAGCGCGAGCGAGAGAGAGAGAGAGAGAGAGAGAGAGAGAGAGAGAGAGAGTAAGCGAGAGAGAGAGAAAACGTCAGTGATAAAGCAAGAGTGAGAGAGAAAGAGAAAGAGAAAGAGAGAAGAGAGAGAGAGAGAGAGAGAAAGAAAGAAAGAAAGTGAGCGACCGAGTGATAAATAGTTAATAAGTGAGAGTGAGATAGAGAGAGAGGGGTTAGTAAGCGAGAGAGAGAGAGAGAGAAGAAGGGGGGAGAGAGAGTAATCGAGAGGTAGAGAAAAGGTGAGTGATAAAGCAAGAGAGAGAGAGAGAGAGAGAGAGAGAGAGAGTAAGTGAGGGAGGGAGCTAAAGAGGGAAACAAAATGAGAGTAAGTCAGAAAGTGACAGTAAGGGAGCAGTGAGTAAGTGAGTGAGAAAGAGAAAGAGAGAGAGAGAGATAGAGAGAGAGAGAAAAGAAAGAAAGAGAGAGAGAGTGAGGTTGAGTTAGTAAGCGAGAGAGAAAGTGAGCGTTAGGGCCAGTGATTGAGCGAGAGAGAGAGAGACAGAGAGATTAAAAGAGAGAGAGAGACAGACATACATACATACAGAGAGATTGAAGGAGAGAGAGACAGAGTGAGAGAGAGAAGAGAGAGAGAGGGGGGTGCCCAGATAGTGAATAGAATGTGTAAATATATATGTTGGCCAAATGCGTTTAAATAGATTCAGTAGTGGTACATTAGTTGTGTATGTATAAAGTAATACATATGGTATATAACACGCATACATACGTACGCACTCTCTCTCTCTCACACACACACACACACAAACACACACACACACATACACACACACATATATATATATATATATATATATATATATATATATATATATATATATATATCCCAACCATATATAAGTATTGTTAGAAGATGTTTTAAAAGGTGTTTGTATTACGCGCTCTTTTGGTGGGGTTTAGATTACGCTGACTGTATCCTCTTGTTGAATAGTAAGACCCTACCTGTGTTTAGCACTAAAATGCATCAGATGGTGAGGTTCCAGTTGTGAATATCTGTTTGGTTGCAAGGTTGGATTTTACGGCATGTCAACTCTTGTTGGGTTATTTTATGAAGACATTTTGTTTGATTCATTCTTGTTGGATATTCAGTTTTCTTTTCAAACTCAATTTTAAAAACATGTTTTTAATACTCATTTAAAAAAAAAAATCTATTTGATCCATAAAAGTTACTACCACTCCGGGTCTGGGTGTAACTGGGAGTAATGGTAATAAAGGTTTACTCTAAATTCTCCAGAGTTTCACAATAGGAAATTCACCACTAGATGCATTTAGCGTCACACCCAGAACACCTGGATATCTGGGAAATGCAGTCAACTTTTCATTGTCATTACCCCATATCCACTCTGAACCATAGCGGTATTACCTGTCAGGTTTGTATTCTGCATCAAATAGATATGTTTAAAAATGATACGTATTCTGTAGGGCTCTGTGCTGAAAATCAACAACAAGAACAAGATCAAACTCTTGTTGGAAAAACGAAAATGATTGTTCGTGTATACTACTTTTCCAAATGTGACATCTTCTATTAATAATGGAGATTCGCTTCCGGTTTTTGTCTCTAACAAAAATTATGTCACTGCTTACGTCACATTACCCAAAATCGTCATAACATAGAATAATCTATTAATAATGGAGATTCACTTCCGGTTTTTGTCTGTAACAAAAATTACGTCAATGCTTACGTCACATTACCCAACATCGTCATAACATAGAATAATCTATAAATAATGGAGATTCGCTTCCGGTTTTTGTCTGTAACAAAAATTACGTCACTGCTTACGTCACATTACCCAAAATCGTCATAACATAGAATAAATACACTCAAGATTTTAATATGCAACATTAGACAGTCCTCATTGTTTTTTAAAACAAGTTTTAATAAATACATGACTGGTATCATATATCTATATATAATTTGTTTTATTTTAATACATATTTAAACTTTCCATTTCAAATTGTTTTATTTTTTAATCCTTTAATGAATTTGATTATTTTACTTACTGAGGGTACAAAGTCGCTGACATTGAATTTTTACTCCCACCCCTCAGGCAATGTATTTCAAAAATCTACTTTTACATCGCCCGGTGGGTGTTTTTTTTATTTTGTACTAGTAAATATAATGGACTGTTATGTTTTTAGCGACCATCCTTTGGCCTTCAAGCAAGAGCGCTTGTCCAGTGGAATTGGATGCTCGGTAAAGAGTCCCTCGATAATGAATCCTTTGGTTCCTCTGGTAAAAATTACTCAGTTCCTGGTAAAGAGTCCTTCGATAATGAATCCTTTGGTTCTTCTGGTAATGATTTCTCAGTTCCTGGTAAAGAGTCCTTCGATAATGAATCCTTTGGTTCTTCTGGTAATGATTTCTCAGTTCCCGGTAAAGAGTCCCTCGATAATGAATCCTGTGGTTCCTCTGGTAAAGATCTGGTAATCCTATGTCCTTCCTCAGTGAGCGTAGTTGTAATTATCACCAGTGGGGGTTTAAATGGTGTACCAGCCACGCATTATGGTTTGTTTATTGGCTGGATCAGTAAATCACGTGACCTCGGTTAGTCTATAAATCAAGGTGGGGAATTAGAGCACATCTTATATAAAGAATATTCCAACATGGACTCTCTCGTCGATTTTTACGTATGAGGGCTCAACCAATCAACAACCTACATAATAGAGTGGGTATAGTGGTAAGGGCTTTTATTTTAGCACACAGTCGTCTGGAAAGAATTGACGCACAAGGAATGCCACAAACCAAATCAACGACGCAACTCGGGACTTTCAAATTCAGAGTTTTCCTTCTCATAGACTGGTTACCTATCCAAGGTTAAAGAGCCTAGTGTGCCCTACTATTTTAACTATAGCTGGAGGGAGAATATATGGATTCATACCTTTCCCACGGGTATTTGCTTTATGTGAAATGCAAACATCCTTGCCTAGGATTTGAACATAAATATATATATTGAACAAATCCCGACAAAGAGTTATTACAAATAGATTTTTTTTGTCTAATCAAAGTCCAACAGAATAGGAAAAATCCTAAAGAAAAGAGTTCTGAAACTCTAAAATGGAGAAAGGTCGACCTTATAGTAAACTCCAAAATGCACCCACGTGCTTGTCTGCTAAGAAATTATAAGTAATGAAGGCACGCGCACTATACCCGGGAATATCAGTAGCTTTTAAATATCTATGAGAGCATAGAGTATAAAATGGCCCGTGTACAGTGCAGGTATAAACCTGGGTGGAGCTTAGCACCACCAGTCCAAACGGACGGTGACACACTCGTGTATAGTTCTGACGGCTGGAGAGTCCAGGAGGAAGAGAGTCTGACTTTGGTGGCACTCCTTTATATATTCTGTTCTCAACGAAATCTAACGGCAAAACTTAGCAAGTAAACGAAGATAATCCCAACAATACTGTAAAACTGTAGCGAGTAAGGGAAGATGATCCATTACGTTCAACTAAAATGAAAACATAAAAGTGCAATGAATACGATTCCCAACGCCAACATACACAATAACTTGAAAAGGTTTAACCTGTCGTTAAAATCAATCACTTAATCAATCCTGTTTGTACTGTTAAAGGTAAACCTGACAACACATTGAAACAATTGTACAGTGGACATTTATGACATTTCCGATATCCGAGCTGGATTTGCAGTGATGCAATGGTTTGGCTAGGTTGGTTGAATAATACGGCATGTCAACACTTGTTGGGTTATTTCATGCCCAAGAAGTATTATTCTATACATGTTCGATTGGCATTCAAAATTTCTAAAACCCAATTTAAAAAAAAATTAAAACTCATTTTTTCCTATTTAACCCATAGGTGGGACCCTAAAAGTACTACCATTCCGGATCAGAGTGAACCTGGGAATAATGGTGGTGAAATTGTACTCCGCACTCCCTAGAGTATAAATACAAATATTAAATTAGTTAAATTAGATTAATACAATTAATTATTTTAAATTAAATCAATTAACTGATAATCAATCTATTAATAATGGAGATTCGCTTCGGGTTTTTGTCTGTAACAAAAATTACGTCACTGCTAACGTCACATTACCCAAAATCGTCATAACGTAGAATAAATACACTCAAAATTTGAACATGCAACATTAGACAGTCCTCATTGTTTTTTTTAAAACAAGTTCTAATAAATACATGGCTGATATTATATATCTATATGTAGTTTGTTTTATTTTAATACATATTTAAACTTTACATTTCAAATTGTTTTATTTTTAATCCTTTAATGAATTTGATAATTTTATTTACTTAGGGTACAAACTCGCTGACATTGAATTGTTTACTTCTAACTATATTTAATAAATCTAATTAAATTAAATTAATATAGATATGCATCAGTTATTATAATTATGAATTTATTAAATATAATTATTAAGAATGAATATAATTATATATAATTATTGTAAAGTATTGTCAGATCTTCTGTAAGGTAAACCGTTCAACAAATGGTGACAGGGGTTCAGTGGTCAGTTTCGTCTTTTGCCGCAGTCATAGTTGAATGTGCAGTGATGGAAGAATTAAAGGGGTACTTTAGCCGTGGTTTTCTATATGGAGCACTTATGTCACGCATACATAAGATACTTTGACTGCGATATATTTAATGGGAGAGAAAAACGTGACAATCTAGCTACGATGGGAGTGTTCAATACGTCGATCACGATCAACAGGGGGATCCCAAAAGTAGTGCGTATAAATCGCATGTTATCTTATTATAATGGAATTTCGGTGTCTATCCGAACCGTAACCGAAACTGTCACTACTTATGTCACAATACCCCCAGGAATTGCGTAAGTTTATCCTTGAGTATTTAATTCATTGTCAAAATCATTTATACATAGAATAATAAATCTTACTTATAAGCGATATCTCTATGAAAATCTGTGATAGATTTTTTGATCTCAAAACAGTCCATGTTATTAATTCGAATAAAATCCTACAATGTGTGTTACATGTCACTAATAAAGAAAGGTTTACATAATATATGGTGCAGTTAATTTGCATACTGGTTTTAACAACACTGGGTTTAATAAATAATTGCTTGGTGTTATTAATCTCTAATATTGTTGTTTTAATCTTCAACGTATTAAAATCAATCCTTTAAATGATTTTAAATAGAAATCTATTTAAAATTACTTAAAATCTTTTTATCTGCGTTCTTATTTAAATTTGTTAGTCTTTCTAATTCAATATAGTTCATTATATTAAAACTTAAATACTTACGCATATGTTTATTATTTAAAGAGACATGAAATTATACAAGCGGCTGGCAATAGGCAAGTTTTAAAACTTACTTACTGAAGAAAAGTACCCGAACATAAGGAAATGTGCTACCTCCTTAACGGTATTATTTGGCACTATATATCTTCGCGACGAGCCCTTTCCTGTTGAAGATTATTACGTCCAAGTATCATTCCGCCATGACTGATGATCATTTGGAAGCCTGCTTGAGGCCGGCTACCAATAGATACTGCCGGAACATGCAATCCTGGCTGAGTCAATTCAATGAAAGTCATAAGAATAAGGTAATGACCATAGATATATTCAATTGTATTGTGCCGTAAGGAGTCATGCAGTGATGCAAGGTACGTTAACTTATATTGTATATATGAATGAATTGTTTAATATAGGTAGATGAACTTAATCTAATAATTTTAAAAGTAGCTCACAAGCCAAAAAAGTGTGGACACCTCTGATCTTATAACGAAAAAAAAAAAAACGAAAACAAAAAAAAACCCATGATTGTTTAGACAACAATCTTTCCATCTTAATGTCCTGATGAAGGTTTATTCAAAAAATCGAAACGTTATTTCACCATCAAGAATAAATTTATCTTTTTTGGAATAATTTTTCTATTTTTTTACACGCACACACGCACATAAATATATACAAGGTGTGTCAAAAAAGTATGAAAATTTTTTGTACTTTCTACACACCATGTATTCTGAAAAAAAAGTTCGATTGATTCTTCATTTCTATCTTAGTAAATATAGCTTTAAACTTGGTACTTTTTGACACACCTTGTATTCTGAAAAAAAAGATATATGCTCCCCATCCCCTAGTGGGTTGAGCACTTTGGAGGGTACTTCGCGGACGACCGCCAACTAAAGCGTAAACACAACGCTCTCCTATGACCGGCTTTACATACATAGATGTGTGTATTAAAAGAGTTTAAATCATCTTCGCATTCTGTGGGTGACTATAGCCTAGTGGTTAATGTGTCTGATGGTGAATCTATCAAGTTTCTATCCCGGCTTACAAATGTCTAGCCACAGAGACGTGATACGTCGAAACACGGTGTCTGTGGATCTATATATATATATATATATATATATATATATATATATATATATATATATAAACTTATTGGTAAACCCTTGCGGTAAGAAAATACCTGGTAAATAGTTTGATAGTAAAAATATACTACCGAACTTCACTTGGGAAAAAATAAAAAGAGCGTTGTACCAACCAGAAATAATCAGTTAATACTACAAAGTTGGCCAAAAGAGAATATATATATATATATATATATATATATATATATATATATATATATATATATAAGCAAGTAGGATTATCTTAAGCTAAATGTAAAAAATGCCCAATAACTAAGGAGACCAAATAATAAATTTAAACCTAATTTTTAAAAAACTTTTTATATATATATATATATAAGTAAGTAAAAAGTAAAGTCGTCGGGGCGGCCTAAAGTCGGTATCAGCCAGTCAGCGAGGGAGTCTATCCCCTTTTCAATAGCGCTAGACCAAGGAGATTGTTTTTGGCATCTGAGGTGGAGCGCCACACCTACCATCAGCTCCTTATATATATACACTTGAAATAATTAATGATAGTTTTTTTATTTACATATGAGAGAAGATGGGAAACATTGTTCTATCGACTAAATTTTCTTCCTGTTTTATGTCACGTGATTTATAGATCAGTTTGAGAAAGATATTCTTTAAAAAACTGTACTGCAATACAAAATCTCAGTGAGTGAGAAATTCTTTTTTAGTTTGTTATCTGTAACTAATATATAGGTTTATGTCTATTTATTTATTTATTTACTTTGTGTTGTTTTAATAATATAACGTACGATTGATACGTTCGAAGATTATTCCACGTGTTACAACAGGAAGGAAATTCAACAAAGTAGATGAAAATATGTTACGAATCCATTCACGGATATAGTTTAATTTAGATTAGATTTTTAGTTTAGAAATGAAATCAACAATGCTTCTATAATAACAAACATCCAAAAATCTTATTCACTTCGCCGAAGAGCTTACGGCCGGGTTTGTTTACTAAATAAACGTCCACTTACCTACTATGGCAGGGGCGTGTAATAGTATCATTGACAAGGTTAATTTCGCAGGGATTGTTCGCTATGTACCGGCGGTCGAACGGATATGGTCTCTGACTATGCCTGTGAAGTCCCGGTTTCGATTCCTGTCGGAGGGGAGTCGTTAGTATACATCGCTGAAGAGACTTAATAAAGTCGAAACAGTCTGTACGGTGTTCTGCATAGCGAGCCATCCTTTGCGGGATTTACTTGTCAAGATTATTTTCTATAATTATCGAATTTTATGCGATACATGCATTTATAATTGCCTTCAAGCAAAATATAAATATAATATATATATATATATATATATATATATATATATCGGAACATGAAATTTCTTTCCTACTAGTTGTCATGAGCGGATATAAAATGTTTTGCCAAATAAACACAGGTCTGAAATAATTGCGTATATCGGTTTCGCTTTCTGTAGAGGAGAAATTACTACCTAGGTATGTGAACGGGTCTACTAACTTCAGAGGCTTACCATCCAGCTCCCACCCTGTCACTGGGGCAGTAGAATACACCGACTGATATATATATATATATATATATATATATATATATATATATATATATGTGTGTGTGTGTGAAGATAAATATGTTTGTGTGTGTGTGTGTGTAAAATATATATAAAGGGCAGTTGGTGTCTATCTATCTTTGCATGTCCAGAGGAAACTACAAAAATACAACAATTAAACATATATACACAAGTAAATATATATACACATTAAATATCCACACCCAGTTAATGTTGGGTGCCCGCTTCTTGTATATATATATATATATATATATATTATATATATATATATATATATATATATTGTATACAATTGCCGATTTAATCGTTTCGTTTCAGAGGCATACGTAAATTATCAAAAAGTGCTCTATATATTAAAACCATAGAGCAACAATAATAATGATATTAGTAATAGTTGAGTGGGAAAGATGTAAGGGTCTCCCATGATTTCAATCCAAATCATTGTCCACCATTGATTCTTTGCCTCTCTGCTATTATTAATTTATATATATATATATATATATATATATATATATATATATATATATATATATATATATATATATATATATGCACACACGTTTGTGTGTGGAGTGAGTGTGTGTTTGTGAGTGCGTGTGAGTGTGTGATATAATTATGAATGTATAGAGGTCTCAATATTACATGCATAGATGCCCTTAAACGAACAAGTCCATTTACTATAAGGTCTCTCTTGGAATGATGTTATTCTCTTAGCCGTATTGCTTGTGGAAACCATTTTGTAAGTCTTCAGCAATCCTTTTGGGAATTGGAAACAAATCAAAATTTCTGGCCACAACAGAAGGAACTCCACCCGCCTCGATGATTCAGACAAACAAAACACAATTATCAGTCAAAGAAAAGCAATAAATAAATTTAGCTTTGCTTAGTCAAGAAATTTGGCTTGTTCGTTTTGATGTCAATTCTCGTGTCGAGTCTCGGTGTTATGAATAGGAACCGCTATTTCAAGCGAGACACAATGAAACATTAGAAAAAATAAATGCAGAAACGAAAATATAATCAGCTACAAAAAAATAGAGAGAATCAAAGGGCAGTGATAACAAGTATTATTTGTCTGTATTTTTAGATAAGGCTTGATGTGAATATTTTTGATGTTTCTAACTATTGTCCTCCACTTTATTGTGGTATGTATTAACAGAAGGTTTCTGACGCTGTATCCTTCTGGCCCTCCTCAGGTGTTGAAGTTTTTCTATCAGTCTCCATTGTTTTAATTTAATCAGGTCTATAGCAATTCAATATAATTTGTCTGTATATTTTGGATGAGGCTTGATGTTAATAATTTTGATGTTTTGAACTGTTGTCCTTCTCTTTATTGTGGTATGTATTAACACAAGATTCCTGACGCTGTATCCTCCTAGCCCTCCTCAGGTGTTTAAGTTTTTTCTATCAATCTCCATTGTTTTAATTTAATCAGGTCCATAGCAATTGAATATCATTTGTCTGTATATTTTGGATGAAGCTTGATGTTAATAATGTTGATGTTTCGAACTGTTGTCCTCCACTTTATTGTGGTATGTATTAACAGAATGTTTCTGACGCTGTATCCTTCTGGCCCTCCTCAGGTGTTGAAGTTTTTCTATCAATCTCCATTGTTTTAATTTAATCAGGTCTATAGCAATTCAATATATTTTGTCTGTGTATTTTGGATGAAGCTTGATGTTAATAATTTTGATGTTTCGAACTGTTGTCCTCCTCTTTATTGTGGTATGTATTAACACAAGATTCCTAACGCTGGCCCTCCTCAGGTGTTGACGTTTTTCTATCAGTATCCATTGTTTTAATTTAATCAGGTCCATAGCAATTGAACATATTTTGTCTGTGTATTTTGGATGAGGCTTGATGTTAATAATTTTGATGTTTCGAACTGTTGTCCTCATCTTTATTGTGATATGCATAGGCATAACATTCAGACCACTATATCCTTGTTCAGGTGCTCACTGTTTACTTTAGACTTTTTGTCACAGTGAGCCGGATAATTGAAACATTAAGAACCCGAGCCACATTATTATTGTGTTCAATACTTGGTTGGCAGAACGAAAACTCAGAGAAAAAGATGTAAAACAAAATGTATCTTTCCATTTTATATTCATGGATAAGTGGTGTAAGATGCACAAAAACAAATTTAACCAACATATTTATTTTTGTGGATTCGGGGCTTTAGTTAGTGGTAACGGCATCAAAGCTAAAAACAACGTTTTTTTTCTACTGATATAAGCAAGGTATGTATTATATTCTATGTACACATATATAAATGTTGTATGGGTGGTTGGTTAGTTGGTTGGAATTTACGTCATGTCAACCCTTGTTGCGTTATTTTATGCCGAAGACATTTGTTTTATTCATTCTTGTTGGGTATTCATAATAACAAAAATAAACAACAAAAAACCCAAATTACTATACATTTAATTAACCATTGAAATTATTTTTTTATTAGTATTGCAATGTATAATTCCAATTAACATTAGCTTAAAAAAATATTTTTCTAATTTTGGGTTAATTTGGGGTTTTTGTTGTTTATTTTTTTTTTTTAGCAATACGTGATTAAAAACAACCTTAATTCCCTAAAACTATACGACTATTCGGGTTTGTATTGGGTTACAACCCTTTGTTGCCATGTCTTCCCAATTCGATGGTAATTGGAACTTTGATTATTTTTCAGTTTGGTCATTCGATTGTCTAACTGCTTCTATCCCCCTCTCGACCTGGTCACCATGTGGACTTCTATCCTTAGGTTCTTATTGGTTGTTCATCTTGATTCCTTTTTTCTTGGCCGCTATTCTAACTAAAGCATGCATCAACCAACAACACCATGTTATTCCTTTAACTTTTATTTACTAACTAAACGAACTAAACACAGTGCGCGTGTGGTTAATCAGCTCTCACGTGATTCGCAGGTTTTCCGCCTGTGGGGTCAGGGCTCCCCAACCTTTTGTAAATTTATATTCTACACGGTGTTGTCAATAATCTATGCCGCCACATAGATTATGCAGCACTAATATATTAAATTCTGAGACCGTCATTTAGGTCATAGGAGCACGGTAAGAAGACAAAGAGAGGATGATACATGTGCTGTGAAGTGAATCAATCTCGGGATCATACAGTTGTATCCAAGCAAAGTTAGTAATTGTCTGTCTTTATACTGAGACAGACAACTGTTATATAGCATACGATACTACACCTCCCTGGAAGGGGCAATGCCAAAGCACTTGAGATTATTCTTGCAAACAAAGAACAAGAACATTTGGTTCAGGATCGCCCTCGGTGGCGGCAGAATCTCTGTAGAGGACTGTTCATGTCAGAAGTCACCCTGACACAACGCCATGAAGCTAAGAGGTCTAGAAGAAAGCATCGACAACAAAGCATCGGCACATCAACATCTTCAGGGAAAGACTTCAAACGCGAAATCTGTGATCGAGAATATTTTTTAAAACACCGGACTTCACAGCCACAGAAGGCGCTGTAACTTCGGGGGCACATAAAAACTTTATTATAGTCTTCCGAGACTGAAATGCCAATGACGACTACACCTCCCTGAACCGAAAGATCTCTGATTTCTTCTAAAGATTCTCGGGAATCTAGACGGGCTTTCAGGGAGAGTATCACGATTTCTTTTGACATGTAAACTAGGTAGAAGTTCATTTTCTTCTGATTCATAATCAGAGATTCTAAACTTCTCACCCATTGATTCTTCGTTTTCATCATTGGATTCATTAGCCCCTTCCTCCTGTTCAGATTTCATTTCTTTTTCATCGGGTTCTATTCGAATTCTAAACTCATCCTCATGAGCAAGTATATTTTGCCTGTTTTTTAATAATAGTGCTGTGTTGTGTCTTTTTTGTAATATGAAATTCCTCTTCTCAGCATTCGACTATTCGTTTTTTTTTTATACCCTCACGTTACCAAAATATTGCAAACTGTATGACTCACCCTAGCATTATTGTAAATAAAATATAAGCTACATTTTTGAATAAAAATTCTTGCCAGCTGCTCTACTAATAGAGTTACAAGTGCAAGTAATATTAGCATTAATTCATAGCACATCCTTTATCTTATCTACACTTTCCTGATACTGTTTTTAAGAGTATTTACGGGTTTCGAAGGAGCTCTTATTTCTCTGTAGTTGTAGGCAAATTGTCGGACAAAGAAGACAAACACACAATGGAAATTTAATACATGTATTGAAAATAATACAAGAACTTGTTGCAAATTTTATTGGCATTTGCTACAAGACTTATCTGAGTTAAGTAATGTTCTTGGAGTAGTGGTGATAACAGGGGTATTCTTTGCTTGTTGGAAAGTTGATAGGACGTTTCTTCGGACGTTTCTCGTTCTTCCTCGTAACTGGTTCAGTGATAAGTAATGGGGGATGCTATTTTAGAAGCATTGGTAAGAGTTCTTTAAATGACGGTGAATGGGCCCTTTTCAAGTAGACTATTTGGTCTTCAGCCTTCTATAGTGTGCTTTTGTGCCTTCGAAAGTGTGCTATGAAAAAATGCCTCCGTCCAGGTCAACGGTCCGTAGAAGTAAGCCCTGTTTTGGGGCTAAGTGATGAGTGAAGTTTAGGGACCGCTATTTATGCGACTTCCCTCAGTGAGTGCTCCGTGATAAAAAGGCCCTGTTTTGGGCTTGGTGTAAAGAGCTTTTACTTTTACGTCTCTCCTCCAGTAACTGTAATGCGATAAGTAAAGTTTTTGGTTTGGCGCCACATACGATGTTGGTGATCGCCCCCTAGCGGCAGGGGGAGATAACTAACTATGGAATTTCCAATATTTTGTTCTTATTGCATTTTTTACAAATTTGCCATTTACCCTTGTCGATGGGGCTTAGAATATGTTGACTGTATCCCCTGAAGATCGGAATGATCTATATCCATTATTGGTGGAGTGGAACGAATTAATAGCATTTCAGTTCATTTCAATAGGGAAAATTGATTTTATATACGAGGAAATCAAATTATGAGTGGAACGAATTAAAGTTGTAAGTCAAATTAGCACTGGGAGGGCTAGAACTGATTAATGGCGTTTAAGTTTATTTTAATGGGGGAAATTGATTTGATATACGAGGAAGTCAAATTACGAGTGGAATGAATTAAAGTTGTAAGTCAAATTAGCACTGGGAGGTCTGGAACTGATTAATGGCGTTTAAGTTTATTTTAATGGGGGAAATTGATTTGATATACGAGAAAATCAAATTACAAGTGGAACGAATTAAAGTTGTAAGTCAAATTAGCACTGGGATGGCTGGAACTGATTAATGGCGTTTAAGTTTATTTTAATGGGGGAAATTGATTTGATATACGAGGAAATTGAATTAAGAGTGTAAACCAATTCAACACGTAAGTATTTCAAAACTTTTGACTTATCCTTGTAATCAAAAGACGAAAAAGAAAAAAGTTTCTGTCCCAATATTTTTAATCGCACTTTGACTGTATATAACATGATGAAATATTCAAAATTCAGTTTCCAATGCTGATGCATAGTCGGACCTGCAAAGCATTTCTGCTAGATGTATAGTTAAAAATCCCTTTATTTGGTCTCCATCGTATGGTTTCTGTTGACTTTGAATCTTTGAATACAACGTATAAATTATATGGAAGCCAATTAAATAACAGCTTTCAGAGAGAGAAAGAGAGAGAGAGAGAGAGAGAGAGAGAGAGAGAGAGAGAGAGAGAGAGAGAGAGAGAGATGCAATCCATGCGAACGATCTATCCAGGAGCCACTACTCGGCTCGAGTTCGAATCATCCTAGAGGCAATTATATTTATGGTATCCAAATAATAGAAATATACAGTATATAATCGAAATATAAGAAAATATACACAATGTAATGGATATACATACATATATATTTTGGAGGTGAGTAGTGTAATGTTTTGAGTCGTAGAAAATGGACTCGTCCCCCCGAATTCAAATCCTGGCCAATGCTGTTTGCATTTAACATAGCACTAATACCTTTGGGAAAGGTATGTATCCAAATACTTTTACATATCACCAATACCTTTGGGAAAGTTATGTATCCAAATACATTCCCTCCAGCTGTGGATAAATTGTAGGGCAGAATTGGCTCTTTAACCTTGGGTAGGTAACCAGTCTATGAGAAGGAAAACTCTGAATTCAAACATGTTAATACTTGTGCGGATGGGTTGGTGAATATATACATGAATATATATATATGTACGTATGTACGTGTGATGGACGGATACATAGATATACAAAAGGTACATGAGGGTAGAGAGATATAGAGGTAGGGAGAGAAAGGTTATAGGAAAGAAAAAGAGAGAAAGGAGATATATAGATGCAAAGAGAGAGGGAGAGGGGGGAGAGAAGATATGACATAAATATGGATAAAAAGATATATATATATATATATATATATATATATATATATGTGTGTGTGTGTGTGTGTGTGTGTGTGTGAGTGTGTGTGGAAAATATTGTTAACATTTCGTTCTCCGCCTATTCACGTTCATGCATGCGTCTTCCTATGATCTTCACCTTCCATTTTTGCACATGCAATGATCACGTCATAGGCTTTCGTAAACAAACGCGCATATAAAAATTAACGGTTAATAACAATATTCACACATTCACTATACACTTAACATCTTTCATTTTGTCCCTCACATAAACATTACTTAACAGTGTCCTGAAGATGGTACAATATACCAAAATGCTTAAGTATTGACACATAAAATTGTTTCCCCTGATAATAATATCCTGTGTTTGTTATATTTTTAAAATATTTTCTTCTCATATATATATATATATATATATATATATATATGTGTGTGTGTGTGTGTGTGTGTGTGTGTGTGTGTGTGTGTGTGTGTGTGTGTGTAGAGAGAGGGAGAGAGAGAGAGAGAGAGAGAGAAAAGAGGGAGAGAAAGATGTGGAAAGTCTTACACACATACGCACACACACATTAGCCGCTGTCAGTGGTTTACTATAGGAGTGCAGTGGTGGATGGACCGTCGTTGAGTGCTTTACAATTGTTAAAGTGTTAAAACTGTTGAAGTGCCGCAAAGTAAAATACACACAAATTAAAGGGGGAGAAGATATTTGGATTTACGAAGTTTATAATGCAACAATGGGGCTTTTATTTCTTAAAAGAATGTACATTTTTCTCGTCCATTTATAATAATTAACTCTTTGCCTACCAAATTTCCCCCACGGTTGTACCGAAATTTCTTAGCATGTATATTTTACTGGTTCCCCAATGCAAAAGGATCAAGTATCAGTCTCAGGGTTGGTTCACAGACAAAATAAATGATGGGGCGTAGTATTTTCTGTGTAAAATATTTGACACGTGCGAGAGCTGCTTCAAGGTTTTTACGGTAGGATTACAAATATGAGAGAGCTCTGTGATCGGTTTTAAAGTAGGCTAAGATTTAAAAAGCCCGAAAACTGTTAAACACAAATTCCAGATAAAGAAGATATTTTGATTTACGAAGTTTATAATAAACAATGTGATTTTTATCTGTTAAAAAACATTGTTTTTTGCCTTCGGATAATATTCGGCTTTTCAGATTACCGCATCTTTTTAAAAAAAGATTTTCAATTGTTTCTTTTTTTGTATTTTGTCTTTTTGCTACAATTTGAAATCTTTTAAAATAAGTTGCTTATAAAATTCCTACTGCGATGAAGCAATAATTTGAAGGGTAATTTTGTTAGTTGATTTTTTTATTTTTATCGGAAATTTCACGTCTGATGAGAGTGAATAACGTAGAATCCGGCTTTATCGGAAAATCCTGAAAATCATTCATTACTTTTTAACGACAGTTTCAATTCGCTTGGGGGAAACAATACGCAAGCATGAATGTTCTTTTTCTTTTAATCAATTGTAGATATAATAATCATTTCTTGTTATTTTATTTGTTTCAAGGGTTTCAGTCGTTGATTAAACATTTCTCTCAGCATTTAAACTTTGAAATAAAAGTTTATGACGATTGAAAAAACAAAACAAAAAAAAAAACAGAAAATAATTTAAAAAATCTTTGAACTCAAACTTTCTTCAAAACAAGATTTAAGTTTTTATACAACGGAAGATGTGAAAGAGCCTTAGGAATTTAGTGACTATTTTTATTATTTAAACTTTGAGGAAAACTTTAACGAACTTTCTGTTTATTAATATTTAGAACATTTGGACTGGTATGAAGATTAAAACCTTTCACAGTATAGTTATAAAACCGAGTTTATCTTCGGAATATATACAACACGCACACGCGCACACACACAAATATATGATGATGTCGAAAATTGAAGCCGACGCTATAAAAGTTTCGTTTTATCTAAACCATTAACAGGTCTAATATATCGACAAAGGTCTTAATATTCGACAAAAGGTATTCAAATATCGTAAAAAAGGGTTCACAAGTTTTTGCTTGTCCACAATTTTCTTCATATGATTATTGATTATTAGTTCAGTTGATGGGTTAAATAAAACCGAAAGGTTATAGCGTCGGCTTCAAGAATGGTCAATTTTTTACATATACTCTTGTTTTTTCACGAACTTTATATACACATTACATTGTCGGGTATTATATCCATTTCTTTCATATTCTATAATATACATATTATATATATATATATATATATATATATATATGTGTGTGTGTGTGTGTGTGTGTGTGTGTGTGTGTGAGTGTGTGTGTGTGTGTGTGTGTGTGTGTTTGTAGATGCATGAATGACCAGATCAGCCAGTTTATCAGTTCCGAAGAAGGGGTTGAAACATTCCCGAAAATGTAACGAAATAAAACGAAACTTAACATTCAAAAAAACTGAGTTTCTTATATTTCACACCATAATATTTCATATCAAATCCCAAACAATATATATTATAGACACATACATACACACACACACACACACACACAGATATATATATAATATATATATATATATATATATATATATTATATATATATTATTACACGTATATCAACTAAGAAGCATACATGGATCCCACTATATAGATGCGGACTGCCTTGAAATTTTAATGTGGTTTTGTGTTTGAACTCCAAACCGCTAATAGTAATGACCAGCTGATGAATTTCGAGATATAGATACCTCCCCTCCCCAAACAATACTACAATAATTTACATTTTTTATACAACGAAGTTGTAAAAGAGCCTCAGGATTTAGTGACTATTTTTCAGATTTTAACTTTGAAGGAAAACTTTAAAGAACTATCTGTTTATAATATTTATAATATTTGGATTGATGTCTAGATTCAAACCCCTTCACAGTATAGGGAAAAACACTTAGTTTATCTATTGAATATATATATATATATATATATATATATATATATATATATATATATATATATATATATATATATATTTACCTTTGAAGATTTAAATGTTGTTTTTGTTTCACTCCAAACCTCTAATTGTAAACACCGCTGAAAATTTCCAGAAATAGAGACCCCTCCCATTTATTTAGATTATATGGAAAGGTATTTAAATTAAAACCTTTCCTAGTAAATGGAAAATGTATATTTACTGAATATATATTATATATATATATATATATATATATGTGTGTGTGTGTGTGTGTGTGTGTGTGTGTGTTGTCGTTATGGGGTGCACGTCTGGACTGGACAGTCAGTCTATATTCCTCTGAAGAAATAGAGTCAATTCTCCGAAGTATTAGAATGGAATAAAACAAAACTTAATATCCTCATTCTTCAGACTAAATCCCAAATAAAAAAAATTATATATATATTTTTATAAATATTTTTCTAACTTCTGTTGATACACCTACCATCAGGAGCAGCTTACGATACTTTCCGAAGATAGTTTGATTTTTGTATGATTAATTAATTATATCCCTTAAACAGTAAAAATCAATAACCAAATTGTGTGTGTTTCTTAGTTAGAAGGTATTTAATCTATATGCAAGATTTCGAATCTGAGTGACTCCTCTTTTCTGAGTCATAGAATGACACATACATAGCAAAAACTTTCTTATATATATATATATATATATATATATATATATTAATAAAGTCATCCACAGACACGGTGTTCGGCATTTCATGCCTCTTCGGTGTAGCTATACATAACTGCCCTTGGGTGGGGTCGAACTCAGACTGACCGCATGGTAGTCGATATCTTATACCCTCGCCCACTGACAGCTGATGCGGGGGACTGGTGTTTTTAAACTATTAAGTACATAAGAATGTATTTTTCGGTCACTGAGAGATCACTTTCCGGAGAAATGATCATTGCTTATTTGCTTAGTAGTGAGAGTTAATTTAATTACCAATTAGAGAGTCATTACCAAATTTATGGGAGCATATATAAATAAAGTCATCCACGGACATGTGTTTCGGCATTTTCATGCCTCTTCAGTGTGACTAGACACAACTGCCCTTGGGTAGGGTCGAATATTATATATAATATATATATATAATATATATATATATATATATATATATATATATATATATATATATATATAATTAGATATCAAATATTGTGTATTTAATATCCGTAATTGAAGTTTCATGCTTACTTACGGACGGTCAAATTGTTAAGATGTTAACAATTTTTTTAAAAAATTAAATCTAACATTTTGACTGCCTGATGATTGTAAGTAAGCATGAAACCGTAGTAACGGAATATTAAAACCATAATATTTACTATTCTATTTTAAAACTGCTTTGCCATGTTAGCATTGCGCACCTTCATATGCTAATACTTTTCTCATTCATTCTCCATTCATTCATTATATATATATATATATATATATATATATATATATAATATATATATATAGAAAGCCTGTAGCTAAAGAGATTTCAGATTCCTGGTTTAGTTTTACATCTTACGTTTCCCATCTACTACAAAATTTCCCGTTATTATAAGGGTTTACATTATTGAAAATATTTGGGATTTTCCTACTGCTTACGCATTAGGGATCGAAGCTAGGCAGGGGCGAGTCCCTTTTTAAGGATCAGCGTTCAGATTTAGGCTTAGGTTTTCGTAGATTTGCTGTTCGAAGTAAGACTTAAATTTGCACACGGATTAAGGGGCCTTTTGTTTGAATCAATCTGGGTTCTGTGATGTTAAGCCTTATTTTTGAGACAAAAACGAGAAGTTTGCACAAATCGGGGTAATAGTTTATATACTTACCTGTAAATGCACGCATGCGCAATTGGGACCACAATCGCACCCATTTCGCAACCTTAAAAACATGCGCCTTACTCTAAAAGCACACCCGTACATACTAGCAGGACTGTGGATATACCACAGTATGATTATTTAATTATTACAACGTTGATATATTTACTATTTCAATTAATTCAATATGTAAAAAGTATAATAATCTTATTTTACCCCCCTTCTCTCTCTCTCTCTCTCTCTCTCTCTCTCTCTCTCTCTTCTCTCTCTCTCTCTCTCTCTCTCTCTCTCTCTCTCTCTCTCTCTGTCCCTCTCTTCACTCTTTTTTTTTCTTACTTCTTTTTCTTTTTATGTTCGATTTAAAACGCGATTGGCATTATCGCTTCCACGCACTCTTCCCCTATCTCTATCTTTCTCCCACTCTCTTCTTTCTTTTTAATTATATTTTTTGTGTAGCATGTTCTTTTTCTTCCCTTTCTTTATGATTTTTATCGGAATATCAATTATTTAGTGACGGCACTCATGAGAAATTATTTCTTAGGCGGATAAGCAACCCCAGAAAATTAGGATTCAGATTTTTGTATTCCTCTTGGATTATTCGGAGATTCTCATTTTTAACTAGAGTGTGTTGCTAGATGATAACGGTCGTACAATTAAGGAGCACATATATTAATATACGAGGTAAATCAATAAGTTACAGGACTGGTACCACAAAACAAATTATTTCAAATTCAAACTAAAAACTACAAATAGTTCCCTTCAGAGTAATCTCCCCTGGAGTCTACAAAGAGATACTGCGGCGCTTTGCTTCGTTCAGTGCACGAGAAGAACCGAAAGATATGGCAGGAGAACTCGTGGGTGCTTCACCATCACAAAGCACTTGTCCACACTGCCCTGTATATCCGAGAGTTCCTGGCCCAGAAGAACACCACTATGCTGGAGCAACCTCTCTACTCGCCAGACCTGGCTCCATGTGACTTTTTCTCTTCCCCAAGCTCAAGGGATTGTGTACGACATCAAAAAGTCCGTGTCGACAGAGCTATGGAGAATCTCGGAAGAATCGTTTCAGGAGTGCATGCAAGCGTGGCAGAGAAAGATCTGAAAGAAAAAAATGGGCTAGAGAAGAAAGCACAAATGTACTCTACTGTTATTTTAAAAGAAACCTAACACAAAAAGGTTATAGAAAAAGCATGATAAAAATTTGGAAACAACAGACCAAAGACGTGCAGACCAAGCAAGGGTGATCTTAAATAAAGGGTATTATATCTGATCTCGAGATTATGGATATATGTGGACAGGTATATCGAGAAGAACTAGATGAAACGTAACACACTGACGACCAAAACATCACAGAACCCAGCATTACAAAATTGATATTACGTAAATTATAGGCATCAAAATCCATGAGAAAAGACAATAAAATCGATAACTTAAATTTTCACCAAAATACGTAGACTTATAATGGCTGAAAAATGGCATTTTGGGGACATCTTTGAAGCCCCATATCTCCGCCAATTCTCAACAGAATTCAACCATCTTTTACTATGTGATACTCCTCATCGAACTCTATCAGAAATTTACATTAAATTGGCACTTTAATTTTGCACGAAATTGGCCATTTTCAACCACTCAGGGGGATTATCAGGCCTCAAATCTCACCTAAAACTCCGAATTGAGCACTTTTTTCTCCATCAGTAAATTCTAGGCATCAGAATCTATAAGAAAAGACAAAAAAATCGATAACTTAAATTTTCACTAAAATACGTAAATGGCTGAAAAATGGCATTTTGGGGGCATCTTTGAAGTCCCATATATGGAGCTCCATAATGTAAAGCTAATAAAAAAATCACAACCGAAAAGAAGGTTGTATTGCCATCAGTAAGAAATCAAGGGGTTACTTCGAAGGGGATACCTTGTAGTTTGTAGCTTTGATTTGAAATAATATTTTTTATGACACTAGTCCTGGAACGTTTTTGACATACGTCGTATAGACATAAACGGACACGTCATAAAGAGATACACGAATGTATTCCTTCTTATGCTTAAACATAGTGGTTACCATTATTGTAAATGGAATCAGTGACCCTAATTCAAATCTTGGATGATGCTATTTGCATTTCACTTCTTGCTAATGCCCTTTAGAAAAGCTTTGACAATCTGTTATCCTGCAAGCTGTGGGGATTATTAAAAGTAAATTAGATTAAATAAATTCCATTAGATTAAATTAAATAAATAATAGTAATTGGTAATTTGCTTGAAGCATTGTTAAGTATGTTATTATATAATAAGGATTGGAAGGCAATTATAATGCATATAAAATAAAAACAAAAATATGTTTTTTGTCTTATCGATTTCAAAGTAAACTTTATCTTCAGAGACTGTTTTCAGAAATGAACGCGTTTCTTTTCTTTTTTTGTGTCGTTATATCTTTTCTTTCTTTTTTCTCCTCTTCTTCTCTTTTTTTCCTATTTTTTTCTTTTTCTTTATGTTATAAACACGCGTCTTGTGGCGTTCTTTTTAAAGCCACGTGGAAGGTCGTGGTATTATTGGTAATAGCTATTGCTCATTCAATTTTATTTTCTCTTCCTCCTTCCTTCTTCTTTTTCTCTTATATTATTATCATCTATTCATATATTTATGTAAATAAATAAATAAGTTATTGCCATCTGGACTCTGGCGTCTAGAGTAACGGTCTTGTCAATAAAGTCTCCATCTATACTTCTAAACAGTTGAGTCTTTTTATCTCTCTTCATTTTTTCATTTCTTACCATAAGACATTCTCCATAAAGCCCTGGTTTAATAGTAGGTTTGGCTTTGCTCCGACCGCCCGTCTAGCTTAAATAAGGGTCTAAGTGTAGTGTTGCATATCATCGACTGCTCATCCACCAGGATTCCATCCTTAAGCATCATGGTCGCCATCCACAGCCAACAGGTGGTCTCACTGGGAGGTCTTACCCCTCTACAGAGGTACAGTTGGTGTATTCTTCAAGCCGCAGCCGAAAGGACTGTCCAAGGGAATGTTTATATCTAATAGAACAAAGCAAATAATTATCTGAACTAATCGGATTTATCTTTCTTAACCTGATTGAAAATGTTTGAGTCAGCTGAACTTCTCTGAATCAGCTTAACTGAGTGCGAACAAAAAAAATGAAAGCTTTTAAATACTTATATTGTCCAGCCGAGTGTAAACCAATTTCTTAATTCTTTGCCGATAAGTGAGTTTATATATAAAACTGTAACTAACTATGCCGAAATACTTTTTGTATGAATTTTTGAGATGAGGTTTGATAATTTTGTATCATATTGTCTTTTTTCAGATTCTTGTCCCCATTCTTTATTGTTAAATACAAACATTTTGACCGACGTGCCCTCCGGCCTTCTTCAAGTGTTTCTTGTCGAACTCGGGAACCTTCTAAATCTCGGGAACCTGCACTTCAGATACGGGAACCTTCTTGTCGAACTCGGTAGCGTTCATAATCTGGAACCTTCATGGAAATTCGAACTGAACTTTTTATTCAATTCACCGTGATAGACTATTAACAATGACCGGGTGTGAAAGTGTTAAGCGATGTAAGGTTATACTATGTTATTATCTTCCTTGCCTCTCTTTGGTCCAATGAAATAGGATTGAGAGGCAAATATCATTCCATGACGAGAAAATGAAATCTGTAGTGAAGAAGTGGCTTAAAGAACATTCAACAGAATTCTACAGGACAAAGATACAACCTTTTATTCTAAGGTGGAACATTGCTATTGGGAGTAAAGGTGACTATGTGGAGAAGTAGGGATGTAATCCACAGTGCACCAGCTTCATTTTGATATATGATACATGTTCTTCTGTTGGTAATTATACATGTCCTAAACAAAATGGCATAACTTTTTGACTCACCCTCTTACCTATATTCATCATCATCATCCTGTCGTGCTGTCAGCACGGATATCCATGACAATCTCTCGCCATCCATCCCTATCACTCATTTATCCTGGGAGATCCTCTGCGCAGAATCCAGCATCCGTGCAGAGTTTATCTATGTACGTTTTTGCTGGGCGACCCACTCCGGCCTGCCCATGTGATGGCTTCCACAGAAGAACGTCACTTATGAGTTTATCTTTGCTTCTCCCGCACTGCCCAGCGTGTCTTGTTCGCCTCACACTGATGGTATGTGTGATATGGGGCAGGTGGCCATACAGTTGTGTTCTCGTGGGGTGTTGTTTCCACGCCCTGTTTAATATTGCACGCAGCATTTTCTTGCAAGTCCCGTCTAGCTAATTCTCTAGGCGCTTTGTTAGACTCAAGGTAGTGCAGCCGTACAGCAACACTGAAACTACTACGGCTTGGAAGAATTTTCGCTTTAATTTATCAGCGAGGTCTGATTTCCATATTAATGATAATTTGTTTAAAGCAGACCATGCCTTTCCTCTGTGTGCATTGACGTCGTTTTCTGTTGAAGAGATATTACTACCTAGATATGTGAATTGTTTCACCGATTTTAGGGGTGTAGGGGTTATTTTCCCATTTGCCTGAGGAGTTATATGCCCGCCGGTTGTCGTTTGTTCCCACTAGGGCACCTCTGGTATTTAAGCGGCTATTTCAAACTTCTCTTCCTCTTTTCTACCCCTTTCCTTGCTACGAGACCACATGGGTTAGACACGGTCTACCACTTTCTCGGTGGGTCTCCGGCCCCCTCCTAGTAAGTCATTTCTTTCTATGGACGCTCCAGTCCTTTTAGATATGTAGGTTTATCTACTCTTGTATTTGTATCTTATGTATCCAATTACTCTTCTATTATGTATCCTTTGTATGCATGTGCTGTTATCTATTAAATGAATTGTCCCTCAACCCTTGTCGGAGTTGTATGTTCTTCAAATATTCACTTTGAACCCTACAGGGGTTTACCATTGATTATGGCGATGTCTTCTTCACTTCTAAAGCAAATGAATTCGGTTTTACCGGAGTTCACATATAGACCGATGTTCCGTGCTGCCCTTACCTATATTAGGTTAATGAAATTAGTTAAGGCTAATAATGTAGCGTAATTATTAGGGTCTAGCAGAATTTGAGAACAAAAATAATCTGTGTGCGGACTGCTAGAGAAATAGAAGAAAAGGAGGTGGGAGCAAAATGACCCCGGAAGAGAAATTGAAAGCAAAAAACCGGAAGTTCCGGGTGTTGATCGGAAGCAGAAGTGGCGTGGTGAGGAGGAACGAGCAAGAGGAAGATCGTCCTCTTTTCGCTTTCGGCCGTAGCAAGGTTTAGACGAGGGTGCTGGTCCCTAGTATTGGGACAGCGATATAGTTCGTACCATGTTAGAAGGTAGCGTAATTTAACAGTGTCCTCTCTCGCTTTCTCTCTGTATTTCCTTCTCTCCGAAACAGAGCCCACGACACGAGCCTGAAAATAAATGCTAAGCCCCTTGTTACTATCCAACTTACGTGTATGTTGTGCCTTCTTTATCTACTTATGACGACTGCTGCTGGGGCCTGAGTTGGCAACATATATCGTTCCGGAGTTTGCCACAAATACACCTTGGTACTTGTTATACTACAAATACATTTTTAGTGCCGTGCATTTTGAGGGATGGTGACAAGCCCCACCACGTAACAATAATCATTAGTACTAATCCGATTTTGTTATTAAAGTAATTAAAAAATATGTTCTACTGATTTATGGTATGTTAGGAAAATTTGTTCCTCACAGTCAAATTCTGTTTTACCTTAGTATCAATAATTAAGGACGAGTCTGTTGGTTTTAATATTACTATCATGAGAAAATATTCCCTTAAGTAGTTGAGTCAAAACTCTAGACATAAAATTACATTATACCTTAATAAACCTTTTTAAGAGATCATACTGGAGAAGGTTTTAAATTATGTATCCAAAAGTGTAGGATGTAAAGGTTATCATCATAGAAAATAGACTGGGTGACACGGGTTCAACTCCTGGAGGAGGTTGTTAGCATTTCACATAGCGCTAATACACTTATTTACTATCATCTGCGTTATTTGGACTATTGTCCTCATCTTCATAATTATCTGTAAAACGTTTCGGTCGATAGGCCCTCCGGCATTCTTCGGGTATTTCTTGTCGGACTCGGGAACCTTCACTTACTCGGGAACCTTCTTTTCGAACTCG
The DNA here is from genome assembly GCA_023376005.1 of Doryteuthis pealeii. Lineage (NCBI taxonomy): Eukaryota > Metazoa > Mollusca > Cephalopoda > Myopsida > Loliginidae > Doryteuthis > Doryteuthis pealeii. The sequence goes on along the minus strand of CM042158.1, from coordinate 32,508,941 downwards.
GAAACTTTCTTGTCGTAATCGGGAGCCATCACGGAACTTTGAACTTAACCCTTTATTCTATCCACGGGGGTATCCTGTTCTCATTCCGCTAACCATAGCTGGGGTAGTGGCGTTAAGCTGTGTTAATTATTATTCTATGTTACTGCTGTCCTTGATCAGGATTAAACCTGCAATGTAGAAATTACTGTCACTTAGAATTGTCTTAACCTAACTCCGGGGGGCATATCGGCCGAAACGTTGTACAGATAACAATGAAGATCAGTACAATAGTCCGAATACGGCAGATAATACTAATCATCAAGCCTCATCTCAAACATACAGCGAAATACTTATAATTTGTTCAGCAAATCATCATCTGGACTATCATCTAAATAGAATGAAACCTTTGACAAATAGAAGGTTGTAACACTTTATCTATTGTCATGGGTAGAATTCTTTAAATAATATCAACCAGAATATTATATCAACCGTGGCAAAGATCATCTAGCACGGCGATTTGGACGGGTAAAGATATATCCACTCCACCAGCAAGGTCGGTTTAATGTGTTTGGACCCCACCGAAAGCAAGCCTCCCGGTGTGGTAGCTATAAAAATAGCAACCCACTTGTGTTAGTCTCCTCACTGCAGGGCAATAAACACATTCTTTATTCCTTTTGTTAAATCTTTTTTTTTTGTGAATTTTATGGCATGTAAAGACTTGTTGGGTTATTCTATACTGAAGATATGTTTTGTTTTATTTATTTTGGGTATTCAAACATTCTTTTAAAACTCAATTTATCCTTTCAACTCACTTTTTCTATTTAACACATAGATAGATACTACCGGTCTAGGTCAGAGTGGACCAGGCGATGAAGGGGTACTCCTCTCTCCCCAGAACTCCAAAAATGAAACTTTGCCATTAGATGCAGTTTAACTCTTAACCTCCTATACCACCTCATTCCACTAAGCCAGAAGTCCCATTCGCTTTCCTAATCTGTCCCAAATGAAAGCCTTTGTTTAAATTTAACATTAAACATACGTAGAAGTCTTTGATTTAAGGAAAATAACAGGTTATTTTAGATGCAAATGCCATTTTTTAGGGAGGAAAAAAAGATTGTTTGTTTGGTTGGATTTGATCTTAACCCGTGTTGGGTTATTTCATGCCAAAAATGTTTTGTTCATTCTTGATGGGTATTCAACATTTTTTCCAACCCATTTTTTTATGTTACCTATAGATGGGATCCTAACAGGTACTACCATTCCGCGTCAGATTGGACCTGAAAGTATTGGGGATGAGGAGATCCTCCACATTTCCAAGAGCTACAGAGCTAGATACTCAGAATTTAACGTCATACCCAGGACCGGTAGCCACCACCTTTTAACACATATATGATAAAATGGATTAGTGTTTTGCCATAAGGGCAATAGGTTTGTGACAATTATATAGCTGCTAAGGCTTGACGTGACTAGCCGATCGATCGGATGGGGCTTCTTCGTCCGACCATCGAGCCTAAGTAAGGGCAAATGTAGAGTGTTACATTTCCGCCACTATGTTTCCAGCATTAAGCATTAAGGGTCGCAACCCACGGCCAACAGATGGTCTCATAGCTGGTGGAGTCTTGCCCTTCTGCAGGGGTGAAGTCCGCGTATTCTATAACCCCAACCAACAAGGCGGTCATTTTGTTACATAATTGTTAGTACCCTAACACTTATGTGCAGATAGTGTAGAAACCAAAATGGCTGAATGAGTTACAACCGGCGGCCTCGAGTATTGTCATGGGGGATTTAGTGAAACGTTTTGATCTCATCTTGATCTCTTTTCCGGTGGTTACCGTGAGAATCGGTGGAAATGAGAAAGGAGGTCTCTTCCGGTTTAGATTAGAAAGAGTTAGTTAGTATTGGTCAAACCACGTAGAGAGCAAGTCGCGCTTGAGCTTGCTGTCGTACCCAATCTGCGCAGTAGTCTGGATGGAGATTTCGAAATAAAATATGATCTAAAGAAAATCGAAGTCTTGGGTTATTTATCCAAAAATTACCAATGATCCGGGGCTTATGATAAATCAGAAATCTCCAATGGAAGATTTGACATGAAGTCCCACGACAGAGTTCCAGACGCTTGAAGAAGAACATAAGATACCAAAGATGATCAGAAGAAGAATAAAGAGAGTATATAACACTTTCCTGGGTAGAATTCCTTTAATTTTGGTTATCAATGGCCAATAATCATCCAGCAGGTAGAGACGGATAGGTAAAAATTTATCTATTTTCCAACCGCCGGGTCGGTTTAATGTGTTTGGACCCTGCGGGAAGCAACCCTTCCGGGTTGGTGGTTATAGAAATAGCATTTTTTTTCTTGTTGCTGTCCTCACTTCAGGGCAATAGATACAGTCCTTACTCCTTTTGGTAAGGGAGCAGGTAATTCTTGAGCGGTGACTTGATTGGTTGGTCGATTGGACGTGACAAGACAATTGGTCAGTGAGGGCTTCTCTGACTGACCGTCTAGTCTAAGTAAAAGCTAACGTGGAGTTTGCATGTCATAGACTGCTCAGCCATCGAGGTTCCATCCTTAAGCATCATGAATCTCCACCCTCGGCCAATTGGTGGCCCCCATTGGGCCCTTTTCCCCTCTACAAAGGTGCAGTTGGCGTATTCTAAAACCACAGTCGACCAGTGCAGAAAGGATCCCTTAATATGAACTGGTTCATTTTTTAACACCACCCAGTACATATTTGCACAATGAAAGATGAATACAAGTGAATCAGTATCAGAGTAATGACATCAAAATATTTGCAGGAGCATTAGGAAAATTGTCCCTCGTTGCCAAATTTCCTTTGAGCATGGTAAACAATAATTAGAGTTGAATTTATTGGAACATTCCATTAGGATTTATTTAGAAACGGTTATATACTAATGGACCTTGCCTTAAGTGGTTGAATCTAAACCTCTCTGAGAAAATTGCATTTTACCCCCAGTAAAGGGGTCCATATTAAACATATCAGATATCAGATTCAGAACAGATTTAAACTGTATTTCAAAAATGTTTCGCAAATCTAAGTCAGAGAGAGAGAGAGAGAGAGAGAGAGAGAGAGAGAGAGAGAGAAGAGAGAGAGAGAGAGAGAGAGAGAGATGGCCGAAATTTTACGTGTCATTCCCGCCCATGTTTCAATTTTTCCGATTGAACAAAAATCTAGATAATACAAATTATCAAACTGCATTCTAAAAAATACAAGCGATCAATTATTACCTGCCCAATTCTATGAGAGGCTAATAACGGGAATAACTCTATTGTGACCAAATTATTAGTATTAGATAGGAATACTTTAAATTACATAACTGTGAAAATTATTTGTATTAGATAGGAATACTTGAAACCACATGCTTATGTCAAAATTATCTGTATTAGATAGAAATACTTGAAACCACATAATTTTGTGCAATTTGTTAGAATTAGATAGGAATACTTGAAACCACATGATTGTGTGCAAATTGTTAGTATTAGATAGGAATACTTGACACCACATAATTGTGTGAAAATTATTTCTATTAGATAGAAATACTTGAAACCACATAATTGCGTGCAAATTGTTAGTATTAGATAGGAATACTTGAAACCACATAATTGTGTGAAAATTATTTCTATTAGATAGGAATACTTGAAACCACATAACTGTGTGAAAATTATTTGCTTTAGATATAAATACTTGAAACCACATAATTGTGTGAAAATTATTATTAGATAGAAATACTTCAAAACAAATACTTGTGTGCAAATTGTTAGTATTAGATAGGAATACTTGAAACCGCATATGTGCAATGTATTAGTATTAGATAAGAATAATTGAAACCACATAATTGTGTGCAAATTAGTTGTATTAGATAGGAATACTTGAAACCACATAATTTTGTGAAAATTATTTGTATTAGATCGGAATACTTGAAACCACATAATTGTGTGAAAATTATTTGTATTAGATTGAAATACTTGAAACCACATAGTTGAGTGCACATTGTTAGTATTAGATAGAAATACTTGAAACCATATAATTTTGTGCTAAGTATTAATATTAGATCGGAATACTTGAAACCACATAATTGTGTGAAAATTATTTGTATTAGATTTAAATACTTGAAACCACATAGTTGAGTGCAAATTATTAATATTAGATAGGAATACTTGAAACCACATAATTTTGTGCAAAGTATTTGTATTAGATAGGAATACTTGAAACCACATAATTGTGTGAACATTATTTGTATTAGATAGGAATACTTGAAACCACGTAATTGTGAGCTAATTGTTAGTATTAGATAGGAATATTTGCAACATAAAATTATTTAAAAATTGTTAGTATTAGATACGAATACTTGAAACCATATAATTCTATATACATTATTAGTATTACATAGGAATACTTGAAACCACACGTGTACAAATTATTAGTATTAGATATGAATAATTGAAACCATATAATTGTGTGCAAATTATTATATGTATATAGGAATACTTGAAACCACATAATTGTGTTCAAATTATTAGCATTAGCTAGGAATACTTGAAACCATATAAACTTAAATGTTTTTTGCTAGTTGTGATAAGGTCGACCTTTTAGAAACTGTTGATATTTGTACCACTTGCACATCTAAATTGACTGATCATCCCTCTGTGAGGAATCCATAGTTGCAAGAAAATTATCGACTACCAATCAGGACAACGTCAACAGGTATTGCATTATTTAGAGTAGCTTGAAGTGCACAGTGCTATTATTTATTTTCTTTTCTTTTTCTTTTAAATTGAAATTCAGTTCTTTTTTTCCTTTCCTTTTTCTGCTCTGCCTTCGTTTCACGGTATCTGTTCAGTAAATGATTAAAAAATCATTTTCATGTGCGTGCACGACAGCAGTTTTGTATTAAAACCATTGCGATTGCCAAAGAAACCAGGAAGATCCTTCCCACAAGTCTCGGCTTTCCGGTATTTACAGAAGTTGATTACTATGCTTGCTGCGCACACAGAAAAGAGAAGAAAACTAAAAAAAAAAAATATTTGGCTGTTACAATCTAATCAGAAAAAAACGTTGTTGTTTGTTTGGTTGGTGTTGGTTGGTTGGTTTTTTGCGGCACATCAACTCATGTTGGGTTATTTTTACGCAGAGGACATTTAGATCTATCCTGCATGATGTGTATTCCAATTTTTTCTTAAATAAATTTTCAACACAATTTTTAAACTCATTTTTTTTCTTTTTAAACCATATATGTACTATCACTCTATGTCAGATTGGATCTGGAAGTAATAGCAATGAAAGGATACTCTACATTGAGTATACATAGACCATCAAACCGCTGCTTTTCAAGCATATTTTGATAAAAAAGAGTTAGGGTTTGCCATAATGGCAATAGGATTGAGACAATCATATACATGCTAGGATGGAGGCGCGTGGTCTAATGGTCAGAGTCGTAGGAAATGACTCGTCAACGCGAGTTCAATTCCTGGACGAAGCTGTTGGAATTTCACATGGCACTAATACCCTTGGGAAAGCTATGAATCCAATTCTCCCTACAGCTATGGGTAAATAGCAGGGTAGACTGGACTCTTTAACCATGGCTAGAACCAGTATAGGAGAAAGGAAAACTCTGAATTCAAAACCTGTTAAACTCTGCTTAAGAAATTGACCTTGTGTCGCATCCTGCTCGTTGGAGGGGTAGGTAAATATATATACATGCTAGGATTGACATGACTAGCCGATTAATCAAAGGGGGCCTCTCCAATCGCCTGCCCAGCCTAAATAAATGCCAATGTGGAGTGTTGCATGTTATGGACTGCTCAGTCACCAGGGTTTCACTCTCTAGCATCACAGGTCACTACCCACACTCAACGAGTCGTCCCATTGGGAGGATTTTACCCCTCTGGAGAGGTACTGTTGGTGTTTCCTTCTGCCCGAGACTAAATCTCGACCAGAATAAAAGGTATGTAACCGCTTTAACGAAGATTATGACGGAAAATCAACCCGATTATTTGACGCCTAAACGTTTAGAAATCACGTTCAAATAGACAATGTATTTTTTGTAAACAGTCCTAAAAAATAGGAATACATGCTGGCCACTGCTAAAGAAGCAATGACGAACTCATAAGTGATGTTCTCGTGTGGACCTTAACACATGGACACACCAGAGTAGGTCGAGTAGATATAACCTACATCGATCAGCTCTCTGCATACTGGATGCCGTGGAGAGGACTTTTTCAGGAGAGAGAGAAAGAAAGAGAAATAGCAAGAGAAAGAGAAAGGGATATATCATCTATCTATCTATCTATCTATATATATATATATATATTATAATATATTATATATATATATATATATATATATGTATGTATGAATATGAAAAGGTGGAATGAAAACATCACACAATGGTGTTAAAGAGAAAACAATTTATAATATAATCATAGCTGATATTGATCAATATTTCGATTTTACAAAATTCATCATCAGAGCTCCGTGGTGTTTGTGATCGGAGATAAAAGTCAAATCAGTTCAAAAACAAAAAAACTTTGATTTTGCAAAAAAGAGAACGAAAGTTGTTACATTATTCTCCAATGTGGGCATTCGCGCCATATTTTTGTCGGTCACGACGATGTGTATAACTTTTTTGTCGGCCAACTCTTTATTGTAGCGGATTTTGAGATGTTGGCAACAAGACGAATTAACTTATTCAAAAGAGGATGGGTATTAAACAATGTGACGGTTGGTATTCAAAAGATTTTTAGAAAAGGAATTTTTATGATTAATTATTTTTTATATTTTGTATTTCATAAATGATTAATTATTTATTATATTTTGTTTTGTTTTTATATGTAAAGTAAAAAAGGTATGGGCGGGTGTAAGGTATTTGTTATTATTTTAGATAATGTGAAGCTTTTAAATCTTATGTAAGGTTTTTATTTTCAAAACCGAATTCAAATCAAATACAATGCAAGATTCTTATTTATAAATCAAAACCTAAACCTAAATGTAAGGTTCTATTTAAATCTAAATTCAAATGTAAGGTTCCGTACATACAAATTCAAATCCATTATTTGCAAATACAAATTTGATTAAAATCAAAATTCTAAATTTAAATTCAAATTTATGGTAAGGTTTTTTATTTTATTATTTGGCTAATGAGAAAATTTTTATTTTTAATGGGAAAAAAAGGGGATTTTATAGTTTCTGACTACAAGTGTCACTAAATAAGGGGATATATTAAAGAAACCTTGTCTTTGGGGTATGGTTTTATGGGTAAGAATAACACAAGATTCCATAATTCTACGTAGTGTTTATCATGTATGTGGGTTAATATTTTGGCACCTTTGAAATCAAAATTATGATTGAGATCAAAGATGTGTTTAGCTAATCCGTTGTTTTGAAAATCTCGTTTAATATGATATTTGTGTTCCAATAGACGTTTAGTTAAGGATCTAGAAGTCTCCCCTACATATTTCTTGTTACATTTTACTTATGAAGAATTATGAAGAGTTCCACAAATTTTACGATTTTTGTTTAATTAATTAATTATTTCACTTAATCAGCAAAAAGTAATAATTACATTTTGTGTGTTTCTTACTTATAAGCATATTGAAGTATATGCAAGATTTCAAATCTGAATGACTTATATTTTCGTAGTTTTAGGTCGACACGCTCACACCATGGAATTCCTTGAGTCTCCTTTATATATACTAGCAAATATATGCACCCTCCGGGTGCAGGTATTTAAGTTTTAATGAAATAAAATATTATGTTAACTTAGAAAGGCTAATGAAACTAAATAAGATGCCGATAAAAAAATTTGAAACAGAGGGGAACAACTAAAACTGTTTTTCTTCCCCTCCCGTCTTTCATTGCTAAATTTTCATAATTTAACTATTAGTTAAATTAGGAAGTAAAGAATAGAATTGCTGTTAATATTGTTTAATGGATTTTGGAGAGATTTTGCTCATATTCATTAAATAAAACCAAACATTAGAAATCAATAATACTGAGCAACTATTTATTAAAATGAAATTTTTAATATCAATATGCAAATTAGCCTTTCCCTTCACACTGCAACCACTATATTTTGTATATAAAATACAATTGCATGTTATTGTATGTAGATATGTCAACAGTGTTAATAATGTGAAACAATTTTTAATTAATAATTGAGGTTTGAATAAAAAATAAAATCATGGAGAATGTGATGTAAATAACTATGTGAATTTGTGACTCGATTAGTAAATAGCTTCGTTTACAGACAGAAAAACACACAATCTCCATTATAATAAGATATATATATATAGTTATATATTATATATATAATATATATATATATAGAGAGAGAGAGAGAGAGAGAGAGAGAGAGAGAGATCAATAGACTTAGATGGATAGATAAATAGATAAATTCGTAGTAAAATGATGAGATAGATAATTAGATAAATAGATAACAATGAGCAGAGTTGGAGAGCTAGATAGCTAGCTAGCTAGATAGATAGATAAAAAGGGGACAGGGTGAGATTGAATGATAGTTATGATAAAACTAAGATAGATAGATAGATAGATAGATATATATGAATGAACTTAGATAGATACATATATATGAATAGCCACACTAATAGATATATAGATACATATGAATAGACTTGGATGGATAGATAAATAGATAGATAAGAAATAAAAGGTCGAGAAAGATAGGTAGATAACTGGATAATAATGAACAGCATCGTATAGATAGATAGATAGATAGATAGATAGATAGATAGGGTCGCTTGAGGGCTTACAATGTGGTTCCTTTTTTATCTTAATAACAATGAAAATAACTTTATTTATTTTCTATATTGTTTTTGCAAGAAATTTTTTACTTTGATATTTTCTCAATCCTCTTATTTGATGATTTATTTGCCTCACGATTTTTTTCATTTTTCCGATTTTTTCTTCCTAACAATTTTTTTTTTTTGAATTTTTATTTTTATTTGCATTGTTCAGATAAATAATGCTTCTTCCTTTTTATTTTTCTACTGAAAAAACCTCATGTACTTTGTTCTCGTTTTTGTTTTTTTTCTTGTTTTTTTTTCTGGTTTTGTTTTGTTTTTTGTTTTTTTCTTATCTTTTTTTCAATCAGGGACTGAATCAAAAAACACCGGAAAAGGAAACAAGTGTTTGGGTAACGGAAATTTTTGAAAAACTATGAAAGACCAACAACAACAACAACAACAACAACAACAATAACGTCAACAACAGTAAAATATTGATTCCTTGACGCGAGTCAGAAAAAAAAGAGCATCTAAGGGAGATAATTGAGATTGAACAGAAAACCGGAAGTTGCTTGCATCTTTAGAATCGAGTCTAATGTAAAGATTATTTCAAACAATAAAAAAAGAACGCTGTTTTGAAATTCCATTTTTATTGAACATTCTCCCTTTTTTTTCTTTTTCTTTTTTCTTTTTTTGTTTACTATTTCCTTTGGTTGCATGAGTTTATCTATTGTTCTACAATACAATGTTAAATACAATGTTTATTTGAATCTTTTCATTCACCTGACTGAGTCCCTTATTTTACTGGGCATTGTTTGTATAATAGAGATGCTTGTTAAGTTTCGCTTTGCTTAGCTCAGTGTAACGCATGTCCAATATAAAGAAACATAGAAAACAACGAAGGAATAGGGGAAGTAAAAGCTCTCAAAGAAGTTTTGCGTAAGAATCAGAGAGCTCCTTTGGTTCTAATACAGAGTCTTCCTTTGCTTGAAATTGTTTGTATGTAGTGACGACCGAAATCAACCACTATAATCAATTTCCCGAACGGCAAAAGTCTTTTGACTGCAACACTATCACAGTAGTCTTTGCTTAATCCGTCTAAAGTTCAAAACATAATTGTCCGTGGTTTGGGAAGGTAGACCTTAAATAATAAGTAACTGCCCTCCCCAAGATGTTACATTCGGGCTAATCACACTCAGTGCAGCCCGACCCGTGGGGAATTTGCATATTCAACTACGAGCTACGACTCATGAGGAATTCAATATCAGAAGTCACGCACTCCCCTCGAGCGCAGGCCAGACATATACGGACGCGCTTAGTTCTTAGGGGGGTAGGGAATCTTCTAGTCCCCAAGGTGAATGAGCCCACTCTACTATTTACCCATAGCTGAAAGGAGAATAGTTGGATTCGTACATTTCCCAAAGGGATGGTTTAATTCAATCGGTGGAGCGTTCGACTCGGAACCTCAAGTTTCCGGGTTCGATACAGGCCCTCGCCAACTCAGCACATGAGTAGCACAGGTATACGTGCAGTAAAGTGAGGAGCTAATGGTATGTGTCGTGTTCCACTTCAAACGCCAAGATAATGCCCTTCGATTAGCACTGGTGAAAAAAGGATAGACTCCCTCGCTGTATGACTGATACCGACTTTAGGTCACCCGATGATTTTACTTAGTTTTTTATTAGCGGTGTAAGATTCAAAGTGAATATTTGAAGAACATACAACTCCGACAAGGGTTGAGGGACAATACATTTAATAGATAACAGCACATAGAAGAGTACATGGATACATAAGATACAAATACAAGAGTAGATAAACCTACATATAAAAAAGGACAAGCGTCCATAGATAGAAATGACTTACTAGGAGGGGGGGCGGCGCCCCACCGAGAAAAGGGTAGACCGTGTCTAACCCATGTGGTCTCGTAGCGAGGAAAGAGGATGAGAAATGCGAATCCGCTACTTAAATATCATACATCCCTGGTGGAACAAGCGACAACAAGCCAGGCAGATAACTCCTCCAGGCCAAGGAAAGATAATCCCCTACATACGAAATGCAGACACACATGTGAAGAAGAGCTGCCAAATAAGTTTTTACTAAGGATAAGAGAGCTCCTTTGGTTTGAATTCAGAGCTTTCCTTCTCCTATACTGGTTGCTATATCAAGGTGACCGAGCCTAATCTGCTCTACTATTTACCCCCCGCCCTGTCGGTGGGCGTTAGAATGCACCGACTACACCTCTGCAGAGGGTAAGACTCCCCCAATGGGCCACCTGTTGGCCGTGGTTGCGACCCGTGATACTTAAGGGTAGAGCCCAGTGATGAGCAGTTCATGACATGCAATACTCCACTTGGCTCTATCTTGGTCTAGACGGGCGTCGAGAGACCCCCTCCGATCAATCGGCTGGTCACGTCAAGCCCTAGCACCTATATGATTTTCCCAACCCTATTGCCCTTATGGCAAGCCCCAACCCCTTTTTATCATATGGGTGCTAGAAGGTGGTGGCTGCGGGTCTACATGTCCTGGGAATGACGTTAAACTCTATCTGATGGTGAGTTTCCAGTTTTAGAGGTTGGGGAATGTGGAGCAGCCCTTCATCACCATGCCTCCCTGGTCCACTCTGACCCGGAGTGGTAGTACCTGTTAGGTCCCATCAAGGGTTAAATAGAAAAATGTATTTTATAAAAAATGTATTATCGATTAAGAATTGATTTATTTCAAAACTTTATCGCATTAAATGACCCACTGAGGTTGATATGACGTAAAACAAAACAAACAAAACTATGGTAAATAGTTTGGTTTGTTTTGTTTTACGGCATAGGTTGAGTATAGAAAATTTCGAAGAGAATAGAAATTCGACGAGTCCGATTTCTACTAGTCGTTAAAATGTATTATGACGGTTCAGTTCCAGGAGATCAAAGGATCAACCCAGATAATATTTGAACTGTTATGTCTGCATCTCATTTAAATGATCTGAAAACGATCTATTTGAAATCCTGACAATAACAAATATGACTAATTTTCTCATATGAGGCGTGTTCATTTATTTCATTCACTATATCTGATTTTCGCTGAGCGATTACAAACCCTTATTCCATAAATCATTTCTTACACATCTTCATAAAGTTCGTTTGACAAAAGTTTATTTTTATTTTTACTTATTTTTTTCTCTCTTTCAATATTAAAAAAAAAAGTTTAATACTAAAAATCTTATTATAATGGAGATTGTGGGTTTGTCTGTCTGTAACCGAAACTATATTACTATACAAGTAACAATTCCCTTTGTTATTTACATCACATTTACCATGATTTTATTTTTATTTATACCTCAATTATTAATAAAATTGTTTAACATTACTTATAATGTTGACCATATCAACATGATATTTACCGCGTACCCCAATTGTACGGGTCAGGCACAAAGTCCCTATTAACGTGGGACCACCCACAAACCGAAGCTCATGGGGTGGCGGATGAAAAATTGCGTCGATCCCGTCGGCATTCCCCCTCAGGCGCTGGGCAATAAACCCAGCCCTGCCCCTTTAAATCGAGTGGGTAGGTGTTGCCTGGGGGGGGATGGCCCCCTGGGATCGACGCCATTAATTATATCAATGGTCCAGAGGCCGAAGCCACTGTTGACCATATCTACATACTTATAACATGCAATTGTATTTATATATACAACAAAATAGCGGTTTACAGAGTGAACGGGAAGGCTAATTTGCATATTGATCTTAAAAAATTGATTTCAATAAATATATGCTTAGTATTATTGATTTCTAATTGTTTGTTTTTATCTTATTGAATATGAGCAAAAATCTCTTCAATAAATCTTAAGAGAAATCCCTTAACAAGAAGAAATAACTAATATTATTCTTTACTTCCTATTTTAACTAAATAGTTAAATTAGGAATAGGAGTAATTGAAAATGATGGAAGAGTTAGTTTCAAAGTTGTTCTATTTTTCAATCATACCCCCTCTGTTCGAAATCATGTTATCTGCATTTTTATTCAGTTTCATTGGCCTTTCTAATTTAATATGATATTTTATTATATTAAAACTTAAATACTTGCACCCGGAGGGTGCATATATTTGCTAGTCTTCATAAAGTTCGCTTGACAAAAGTTTCTTTTTATTTTTTACTTATTTTTTTTTCTCTCAATAATAAAAAAAAGTTTAATACTAAAAATACTGAGAATGTTTGTTTCGTGGAATATCAATCATCGTCGGTTATTGCTACATTGCCAAATCCATTCTTGTCGAATGGGTTTGCTCTATATCATCATCATCATCATCATCATCATGACGCGCAATTAGCACAGATATCTATGACAATAATAATATGGAGGCGCGTGGGCTAGTGGTTAGAGTCGTGGAGAATGGACTCGTTGATTCGAATTCAATTCCTAGACGAAGCTGTTGGCATTTCACATAGCGCTAATACCCTTGGGAAAGGTATGAATCCATATATTCTCCCTCGAGCTATGGGTTAAATAGTAGGGCAAACTGGACTCTTTAACCTTGGGTAGGTAACCAGTCTAGGAGAGGGATAACTCTGAATTCAAAATTCCTGAGGTCGGTCGTTGATTGGGTTTGTGGCAACCCTTGATGCACCAATTCTTTCCTATCGACTGTGCCAAAAATGTGGATGGTCCAACACAAGCCTTCACCACTATAAACAAATCACTGTGTGAGTGTTCATAAAAATAAAATAAGAGACTAGCAGTACCTGTGGATATACCACACTATGATAACGATATTATTACAACGTTGAATATGTTTACTTAAAAGCTATTACTAAATAGTTCAATATGTAAAAAGTATGATAATCTACATTTAACTCTTTCTCATTTTTTTCTCTTTACTTCTTTTCATCTTTTCATTTTGTTCGATATAAACAGATTAGCGTAATCACTTCCGTGCATTCAAACCATCTCTCTATCTTCCGCTTACTCTCTTCCTTTCTTTATAATTACATTTTTCTGTGAAGCATGTCCTATTTCTTCCCTTTCTTTATAATAAAAACGGAATAATCAATTATTTACCTGAAATGACTACACTCTTAAGAAATAAAAAAATTCGGCGGATAAGCAACACCAGATAAGCAGGATTTATATTTTTGCATTACACCTTGGACGATTTGGATGGTCTCATTTGGATGGTCTCGATTTAAAGGGGCAGGGCTGGGTTTATTGCCTGGTGCCTAAATCTTTGTTCTTCTTTTGAAAAAAAATGAATTAAAAGCGTACAGCAATAAGAGAAATCATTTTTTTAAAATCTCCTTTTTATTCATCGTGTCTTTCTTTCATTCTTTCTTTCTTTCTTTTTTTTCAATTATTTATTCTTTCTTTCTGTCTTTCTTTATTTCTTTTCTTATTTTTATTTCTTTCATTTTTTTCTTTTTTCTTGATTTACATTTTAAAGATTTCTTCATTTCCTTTTTTAACATTTTCTTTCTTTGTGACTTTCATTCCTTCATCTTTCTGTTTTTCATTCCTAATTTTTTCACTGTCATTCCTTTTTTTCTTTCTTCATTTGATTTTGTTAACATTTTCTTTCTTTCTGTCTTTCATTCTATTTCTTTGTTTTTATTCCTTTCTGTTTTTCTTTCTTCCTTTCCTTTTTTAACATTTTCTTTCTTTCTGTCTTTCATTATTTATTTTTCTGCCTTTATTCCTTCTTTTTTCTTTCTTCATTTGCTTTTTAACGTTTTCTTTCTTTCTGTCATTCATTCATTTTCGTTTGTTCATTCATTCTTTTCCTTCTTCATTTGCTTTTTAACATTTCTTTATTCTGTCTTTCATTCCCTTTTTTCTTCTTCATTTCCTTTTTCTAATTTTCGTTCTGTCTTTTTTTTCTCATTCTTCTTTTTTTCACTCCTTCTTTTTCCTTTTACGATTATCCCTTTTCAATATTTTCATTCTTTCATTCATTACTCGTTTTCTTCTTTCTTCATTTCCCTTTTTTAAATGTTCTATCTTTTTCTTTCTTTCTTTCTTTCTTTCTTTCTTTCTTTCTTTCTTTCTTTCTTTCAATTATTTATTATTTATTCTGTCTTTCTTTATTTCTTTTCTTATTTCTTTCTTTTTGTGACGATTTTTTCAATACTTTCTTCTATTCCTTTTCTTTCGTTCTTTCTTTAGTCTAATTTTTCATTCTTTTATTTTATTCTTTTCTAATTTCCTTTCATACTTTTCATTGAGATTTTATTTGTGTCTTTCTTTTTTCTATTTTGTCTATATTTTTAAAACTTTAGGTGAAAAAAAAAAGATAATTATAAAGAAAGAGAAATAATTGACATTTTATAAAACATACAATTCCGATTGATTATAAATTTTAAATATATTTTTATTTTCTGCTATTTATTGCTTGTTTTTTTTTTGTTTTGTTTTTTTTTTTTTTTTTTGTGGTTTTCCATTTTACTGCCTAACTTTTTTTATTTTATTTTGTTTTTTTGTTTTTTTGTTCTTTTGTTTTTTTAGGTTTCTGTATTATCTTTTTGGATAATTATTTGTTGCATTTTTTCTTTTCTTTTCTTCCTTTTCAGCATTATGTCTTTACGAGTATACGTTTTTTTTTCATTAATTCTTTTTTTCTTCTTTCTTTCATTTCTTTTCTTTGTTCTTTACTTCCTTTTTTAATCCCCACTAGCATTTTGTTATACAGGGATACGCATTTCACTCATTCATTCATTCATTCATTATTTCTTTTTTCTTTCTTTCTTTCTTTCATTCATTTTTTTCTTGTCTTTTCTAATCCATTTCAGCATTTTGACTTTACAAGCCGATCTAAGTTATTCCTGTCTTTCTTTCTTTCTTTCTTTCTTTCACAAGGATTTACTTAATTTTCATTTCACATTCCATTCTTTTTTCACTCCTTTCAGCATTACGAGTAGATCTATGTTATTCCTTTCTTTCTTTCTTTCTTTTCTTTCTTTCTTTCTTTTCTTCTGTTTTTCTTTCCACTTCAAGCATTTTATTCTTAAAAGTAAATATATGCTCTTGCTTTCTTTTTTTCTTCACTTATTAGTTCCTCTCTTCTCTCACACCTTCCTTCATTTTGGCTTTACAAGTAGATCTATGTTATTCCTTTCTTTCTTTCTTTCTTTCTTTCTTTCCTTCCTTCCTTCCTTTTCTCACTCATTCAATCATTTCGGTCTCACTAGTAGATCTATGCTCTTTCTTTCTTTCTTTCTTTGCTTCACTTATTTCCTTTCTTCTCTCACACCTTCTTGCATTTTAGCTTCACGAGAATATTCATACTCTTTCTTTCTTCTTTCTTTCTTTCTTTCTTCTTTCTTTCTTCTCTTTTCTGTCCTTTCTTTTCTCACTCATTCAATCATTTCGGTCTCACTAGTAGATCTATGCTCTTTCTTTTCTTTCTTTCTTTCTTTCTTTCTTTCCTTTTTCACTCAATCCATCATTTCGTCTCACTAGTATATCTATGCTCTTTCTTTCTTTCTTTCTTTCTTTCCTTTTTTCACTCAATCCATCATTTCGGTCTCACTAGTATATCTATGCTCTTTCTTTCTTTCTTTCTTTCTTTCTTCCTTTTTTCACTCAATCCATCATTTCGGTCTCACTAGTATATCTATGCTCTTTCTTTCTTCTTTCTTTCTTTTTCTTTGCTTCACTTATTCCTTTCTTCTCTCACACCTTCCTGCATTTTGCCTTTATGAAAATATTCATACTCTTCCTTCTTTCTTTCTTTCTTTCTTTCTTTCTTTCTTCTCTTTCTTTCCTTCCTTTTCTCACTCATTCAATCATTTCAGTCTCTCTAGTAGATCTATGCCCTTTCTTTTCTTTTCTTCTCTTACTGCTTCAATCATTTTGGCTTTACGCGTAGATCTGTTCCCTTTCTTTCTTTCTTTCTTTCTTTCTTTCTTTCTTACTTGACAATTTACTTCAAACATTTACTTCTATTTCTTTCAACTTGTCTTTGTGTTTTCTGTATTTCCCAATCGTCCGTGTATTTTCTTTCATCCACCTTTTCTCTTTCTTTCCCATTTAACAATTTCTCTTGTTTCCTTTAACCCCCTCCCCGACCCTCATTAGCAACAATGGCATCAAGTTAATGATCTATTCCCCCAGTCATTGTCACAAACAAGCCCTCCCCCATTATTCACAATCCTTTCTCTTTTCTTTTTCCTCAATAGCCTTATGAATAAAAGATGTTCTCACAAACTTCATAAAACGACATTAAAAATGTAAATTGCATACAAAAAGGTCACTCGCTAAATTGGGCTCTGTATTGTATATAAACATTTAGAGCAAGACAATTCCTTCCACAGTTTGCATATTCATTTAAAATTCTGGTCTGTTTTCGAGATTTTATTAGAGTCAATACGAAACAAAAGAAAGGGAAATAAAAATCTAAAAAATCCTCAAAAGTTTTTTCGTACTTTTGCTTATCTATTCATACCACGTTTACATTCGAATGATTTCACACCTGAAGAAATTCCAGTCTTTGTTTTGCATTGAGTTATTAAATCAAAATATATCTGTTTTTTTTTCTTTCATTCCTTCTTTTATCTCTCTTTCATTCCTTTATTATTCTATCTTTCATTCCTTTTTTTCTTTAACATTTTAAATATTTTCTATCTTCCTGTCTTTCATTATTTTTTCATTACTTCTTTTTTCTCTTATTCATTCCTTTTTCTTTAACATTTTTAACATTTTCTTTCTTTCTATCTTTCATTCTTTTTTTCATTCATTCTTTTTTTCCTCTTTCATTCCTTTTTTCTTTACCATTTTTACCATTTTCTTTCTTTCTATATTTCATTCTTTTTTTCATTCATTCTTTTTTTCCTCTTTCATTCCTTCTTTTTTCTTTAACATTTTTAACATTTTCTTTCTTTCTGTCTTTCATTATTTTTTAATTCCTTCTTTTTTCTCTCTTTCATTCCTTTTTTCTTTAACATTTTTAACATTTTCTTTCCTTCTGTCTTTCATTCTTTTTTCATTCCTTCTTTTTCTCTCTTTCATTCCTTTTTAAACATTTTCTTTCTTTGTGTCATTCATTCCTTCATTTTTCAATTTTTCGTTCCTTATTTTTTCTCTCGTCATTCGTCCTTTTTTCTTTCTTCATTTGTTTTTTTAACATTTTCTTTCATTCCTTTTTTTTTCTTCATTCCTTTTTTTTAAATTTCTTTCTGTATTTATTTTTTTCTTAATTTTTTTCATTCGTCCTTTTTCCTTATACGATTTCCCTTTTCAATATTTTCTTTCTTTCATTCATTCCTTCTTTTTTCTTCGTTTCCTTTTTTTTAATTTTCTTTCATTTTCTTTCTTTCTTTCTTTCTTTCTTTCTTCATTTAAAAAAATATATTTTCCTCATTTCAGTCCTTCCTTTTTCTGTATTTCATTATTTTTTTCTTTTCTTTTGTTTTTGATTATTTATTTATTTCCTTCTTTTTTTCCTTCTTCATTTTCCTTTTTTTAGCATTTTCTTTCTTTTCTTTTATCATTTTTCATTTTTATTTATTTCACTCTTCCATTTTCCTGCCTTTCTTTCATTGTTTTTTTTTCTGTCTTTACTTTTCTTTTTAATTTTTTCATTCATTCATTCATTCTTTTTCTCTTTCATTTCTTCTTTATTTTCTTCATTTCCTCTTTTAACATTTCCTTCTTTTTTCTTTCTTCATTTTCCTTTTATTTTTTTATTTTTTCTTTATTTCAGTCCTTCTCTTTCCCGTCTTTCTTGGTCTGAGCCGCTTTAGCTCAGTCGGTTGGGTGTCCGCCTGGGAACAACAATGTTCCTGGTTCGATACAGGCCTCGCCATATCAGCTTATAAGTAGCACATTGATCTGTGCGGTAAAGTGAGGAGCTTCAGCCACTAAAAAGCAATCTCCTTGGTATAGCGCTATTTAAAAGGGCATAGACTCCCTTGTGGTTTAGCTGACACCGACTTTAGGCCTACCCGACGACTTTACTAACTATGAGATACTTCAAAGTTCACTATCTATCTAACTCATTTTATTAAAATAAAGTGTTGGTAACGTAGTGATTTTTCAGAATAAAAGTGTGACATGTGCGAGAGAGGCTGTCAGCGGCTTACGGTAGGATAGCTGCGGTGGGAGAGCTGATTTGATCGGCTTAAAGTAGGCGAAGCGGTAAGATGATGCCAAGTAACATTCGCCCAGTATTTCTTTCTTGCTTTCCTTCTTTTTTTCTTTCCTTCTTTCTTTCTTTCCTTCTTTTTTCTTTTTCTTTATTTATTTCGCGTCATTTTTTCATTCTTTTTTTCTCTTTAATTCTATTTTTCTTTTTTTCTTTGATTACCTCTTTTTTCTGTTTTTCTTTCCTTCTTTTTTCTTTCTTCATATTTTTTAAATATTTTCTTCTTTCTTTCTTTCTTCTTCTTTTTTTATTCATTTTTCTTTTTTAATTTTTGTTTTTGACACTCGCAATTATTACGCTTATTCATTCGATGAAACTTATTTTAGACAACCAAAAAAAATAAATTCGCAAAAAAATAAAACAAACAGAAACCATAAAAACTACAAAAAACTAAAAAAAATATTGATAATAAAATCAAATTAAGTAGATAAATGTAATGTCATTTCCAAATATGTACTCACACACTCATAAAGATATACTCACACACAGAAATATACTCTCACACACACATACACAACTATGTACTCATACATAAATAAATATATACTCACATACATGCACAATTATATACTCACTCACACACATACAAATATATACTCACACATATGAAATATATACTCACAAGCACACGCACACAAACGTACACTCAAACACTCATGCAAATATATTCTCACACACATACAAATATACACTCGCACACAAATATATACTCACACAAACAAATACGAGGTTGAGTAAAAAAGTAATGCCATTTTGTTTAGGACAGGTATAATTACCAACAGAGGAACATGTATCATATATCAAAATAAAGCTGGTCCTTTGTGGATCACATCCCTAATTATCCACCTAGGCACCGTTTCTCTCAATAGCAATGTTCGACCTTCGAGTGAAAGCATGTATTCCTGCCCCGTAAAATTCTATTGACTCCTCTTTGAGCCACATCTTCACTACGGATTTCAGTTTCTCCACACTGGAAACCCTCTCTTATGTCGCCAAAGATATGGTAGTCTGAAGGCAAATATTATTTAAGTGACAAGGAAGTGAACTCTGTATTGGCTCAAAGAAGAGTCCAGAGAATTATACGGGGCAGGGATAAATGTTCTCATTCATAGATGGGACATTGCTATTGAGAAAAACGGTGACTATGTGGAGAATTAAGATGTGATCCACAGAGGACCAGCTTCATTTTGATGTATGATACACGTTTCTGGGTTGGTAGATATACCTGTCCAAACAAAATAGCATTACCTTTTGACTACCCTTCGTATATACTCACACACTCATGCAAATATATACTCGTACACACCCAAATATATATACTCGCACACACATAAATATATACTCACACACAATATATACTCAGATATACAAAGGTATTAGCACTTTGCGAAATGTTATCAAACCTGTCCAGGATTTAAACCTGGGTCGACCTCTCCATTTCCTACGAATTTAACCATTACACCACGTGCCTCCACATATGTGTGTGTGTGTGTTATATATATACATGTATATATATATATGTGTGTGTGTATCTCTCTCTCTCTCTCTCTCTCTCTCTCTCTCTCTCTCTCTCTCTCTCACACACACACACACACTCTGTATGTAGGTACAAGGTGTCTCAAAAAAGTTTGAAGATTGTTTGTACTTTTTGATACACCTTGTATTCTGAAAAAAAAATAACGTTCCATTCATTCATCATTTCTATCTTGGTAAATACAGCTTTAAACGTGGTACCTTTTTGACACACCTTGTATTCTGAAAAAATAATGAATATGTCAGGATTGGGCATTAGTAGGAAGCATTAAAGAAAGAAATATTAGAAGCTCGGTTGTTTTGGGGTAGAGTTTCGTTTATTTAGTAAATGTTCGGTATCTTTATAACACCCTTCTTCAGACGTGAAAAGAAATTGAACGCTGTGCTCTGACTATTACTTATAGTGGGGTTGTGGTATGGGGTGGGGTGATCGTGATAGCAAGTGTCATTCTATTTATCTATTTGTCTCTCTCTCTCTCTCTCTTTCTCTCTCTCTCTCTCTCTCTCTCTCTCTCTCTCTCTCTCTCTCTCTCTGTATGTATGTATATATGTATATATACTTCCATTTATTCTTATGTGTCTTATGTGTTTTATAGAGATTAGAATTAATAAAACCGAACTTTTCGTCGACAAAAATGAATTTGAAGCAAAAAATCTCATCTATTGATTGTGATATTATTGTCCAAGACTTTCTCTTGATCAATTGATACTTCACCTTCACAATAATTTTTTTTTCTGATCTCCTTTGAGACGAAGGTTACAAATAATAGTTCTGCTCTAGGACATGTCTAGTGTCGATTTCCTCAGATCAGCACCGAATCTCCATTGTATCGTCTTGGATTATTTTAGTTCACGACGTTTCTTATACTTCTTATACGTCCATAGGAAAGATTTTTTCCAACAACATGGTCAACTTTTATTTTATATCTATTTTCAGTACATTTCATCAGACAGACGTTTCGCTAAATTTAACAGTTTCATTTTTCTTATCTCCCATTTTGCCGCTGAATCTATTTCTTTGTTGGCTGGATTTTACGGCATATCAACCCTTGTTGGTTTATTTTATGTCGAAGGATTTCTGTTTTATTCATTCTTAACGGTTATTCAATTTTTTTTTAAGGCAACTTTTGAAGCATATTTTTTAATTAATTTTTTTTTTATTTAACACATACATGGGACGCAAACAGGTACTGCCTCTCCGGGTCAGAGTGGATCTGGAATTAATGGGGATGAATTAGAAATTTCTCATTAGATGCAGTTTGATGTCATATCTATTGTTTTAATCAATCCTCCTCATCAGATCTCTCTGACAACATGATATCCATCGCGTCTCTCTCTCTCTCTCTCTCTCACGCACACACACACACACACACACACACACACACACACACACACACACACACTCTCTCTCTCTCTTTCTCTCTTTCTTCGCTCTCTCTCTCTCTCTCTCTCTCTCTCTCTCTCTCACACACACACACACACACACACACTCTCTCTCTCTCTCTCTCTCTCTCTCTCTCCAACATATCCCAATCCGTCATCGGCCCTGGGCGGTCCTCCATATAGCATCCAAATTCCAAACAGAGCTTACTGGTGTAGCTTTTTTACTGTTTGGCCTACACGGGTGTGTTCCTGTGTAGTTGTCCACAGGAGAACGTCTCAAGTCTTCGTCCTTGCCCCTCTAGCAATGCCCAGTATGCCTTGGTCGTATTATTCGAATTGTTTGTGAGATAAGCGGAAAGTGACCGTATTACCGCTTTCTTGGGGTACTGCTATAAGAATATTAATTTTTTTAAAAAACTGACTGAAAAAAAAAAATTTTTTTATTATTATTGTCACAGATTTTAAGGACATTTCGATGTCTTAGACACACATAGGAAGTTATCATTTTCCTAGATTTTTGGTTGTTGTAAAAGTCTTCTTAAATATAGTGAAAAGTCATAATTTTCTAAAGAAAAAATTCTCAGAATAATAATGTTATTTGCGAGATTAATTCGTTCCGCTCGAACTCAGTTTCTTCGTAAATAAAATAAATTTCTGCATTGAAATAAACTGAAATGCCATTAATCCGTTCCAGCCCCTGCAAATAATCACAATCTGTTTTGTTACGTTCTTTTTAGCACTGTATTGTATAAAAAATAAATAAGTAGAATGTAATGAATTATGAATTTAATGTTTATTTTAATAAACAATAAATTTCTTCAGAGAAATAGATTTTGAAAATTAAATTGATTTTAGTAAACTTATTTACTTATTGCTGTTACCTCAGATTTTAGTTTCTCTACCAACTGAGGTAAACCGGCCCTATATATATATATATATATATATATATATATATATATATATATATATATATATATATATAATATGGGAGTAAATATGGAAATAAATCCGACAATATTAAGAAATTTGAAAAAACAAGTGTTCCAAAAATAAGATGAATTTATTTATCAACGCTTAAACGTTTCGGTTTCTTTAAACCTTCATCAGGATGTATTATGGGGTGAAGAAATTGATGGATGCTTTATAGATGACAGGAGATTAAAAAAATCTTTATAATTTTTGTTTTTGTGTAACTATTTGTTCAGCGTTATATTTTTGAAAGACGGGTTGCGATCCACACACGCGAAGATATCATGACGCGTGACGTAACTCGAAGAAATGCATTCAACAAAAGACAAGAAAAAATATTAATGGACTGATTATGAGAACAAAGGGAACAAAGCGTCGATAGATAAATTCATCTTATTTTTGGAACTAACCAAAACCTCACACCGCCATAATTAGGAATTCACATATATATGAACGAACACAATAAAATAAAATTAAAATTAAAAAATAAGAATATATATATATATATATATATATATATATATATATATATATATACTCATTACCCTGGCAATAAAAAGTCGAGGTGACAAAAAGTTTGGGGGTCAATAACATCTAAATAAACAAGCATCGACCGTCCCACATCTCCTTAAACCATTTGAAAATCTAAAAGTCACGCACACAGTGCCGAAATACACACACAATCACACTCGCATATATATATATATATATATATATATATATATATATATATATATATATAGTCATACACAAAATTCCAAAGAACCCTTCCTCACATATACAAGAGCATTCAAAAAGAACTCACCTCAAAGAGTTTTTTTCACGGAACAGATGGACTTGCTACTACTAATACACTCCTCCACCCGCATTATAATAGCAGGTCAGACCCTCAAAAAATATTTCAATTTCTATAATTCTTTTATAATGCTCCCTTTCAAAAAAGATTCTTTAAAACGATTTCTTCAAACAAGAAATCTTCTCCTGACAATGACCAAAGGTCGAAACTAATTGAGAATAAATAACATATGAGAAATATTCCTGTTTCTTCAAATATAGTCATCATTAGACGATAACCTTAATTTCAAATCAACAAATGATAAAAATCTGAAAAATCAAAATTGTTCATATCATGCCTCATCTAAAACATACAGACCAATAACGGTCTCTACGTGCCCACCTCCTACGGCGGTAAGCATTACACTATGCTTTGCGTTAAACTGTACATTTAAATTAGTGAAATAGATCACTAATTAGAACTGAGCCTATTCTAGTAGTGACCAGCCCAAGCGGAGTTTAACAAGTTTGAAATTAGAGTTTCTCTTCTCCTAGACTGGTTGCTTTACCAAGGTTAAAAATACCAGTCTGTCTTGCTATTTCATCCATATCTGAAGGGTGAGTAGTTGGACCCGTGCCTTTCTCAATGATATTATCGCTCTGAGAACTGTAGCTTCGTCCAGGATTTTAACTCGGTTGGTTGGTTGGTTGGTTGGTTTGTTAATTTTAACGGCATATCAACCCGTCCAGGGTTATATCATGCCTAGCGGTTGGGGTGTTATACATATTGTGCATTCATATATATACTTTTAGTAATTGGCTCCAACAATGTGTTAGCATTATTGGGAATCATATTGGATGGCATTGATTTGTTTCATGTCTACATTCTATGGTACAATTTTATTTCCCTCAAAAAGGAGAAAATATCCCCAATGTTAACATTTTCAAACAGATCCTTCATATTGTTTGCTTTAAAATAATGGTTTCTGATGGGAGCAAAAAATCTGCATTTCATCAATAAGTGTTTAACTGTCAGGGGTGTTTGACATGTTTCACATTGTGATTGTTGTTCTTGTTTGAGTATATAAGAGTGTGTTAGTTTTGTATGACCAATGCATAATCGGGACACAATGACTTGTTTCTTTCTAGACTTCCTTAAAGTTGGTCTGCAGCCTCCCAAAGTCGGTTTGATTAGGAAGAGTTTATTGTGGATACAGTTATTTTAACTCGGGTCGTCGAGTCCATTTCCTGCGACGTAAAAAATTGACCACTCACCTCCAACAATAAGTAGATACTAAAATATTTCAAAACATTTAGCTGATTCTAGTATTTGCTGCGGTTTTATTTCGACATTACTTCCATTTTTTTTTATGTATAGTGCCATAACAATAGAATCCTGTCTTCATAGTCTACACTGGCAAGATATTCTTTTCCGAGCTTTTTTTTCTCTTACTTCCAAAATTTGATACTTCAATAGACAATCTTTTATACTAAATATTTTCCTTTTCTTTCTGCTTCGATGGTGAGACATTTTTTTTTTCATAATCCTGTCTTCCGGATATTTGCTTTCTTGTACGCATTCTATTTTTGTAGTCTATGATTTTTAACGCCCTTTACTTTTTCCATTTTCTTTCTCTTGTCTTCTTCCGCCCAGCCTCGTTTTGAACTCATTCTATTTGTTTCATTAGTGGCTTAAGTTATTCTTTCTTTCACTTTCAGCAATATTTTTTTTTCTGCTTCTGTCTGTTATATTTTTTATTGCAGATAGTGATGAATCATGTCGATATATTTTTATTTTATCTTCATTTTTCTTTATTTTATATTTCTTTTGTTTTTTCATTCTTCTTTCATTTTTCATTCCCCTCTGTGTCTCTATCATAACTCTTTCTTTTTGTTTTTCCTTTATATTCCTTAGATAAAATCACAGTTATTTTTCACCTCTACTTTTCACGAGATTCATAAAGATTTTTCCAAATTTTCTTCATTCAAGTTCTTTCTAGTTTTTATTCTTCCCTTTCTTTGCTCCTTCAGTTTCCGTCTGATTTAAAACCTCTATCTCCACTTTTCCTTCATTCTCATCTTCAGAATTTATTTCTCCTTTTTATTAATCAGGTATAAATCATCACACAGAACTTCTTCTTCCTTATCTTCTTCTCCATGTAAAACCTCTTTCACAATCATTTCTTCATTCTCTTCTTCTTTCTTTCTCGTTTCCATTATTTTCTCCGTTTTTCCTTTATTTTCATGACATTTATAACTTCTTTCCAAATAGTTCATTCATTTCCTTCTTCTCCACTTCTTTCTCGTTTTCATTCTTCCCTTTCTTTTTACCGCCAATTTCCATCAGATTCAAAGCCTCTTTCACTAATTTTCCTTCATTCTCACCTTCATAATTTATTTCTCATTTTCATTATTCTTTATCTTTTTCCCTTCTTTCTTAATCAGATTTATCAAATCTGATACAACTTCTTCTTTTTTCTTCTTTTTTACAAATTCTTTCTTGTATTCCTAATCACTCTGAAACAGACCCTGAGGCCATCTAAGCAATCACAAAAGCAAAAAGACAAGAATATGTGTAATCTTTTTATATGAGTTCATATTTAGTTCCGTCAGTCTATTTGATATAATCTATATACTAAGACACTTGTTCCTTAATCTTCCAGACGTTATCCCCTTGCAACATCCTCTGTTTAAAAATGAGACTGTCCCCTTCGTCCAAGATAAAATACAAAAATATAACTATCTGAATATCTGGTGTTGCTTATCCGCAGATTTCTTATTTCATATGATTGTCGTCACCTCAGCTAAATAATGGGCGATTTGTTTTTTTATCCTAAAGAAAAGGAAGAAAAAGAAATGCTACACAGAAATATATATTAAGAAAGAAAGAAAGAAAGTAGGGATACGTAGAGAGATGGGGTAAGTGCGGAATCGATAACGCTATTCTGTTTCAATCGAACACAATAAAAAGATGAAAAGAAGGGAAGAAAGAAAAAATGACTGAGAGAGAAAGTGTTAAATGAATACTTTTTACATATTGAACTGTTTAGTAATACTTCTTAAGAAAATATATCAAACGTTGTAATAATTAAATTATCATACTGTGGTATATCCATAGGTCCCGCTAGTATATTATATTACATTAAAACTTAGATACTTGCACCTAGAGGTGGTATGATTTTGCTAGTCAAATTAAAAGATTATTTGCCGCCCTTTCATTCATTTTCTTCATATACGCTTCAATTAGATTCAAGAATATCAGTGAAAACATTATACATCGATATTTTTTCTCTCTAAAAGGCTGGGTGCCTAACTTTTTTATTGAGAGTTCTCCAAATAATATTAGATAACAATATTAAAGTAGACTCTTTATTAAATAAAGATTTTTTTTAAAAATCTAACTATATGAAATATGAAACTTAAAATTAGGCATTTCACACCTTAGATGTATTTTATCTATCAATTTGGTATATAAATTGTTTCCCTAAAAGCATCTATGGCAGTGGTCCCCAACCGTTTTTGCGCCACAGACCGGTTTCATCTAAGACAATATTTTCACGGACCGGCCTTTATATGCTCCGGCCTTCATTTGCCCGATAATCGTTAATGACGTAATCTAATAATAAATCATCTGCAGTGGTCTTATGTCAAATGCAAACATCAACACACAATAAGCAACCTTTTGTTCATAAATTAATAATCAACAACATCTCTGTAAACGAAAATATTTATTTTAGAACGAAAATCCTTTCTAATAAAAAATAATTATAATAAAAAACAACTTGTCAAGAGGCACAGAAGTCACTTTTCAAAATAATACATCAAAATTTAGACTGATAATCAATAAAAAAAATTTTTTTTAATTAAAACGCCCAGTGTGGCCCAGTACCTAATGGCCCGCGGCCCGGTATCAGGTCGCGACCCGGCGGTTGGGAACCACTGATCTATGGTTCTCGAAAACGGTAATATTTACTTTAAAGAAAGTTATAAAACACCGAGTATATAATAGAGAGAGTCTTCTCGGGTATATAATGGAGAGAGACAGACAGACAGACAGACAGAGACAGAGACAGAGAGACAGATAGATTAGAGATAATGGGCTTTCTTACTTGCTGCACATCTGGTTCTGGTTCTTCGTCTAACAAGTCGCCATGTTCTTCTCCTCGATCTTACTTCTGGGCTTCTGCAGGGCTTCATTCTTCTTTGTGCAGGGCTGGACATTGTCTTTAATATTTAATTAACAAATCAAGACTTGATTGCTTCTGATCAAGCTTATATTTTCAACCTTGTCTATTTGATTCCGCTGTGGGGAGACCGACCAATCTGAGCCGACAATCGCGTCTGCACTCATTTGAAATCTGGCTACATCTGATCTAAAACTTTTACCGCCGTCTAAATCGTCTACCGGAAGCTCAGTTGGAATGTCAACATTGCCACACATCGCTGCCAGTAACTTTCCACGGACCCCGTCATTTTTAAGTTAACGGACCCTAATTCAAAATTCTAACTACTGGTACATTCATAATTTATGACTGCTCATAAATTATGTAACACGTTTCTTTGTAGCGTTTTATCTTCCATTTCCTTTTATCCTTCAGATTTACCAAATTAAGTTTTATCTAATTCCCTTCTTCTCCATTTCTTTCTAATGTTCATTCTTCACATATTTTTGCTTCATTTTTCATCACTTCTAAAATTCCTTCCTCAACTTTGCATCCATTTTCTTCTACTTCATTTCATTATATTGTGTTTTTAAAAAATTGAGTACCTCAATGAATGAATAAAAACGTTTTTAGCTTAAAAAGGGTTGTAGCGTAACTATTATGGTCTACGTCGAATTTCGTCTAGCGCTAGCGAAAAGGGGATAGACTCCATCCCTGTCCGGCTGACACTGACAAAAGGATACTTCACCAACTTTACTTATATGCATATATATATATATATATATATATATATATATATATATATATATATATATATATATATATATATATATATATATATATATATATATATATATATATATATATATATATATATATATATATATATATATATATATATATATATATATATATATATATATATATATATATATATATATATATATATATATATATATATATATATATATATATATATATATATATATATATATATATATATATATATATATATATATATATATATATATATATATATACATTTATATAAAGGGGCCGGGTTAGCTCAGTCGGTAGAGCGTTCGGCTAGAAACCGAAAGGTTCTTAGTTCGAGACCGGCCCTCGCCAACTCAGCGTATGAGTAGCACAGGGATCTGTGCGGTAAAGTAAGGAGCTGATTATAGGTGTGTCGCTCCACCTCAGACGCAAAAACAATCTCCTTGGTCTAGCGCTAGTGAAAAGGGGATAGACTCCCTCGCTGATTGGCCGGTACCGACATTAGGCCGCCCCGACGACTTTACTTTATATATATATATATATATATATAATATACACAACTCTCATGGATATGCATGGTGTAATGGTTAGTCGTAGGAAATGGACTCGTCGATCCGAGTTCAAATCCTGGACGAGGCTGTTTACATTTTACATAGCATTAATACCCTTGAGAAAGGTATGCATCAAACTCCTCTCCATCCAGTTATGGGTAAATAGTAGGGCAGACTGGACTCTTTAACCATCGCTAGGTAACCAGTCTAGGATAAGTAAAACTCTGAGTCCGCTTAAAAAATTGACCTTGTGTCGCACCCTGACGTTGGTAAATACAAGGTGTGATAAAAATATCGAGATTTTTTGCACACCTTGTATTCTGAAAACAAATTCCATTCATTCGTCATTTCTATCTTGGTAAATACAGCTTTAAACTTGTATTCTAAAAAGAAATAATGTTCCAATCATTCTTCATTTCTACATTGGTAAATACAGCTTTAAACTTGATACTTTTTTGAGACACCTTGTATTCTCAAAAAAAATAACGTTCCATTCATTCTTCATTTTTACCTTGGTAAATACAGCTTTAAACTTGGTACTTTTTTTCACACACTTGTATTAATGAATGGAACCTTATTTCTTTTCAGAATACAAGGTGTATCAAAAAGTACCAAAAATCTCGATACCTTTTGCCACACCTTGTATATATAGATAGACAACTTTACTTCCACCATTTATAACATCTCAGAAACGGACAGATCCTCTCTGAGTAAGTTTTCATTTAGAAAATTGTTTTCCCTGGGGAGAACAAATAGCTTTCTTCTTTTAACCGGACGCTTTGTTGTCAGTTTGCTTTCCTTATCTTCTTCATCAACATCTTAACTACTGTTGGTTTTTATTAAGCTTTTCGCCTGATAGACATTTCTGCCTCTTTCACACGTTATTTATTCTCACCCAAAATTTGATTAGCAACGCCTGCCTTCACACACAAAGTTAGAAAAAGAAACGACTGTCAAACAATGAAACAACACATAACCGTCTAAGACTTATATATATATATATATATATATATATATATATATATATATATATATTATATGTGTGTGTGTGTATGTGTTTGTATATGTATGTTTATATATCTATATATATGCATGTATATATAGGTATTATATAGGGTCGCGTAGCATAATGGTTAGAGTCGTTGAAAATGGACTTGTCAACCCGAGTTCAAATCACAGAAAAAGCTGTTTGCATTTCACATAACGCTAATACCCTTGGGAAAGGTATGAGTCCATATATTCTCCTTCCAGCTATCGGTAAAATAGTAGGGTAGATTGGGCTCTTTAACCTTGGGTAGGTAACCAGTCTAGGAGAAGGAAAACTCCGAATTAAAAAATCCTGTGGTCAGTCGTTGATTGGGCTTGTGGCATTCCTTGTGCACCAATTATTTCCGATTGAATGTGCCAAAAAGTGCTGAATGGTCCAACACAATAAATTCACCACTTTAAACAAAACACTGTGTTCGTTGTTCATTGGATGAACATTCATGCGTCGAAAATCGACGACAGAGTCTGTATATTGTTATTACTAAGCTTAGCTTAGATGCAGCACAAGGCCAGAAGTATGGGGCGCCAAATGAAGTCAAACTAGTTAACAATGGTCTGCAAATCTAGCTTTCTAACCATTACACTAGGCGAGGTGTACATATGCATATATATATATATATATATATATTATATATATATATATTATTATATATATATATATATATTTGCGTGTATATACGTGCGTATTTTTGGGAGAATATGTGCTTAATTGAAGTCTTACCTAATTTTTGAAAATTAATTAGTTGATAATCAATGAATTAGGCGAGCGTATCTGTTCAAATATAAAGCGTAAACAAATCGAGAAAAAGTCAATCTCTGTATGTACATTTCAGCATAGTATGCCACATCAGCAGAGTTATAGACAGGAAACTGTCTGTGTGTGATTCGAACCCTAATCACACACAGAGAAGTTTCCTGTCTATTGCCGCCACTTTGCCCCTGTTTCCCGCTACTTTGCCACCCAAAGTTCTAAACTTGACTATTTCAGCCAGAATTAATTAGCTGTATATCGCCACTCAACTCACTAACTCCGACTTCGACATTTAAACCCCTTTGTTATTGTACATGCTTTTGGTAACTGTATGATGAATTAAGATATTGTTGTATATGTATTTAACAACACCCCCGCACGAGGATGTGACACAAGCGGAGTTGAACAGGTTTGAATTCAGAGTGTTCCTTCTCCTAGACTGGTTACCTAGCCATGGTTAAAGAGCCCAGTCTGCGCTGCTATTTACCCATAGCTAGAGGGAGAATTGTATTCATACCTTTCCCAAGGGTATTAGCGCAATATGAAATTCAAACAGGAATTGAACTCGGGTCGACGAGTCCATTTCCTTCGACTCTAACCATTAGACCACTCGCCTCCATTGTTGTATGCGTTAATTATTGTTAATAAGCGTTTCGTAGTTATTGCGATTGTTGACCCGTTGCCATAATTGGTAAATTTGGTTATCTTCAGACCCAGCCCGAACCGAGAAAGATCGAACCAGCTCTTCTTCAACTTTCCTGTGGGTTAAACAAAACAATGTAGGCACAGCAAGTCCGAATGAGCAGGTTCATCAACCTATAAGTGGCCCTCAGCGCAACACACACTTATAGGACCACATCATGTACAATTAAAATATCAATAACCAAATTGTTTTAGAAATAGTAGCGTAAAAACCGATTTTGTCAATTTGAATGAAATAACTTCTTTTTTAAATTCTTAACTAGAAGCAGCTACCTAGCGTCGACTGGGTAGAGTGGAGGTGGGGCAAAAATTCTGCTCTATTGATTTGTATAATTTTGAGATTTACAAACGCTGGACATTATTAATTAGAATTTAATGCTATTTGTATGTAAGTTTTGATTTTTAATCTTTGAATATAAATCAAATCTTCATACTTTTTGCACAAAGAACTGGTGAGATTTAATGTATATATATATATATATATATATATATATATATATATATATATATTATATATACTTGTTGATAATTGTTGCATTTTT
>CM042158.1:32426893-32469393 GCA_023376005.1 Doryteuthis pealeii | reverse complement strand
TAGCATTAGCTTGCAGTGAAACAAAAAAGTGTATCCAATCAGACCGTTCTGATAAAAAGCAACACTATTAAGATGGAATAAAACTGATAATTAAAGAGTATTAATAATCAAAAGTGTATCTCGTAAGACCAACAATAGACCCTCTAGTCAATTCCGACGTATGAGAGTTCAGCCAAAGAACCATCTACACAGTGATTTGTTTATAGGGGTGAAGGTTTGTGTTGAACCATGTGTACTTTCGGACACAGTCATAAGAAAGAATTGATGCACAAGGAATGCCATAAACCCAATCAATGATTCATCTTGAGGTGGAAAAAGATACACAGAGAACACAGGGTGCATGAATCTGTATATTATTCAGCACTTTTTGTTGGAGTTTTTTTATATAAGGCATCAGGTAAATGGTCACTCCTACTTATAGACTCGACTATAAACACGTGACCTGAGAAGGATTCTTATTGTCCAATCACTGGCACTGCTGCTTCTGCTGTATTAATAGAGACCACAATCTGAGATTATTTCATTGACATTTGGATTCCCTTGGACGACTGACTTACAAGGAATACGTTAACACCGGATTCTTATTGGCTGGCTTACTTATTCATTACATCTGGAACCTAGGATGCCGACCAGATACTTAACACTTTTGACATACAACAAGAAGTAGTACAATCACAAGACAAAACGTACAAAATGAGGAGGTTCAAATGTCTGGAGATGACGCAGTAATTTCGTCCGAATATTTTCCCCGACTTCTGTCACTGCTGCGTCGACTCTTATATGGCTCTGGGTTAGTCTATCTTGTAGGGGTGTTAACTACTCTACAACACATATAAGGGATGGAACACTCTATAACGGCCTTTACATACAAAGCGATGTGTGTATTAAAACAGTTAAAATCCCCTTCGCATTCTGTAAGTGATGACAGCCTAATGGTTAAGGTGTCGGACTGACACCCAACCGATCGGATTTCAATTCCGGTTGTAGGTAGCTTACAAATGTCTAGCCTCACTGCAGAGACTTGATGATTCGAAACACGTGTATGTGGATGACTATATATATATATATATATATATATATATATATATATATATATGTCGGCCTGTACGTGAACTCTGATAAAACTGAGTTCATGTCTTTCAAAAACAAAAGCGACATCTCAACCATCGATGGCAAACTCCTAAACTCTGTAGAACAATTTAGATACTTGGGCAGTAACATCTCCTCAACAAAAAACGAGATTAATGCACGCATAGGAAAAGCATGGGCCTCTATAAATAAATTATCGATCATACGGAGGTCCTATAACTTCACAGACAAGTTAAAGAGGCAGTTCTTCCAGGCCGTTGTCGTGTCAGTACTGCTGTATGGTTGCACCACCTGGACCCTAACTAAGCGACTAGAGAATAAACTAGATGGGAGCTGCACAAGAATGCTGCGGGTGATCATGAACAAGACGTGGAAACAGCACCCTACCTGAAAGCAGCTGTACGGCTACCTACCACGTATTACCCAAACCATTCGAGTGAGACGGATAAGACACGCGGGACACTGCTGGAGAAGCAAGGATGAACTTATAAGCGACGTCATCCAGTGGAAGCCAGCATATGGACAAGCCAGCATGGGCCGACCAGCAAAAACGTACGTTGATCAGCTCTGTGCGGATGCAGGATGCTGCATAGAGGACCTCCCCAGAATGATGAGCGATAGGGACGGATGGAAAGAGATGGAGCGCGACATGATGATGATGATTATATATATATAAATCTAATTATAAAGGAATCTTCAACAAAAATATGTGAACTATCTATATTTACTGAACATATGTGGAGACATGTAGACAAACACGCAATGTTACAATGGATGGAAATTTATCAGTCGTAGTGTATATATATATATATATAATATATATATTATATTATATTGTGGTATTGTAGCTATGGCCGGGTTTGTAGTTGGGCAGCTATCAATGATTGATTAACCTAGATGTGAGGATATGTTAAAAAAACGCAAAGTCTATAATTAACAATCTCTATGTAACTTATCGCGCTGTCTTCAAAAATATTGACCCTATGTAAAAATAAGACAACAAACAAACCCAGATCAGGTAAAACGCAGCCGGATTTTAAAAAATAAATAATTGAGATTGAATGACTCGACATATTTGCAATTTCATCTTCCATCTAGAATTGGTGACTTTTCTAAAGACGATTCTATCGTGAATAATTGAAAATATATTAAAAAGTTTTATTCTGTGTGAATTATTTTGTCAACAAGTTATTCTACACAAGTCATTATAGACTCAATATGCTCACATAGACTCTATTTCTCTCTTTTTCTATTCCTCTGTTTCCCCCTCTCTCTCTCCCTCTCTCTCTCTATCTATCTATCTATCTATCTCTATCTCTCTAATTTTCTCTCTCTCTCTCGTTATTACTCAAAAATTCACGTAAGTTTGAGTAGGTCTGTGTCTGTTTGTGTACAATTAAATAAGCTTTTTTTAATAGAGTGTTACTTTATTTACAGCATCGGATTGTAAACATGACTTTCTTTGATCTATTTGTGCAGAATAATCATTTTCTAGTGGAAGAAAATTATTTGATGGATTCAATTATCCTTATTATGACAATAGCTACATATATGAGCTTAATATCTTATTATAATGGAGATTGTGTGTTTTTCTGTCTGTAACCGAAACTATATTCCTAATCGAGTCACAATTCTCTTTGTTATTGACATCACAATCTCAATGATTTTATTTTTATTTAAATCTCAATTATTAATAAAATTGTTTTACATTATTAATGCTGGTGACCATATTCACATATTAATAACATGCAATTATATTTATATATACAACAAAATAACGGTTTACAGTGTGAACAGGAAGGCTAATTTGCATATTGATATTAAAAATGTGATTTTAATAAATATGTGTTTAGTACTATTGATTTCTAATTGTTTGGTTTTATTTCAATGAATATAAGCAAAAATCTCTTCAATAAATCTTAAATGAAATCAATTAACAAGAAGAAATAACTAATATTATTCTTTACTTCCTATTTTAACTAAACAGTTAAATTAGGAAAATTTACCAATGAAAGACGGGAGTAACGGAAAATGATGGAAGAGTTAGTTTCAAAGTTGTTCTATTTTTCAATCATACCCCCTCTGTTCCAAATCTTTTTATCTACATTCTTATTCAGTTTCATTAGCCTTTCTAATTTAATATATTTTATTATATTAAAACTTAAATACTTGCACCCGGAGGGTGCATATATTTGCTAGTATATATATATATATATTATATATATATATATATATATGTGTGTGTGTGTGTGTGTGTGTGTGTGTGTGTGTGTGCTGGAAACGGCTACCCATCATTGCCTGGGTAGTTGGAAAGGATAAAGAAAATCGTAATGTATTAATGTTGAATTTTGAGATTGACAAATACTGGACATTTTGAAGTAGAATTTCAATTCTATTTCTATGTATATTTAATTTTTTAGGTATCTTCGAAAATAGATTAAATTGTCATAATTCTTGCACAAAATTACTGAACTGGTGATATTTAATGTGTATATATATATTTACTCTGTCATTAATTGTTTTATTTTCGTTGTTACAACTGTACATAAATACAAACACACCAATGGCCTTATATATATATATATATATATATATATATATATATATATATATATATAGACCATATATATATATATATATATATATATATATATATATATATATATATATATTTACTATAGTGTGAGATAGTCACTGTTTCAGCTTTTGATGGAATGGCGTACCAAAGGCAGTATTATTGGTGCTTAATATTAAATAGAGCTGTTATATAATATTATAAAATAAATATATAAAGGTTTTACATATCTATTTATTAGGTGACAAGGGAACATTCACGACCATATTGGCTTCATGCGATGCAATCATCTTCACCTTTATATCTATTTTATTATATTTAATATATTATTATATATATTTTATTATATTATTATATTTATTTTATTATATCATATATATATATATATATATATATATATATGTATATGTGGGGGGTGCATGTGTGCGTGTGTTTGTAAGCGTAATAATTATGTAATGGTTACCGTCGTAGGGAAAAGATTCGGTGACACGAGTTCAAATCCTAAACACGGCTGGTTACATTTCTCATATCACTAATAATCTTGAGAAAGGTATGAATGCAATTATTCTTACTGCAGCTATCGGTAAATAGTAGGGTAGATCGGTATGGCAACCAATCAAGGAGAAGGAAAACTCTGATTTCAGACCTACTGAAATCTGCTCAACTTAGTCATTGTATCACACCTTGCTCGAGCTGAGGGGGTTGGCAAAAATATTCATATATACTATATATATATATATATATATATATATATATATATATATATATATATCCCTATCTCAACACATGAGTAGCACAGCTTGGATCTATGCAATTAAGTAGAAAGCTGATGGTAGATATAACGCTATTGTTAAGTCCCCAAAACAATCTCTCAGGGCTAGCAGTTGTGAAAAGGGGATACTCTCCCTCGCTGTCCGGCGGATACCGACTGTAGGCCAATCTGCTGAATTTACATAAGGGGAACTGGTAGTAGGTGTGGCGATCCACTTCCGACGCAAAAACAATCTCCCTGATCTAGTTCTTGGGAAAAGGAATAGACAGCCCCTCTGTGCGGCGAAGGTCAATTACTTTTGCTTCCTATTGAATATTGGCTCTAATATATATATATATATATATATATATATATATATATATATATATATATATATATATATAGTATATTAAGAAGAAATGAAAAACACAGGTTTAAATGAGTTAAGTGGTGAGTTTATTGGCCGACGCTGCAGTGTTTTGATCTATTAATTAGATCATCTTCAGGACATTTGTTGGTATATGGAAGGTAATAAGAAATTTTTATCACAGAATAACCTCAAATTTTAAACAGACTAAATAACAAGGACTACCACTCGCTTTTCTCGTTATTCTGTGATAAAAAATTATTATTACCTTCCCATATACCAACAAATGTCCTGAAGATGATTTAATTAATATATCGAAACACTGCAGCGTCGGCCAATAAACTCACCACTTAACTCATTTAAACCTGTGTTTATTCATTCTGTCTTAATATACTACATACTGTCGGATTCACTTCCTTTTCTTCACACACACACACACACACACACACACACACACACACATATATATATATATATATATATATATATATATATATATTAATGTGCGCTATCAGATTTCACTGACAACATTTCTTTCAAGCCGTATTGGTATAAGTGATACTGTATGGCTGCACCACTTGGAACTTAACGAAACGCCTACAGAAAAAGCTAGATGGGAGCTGCAAAAGAATGCTGCGTGTGATCTTAAACAAATTGTGGAAACAACACACCCCTAAGAAGCAGCTGTACGACCACTTGCCCCCAATCACGAAATCCATTTGAGTGAGACGAACAAGACATGCTGTACAATGTTGGACGAGCGGGTATGAACTCATAAGTGTCTTTCTCCATTGGAAACTAGCACATGGAAATTCCAGTGTGAGTCGTCCAGCAAGGACCTACATAGATCAACTCCCTGTGGATACTAGATGCTGCGCAGAGGACATCCGGATATATATATATATATATATATATATATATATATATATATATATATATATATTGGTTTGGTGGTTGGTTTTCAAGGTTATCACAACGTGTAAAGAAAAATAAGGTAACTATGGTGTTATTTCTCTGAATGTTTGAGATGAGGATGGATGATTAGTATTAGCTGCGTTATTCAGACTATTGTCCTCATCTTCATAATAATAATAATAATAATAATAATAATAATAAGAAGAAGAAGAAGAAGAAGAAGAAGAAGAAGAAATGATTAAATGATTTATATTACATCCAACACGAAATATTATACATCACCATGGCCACTAAACACAAATACGCTCTTCCATACGCACATACGTACATGGATACGGTTATTCATACGCACACACGCGCGTGGATACAGTCATAACGTCACAGTCTACACGCATTTTCATGCACACGCGCATGACAACATACGCACACGTACAAACAAAAAACGCATTCACGTAAACATGCAACATGAGAATACAGTTATAAAAAAATATCATCTGTAACATTTTCACAAAAAAAACCTCATATAACTAGAAATGCCATAACAAGACAACAACTACTTCAGTTACAGTGTTCTTCTGAAAAAGAGATTGTATCTCGAAATATCAAGAATAAATTACAGGTTAACAAACAACGCCATTGTTACCTTATTATTTTTTCTTTACACCTGCATTGTGATAGCCTTCAAAATCAACCTCCAAACTTTTATATATTTATTTTCTTGGTATAATGATTAATTCGATGTTTCATAAAGCGAAATATATATGTGTGTATGTGTCTAGAAACCTACTGATACACATCTAAATACAGGATCGTTTTACTACAACTATAAACTGATTGAAAAATAGACACTTACCGCTTCTAATGTGGCAGGTCTTTTATTATTTGCAAGTTATAGCGATAAACGCCAGAAGAGAATACGACCAAAAATATGTTTACCTTGTATCTATATTTGGCTTCCGATACGAATATTTAACCGTGGAAAGCAATTTAGTATTTACAAGGGTAATTTGACGCCGACAGACTAGTAATAATAAAAGATAAATTTAAAGTAATTGGGTTTATTTTCGAAATAACTTGTACGTGCGATGCCAGCAAATAATTTGGCTGTTGTTATTTTAAGCCCGTATTTCGTGTGTTTATATTTGGACAGAAGACGGAAGACTAGATAGAAGAAACATAAGTTACAAAAAAGTAAAAAGAAAAGAAAAAAAAGAAAAGATTTCTCTCTGCAAGGTATTTGCTTCAATTTCAAATTTTAGTTAAAGTATCGTTTATAAAAGGGAATTATAAACGGTCACGTAGTCGATTATTTTCAATCTCTGCTGGAACACCAAAGTTCACGAGATGACAAGTTCTTTTATTGGTAATTAACATTAGGTTTGGTCTTTCGGTCTAGAGGGGTTCCGTTTTTTATTGTTGTTGTTTTGTTTTTTTTTTTGTCTTTTCCTCTCTTTTTTTCTCTGGTCAAAGTCTCTTAGTATTTATGAGTTACATCTTCTAGTAATATAGCATATCTATTTGTTTGGTGAAAAGGATCATCTCAATATATATATATATATATATATATATATATATATATATATATATATATATATATTAACGGTCATTTCTTCCCGTCTTATTTTTGTTGAAGACCGATCCACGTGCGGTCGATGCAGATATTGCGAGGGTCCTCACATCAGTGAGGAGGGCCGATGTTGCTTTTTAAAACCGTAGAGAGGAAGGCCCCGAAACGGTTTGCACATTCTCTCCTGATGAGCCCATTCATTTGTAAACATCCTTTGTTTTTTCAATATATCATATTCACACTGTCGGATTAATTTCCATTTTATTTCATATATATTATATATATATATATATATATATATATAGCGAGAGAGAGAGAGAGAGAAAGAGAGAGAGAGAGAGAGAGAGAGAGAGAGAGAGAGAGAGAGAGAGAGAGAGATGTAAGAACAAGAACAAGAACAAGACAATGGATTATTTTCAAACATTACACATTGTAAACATTGTCACATTAGACAAAAAACCCAAACACGTAATTTTGGTTTTTGTATTAATGTGTGGAAGACGGTTACTAATTAGGACTCAGTCTATTCTAGTAGTGATCAATATTCAATTAACAAACATACTTATTTGTTTTCTTAATCAAGCTTTATTTTTCAACCCTGCCCATTTAATTTCACCGCAGGGGGGGGGGGAGGGATCGACTCAGAGCGACGACCCACACGTCAGTTTGCTCCTAAATCTCTGCCGAATCTAAACTAAACTAAAACTTATTCCCACGCATCTGGTTCAAATCAAAGGTTATTACCCGTCAATAACTCTCGGACAATTTAACCTGAACCCTGTCAGTCTAAATCTAACGGACACTGATGCAAAATAATCTAACTACAGGTACGTTCATAATTTGTTTTCTTAATCAAGCTTTATTTTTTGTGGCTGGAGCTGTAAAATACACCGACTGCACCTCTGCAGAGGGGTAAAATCCTGGTGCACCTGTTGGCCTGGGGTGTCGATCCTTGACGCTTAAGGATGGAATCCCGATCACGTAGCAGTCCATGACATGCAACACTCCTCTAGAAAACACCGACTGCACCTCTGGAAGGGAGTAAGACTCCCACAATGGGAACACCTGTTAGCCGTGGATGGTGACCCGTGATGCTTAAGGACGGAATCCTAGTCAATGTATAGTTAATGACATGCAACACTCCACTTTGGCCTTTACTTAGACTAGATGGCCTGAGAGATCCCTTCCGATCAATCGACTGGTCACGCCAAGCCCTAGCGCGTATATAATTGTCCCAACCATATTGCCCTGATTGCAAAACCCAACGCTTTAACGCTAATACAAAACACACATATATGTGCTAGAAGTTGGTGGTTGACGGTAATAGTGTCCTGGGTATGATGTTAAACCAAGTCTAGTGGTGAAGTTCCAATTCTGGAGCTCTGGGGAATGTAGAGTACCCATTCATCGCCATTACTGCTAGGTCGTCTTTAACCTAGAGTGGTAGAACCTGTTATGGTCATATCTATAGGTTTATAAACAATAAGTTTAAAAATATGTTTTAAAATGTTAGTTTAAAAGCGAAAAATGATATAAAATATATCTAAGGTAGGTGGATGATCTCCCTTAGTCGAGGTGCCTCTTTTCAAACCAACCAATCACAAGCCCGCAAGCTTTAGCAGCAAACATTGAAGATAAGAAATCTGGAATGAAAAAGAAAAGAAAAATAGAGGGGAAAAATAAATTCGACTTGTTGAAGAGGGGGGGGTCAACCATGTAATCGCTGTCACAAAATCTATAGCACTAAAAATCCGTCGTCGTCGTAAAATCACCAACTCAAATATCTTCAGCAGCAGAAAAATCGCAACTCCTGCTGTCGTCACCCCACTCCTACATATACAAGTTTTTCTTTCAACATCCGGGTGTCTGCACCCCAGGCACGAGATTCTCGAGCCAAACCCGACCGTCACAAAATCATCAGAGCTATCATCCGGGCACCTGGCCCTTACATCCGAGACTGTAGCTTCTCGACTTCCGTGACAATGTTTACATTCTGAAGGAAGCGGGTTCGATTCTACAGTCCGACATGTCAGGCAAAGCCTAGCCCGCTTCCTTCGAGAATACGGCAGGCCTTGATGTTCGCCACTCACCTCGTGTTCTCTGTCACAAGAAATCTTCCTCTTTTAAAACTAGCATCTCTTGGGATCGAACCTAAAAAAACATTGCTCCCTATTTTAGCAGTTATAGGAAAGGGGTCTAGGCAAGTACAATACTTACCATAAACATCACAAGGACTCAGTTAAGTGTAATTGTATCCATTATATTTATATAATTTACTTTTCCTGCAGACAATACTACTGTTTACAACAACGATTTTTAAAATTTTATTTTCTTGTATGTATAAATGTATAATTACATTGTTATTTGAAAGTCCATGTTTTGTTTATGTATTTCATGTTTCTAATTCTTGTTAAGTCTAAATTCGCGGCGTATATTAGCGCAATACCCATCAATAATAAATAGAAAATAACGTCTCCAGCAACAAGGGTTGACATGCTATAAAAAAACACCGACCAATTAAACAACGAACAAACGTTTAGATGTTCAAGTAAACAGATGTACCTTTTGAATTACTAATGTATCTTTAGTCCGGCTCACATTTAGCACAATATCAAATTTGATTGTTCATTTTGAATATCATCATCATCATCATCATCATCATTGAAGTCAGAATCAGATCCAGAATAATAATAATAATAATAATAATAATAATAATCAGAATCAGAATCAGAATCAGAATCAGAATCAGAATCAGAAACTTTAAGTGTGATAGTGCCAACCATACAAATATATATATATATATATATATATATATATATATATATATATATATATATATATATATATATATATATAGAGAGAGAGAGAGAGAGAGGGGAAGAGATAGAGAGGGGGGGTAGAGTTAGGGAGTAAGGTAGAAATTAGAAGAGTTTATATTGCAAATAAAGTGTGTGTGTATGTATGTGTGTATGAAGAAGAGACAATGAGAGAAAGACAGAGACAGACAGACAGACAGACAGAGATAGAGACAGAGAGAGAGAGAGAGAGAGAGAGAGAGAGAGAGTGAGTGTGTGTGTTTGTGTTTGTGTATATATATATATATATATATATATATATACGTGTGTATGTGTGTAGATTCGATGCAAAATATAGAGAAAAATTGCTAAAATAATTAGCTGCATTTGCTGAAGTCGACATAATATTATTTTCATAATTTTTCTCTTATAGAAAATTGAATTTCCTCGGGGTGTTTCAGCAGCGAATTTTGGATTAAAAAAAAAAAGATAACCACCTTACAGAACTCAGTAAACTTTTCGCTTTGTAAGAAAACTTTGTATGAATTCTGTTAGTTGAAAATTTGAATTTAAAGATTATAATTCAAGACTTAATTGAATAAAAAATTGAATAGAAAATGATATTGCTCTTCGAAATCCGAAACTAGGTTTATGTAATTTTATCAACACCTATATATTACTACAATAGTGTCTATAGAGTTTAAAAGTTTTATTTTCTATTTTTAAAAATTAATTAATTATTTAATTAATCAATTAATTATTTTCTTTATAAAGTTTCGGTACAGTTAAGGCAATAGGTTTACGAAACTGACAAGAGAAGAGTTTACCTAGCATAGAGGCTAATGTTTGGTTTGTTTTGTTTTACGGCATATCAACCTCAATGGGTCATTTAATGCCGACAAAGTTTTGAAATAACATTCCTTCTTGATGGATAATCACATTTTGTTCATAAACTCATGTTTTTCTATCTAACCCATAGATGGGACCCTAACAGGTACTACCCCTCCGGGTCAGAGTGTATCAGGGATCAATGGTGATGAAGGGGTGCTCAACATTCCCTAAACCTCCAAAACTGGAACCTCACCATCAGATAGAGTTTAACGTCATTCCCAAGACATGTAGACCAATACTCATCGCCTTCTAGCACCCATATGATAAAAAGGGGTTGGTACTTGCCATCATATAGGTGCTAGGACTTGACGTGACCAGTCGATTGATTGGAAGGGGTCTCTCCGACGACCTGTGTAACCTAAGTAATAAACAGATTGGATTGTTGCGTGTCATGGACTGAGATGTCGATGTTATAACGTTTTGGTTTTAGCAACCGTCATAGGGACTTAAATTAGGCAGACTGTTTAGATGACCAACGAAGTATGGGATAAAGGGCGTGAAAAGTCTTTAAGTCAGTTTTTTAAAAACTTTTTATTATCCATTCGGTAAGGTTTGGTTCTGGTAGTCATAAATGCTTTTGTCGAACTAATCTGTTGAGAAGAGACGTGAATCATTTGAATCACTGTTATTCTTAAGCATCACGGGTCGCGTCATTCCCAGGACATGTAGACCAACACTCATCGCCTTCTAGCACCCATATGATAAAATGGGGTTGGTACTTGCCATCATATAGGTGCTAGGACTTGACGTGACCAGCCGATTGATCGGAGGGGGCCTCTCCGACCGACCGTCTAGCCCAAGATAGGGCCAAAGTGGTGTATTGCAAGTCATGAACTGCTCATCCACCTGGGTTCTATTCTTAAGCATCACGGGTAGCCACTCACGGCCAAC
This sequence comes from Doryteuthis pealeii, assembly GCA_023376005.1. Classification (NCBI taxonomy): domain Eukaryota; kingdom Metazoa; phylum Mollusca; class Cephalopoda; order Myopsida; family Loliginidae; genus Doryteuthis; species Doryteuthis pealeii. The sequence continues at coordinate 32,457,552 of CM042158.1, read as the reverse complement.
AGGTGGCTCCATTGGGGGAGTCTTACCCCTCTGCATAGGTGCAGTTGGTGCATTATAACGCTCCAGGCGACAGGGCGGGAGGCTAATGTGCTGGAGTACGACATCGTCGTAAGCGTGTTCGAATTCCAGTCCCTTTCGTACAGATATATTTATCAAATGTATAATATCAAACAATGTTATTTCAGTAAACATATATATGTATATGTTATTTTAGTATATATATATACTAGCAAATATATGCACACTCCGGGTGCAAGTATTTAAGTTTTAATGTAATGAAATATCCTATTAAATTAGAAAGTCTAATAAGAATGCAGATAAAAAGATTTGAAACAGAGTGGGGGTATAATAGAAAAATAGAAATGAAACTTACTCATCCATCACTGCCGTCTTTCATTGCTGAATGTTACTTATTTAACTATTTAGTTAAATTAGGAAATAAAGAATAAAATTACACTTATTTTTTCTTGTTAATGGATTTCATTTAAGATTAATTGGAGAGATTTTTGCTTATATTCATTAAAATAAAACCAAACAGTTAGAAATCAATAATACTAAGCACATATTTAATAAAATCACATTTTTAATATCAATATGCAAATTAGCCTTCCCGTTCACACTGCAAACCGCTATTTTTTGTATATATAAATACAATAGCATGTTATTAGTATGTAGCCCCGCCCAACGGGTGGGGAGTGCTATAATTAACGGCGTCGATCCCAGGGGGCTATCCCCCCAGGCAACACCAGCCCCCTCGATTTAAAGGGGCAGGGCTGGGTTTATTGCCCAGTGCCTGAGGCGCCCCCCTTGAGGGGGAATGCCGACGGGATCGACGCAATTTTTGCACCTGCCACTCCACGAGTCTCGGCTTGTGGGTGGTCCCACGTTAATAGGGACTTTGTGCCTGACCCGTACAAGTGGGGTACGCGGTAAATATCATGTAGCTCCGGCCCACGCCGGGGGTCCAGTGGCTTCGGCCCTGGATCTTTACGAGTTAATAGCGTCGATCCCAGGGGCCATCCCCCAGGCAACACCTGCCCCCTTGATTTAAAGGGGCAGGACTGGGTTTATTGCCAGTGCCTGAGGCGCCCCCTTGAGCGGGAATGCCGACGGGATCGACGCAATTTTTCACCTGCCACTCCATGAGTCTCGGCTTGTGGGTGGGCCCACGTTAATAGGGACTTTGTGCCTGACCCGTACAAGTGGGGTACGCGGTAAATATCATGTAGCTCCGGCCCACACTGGGGGTCCAGTGGCTTCGGCCCTGGATCTTTACGAGTTAATAGCGTCGATCCCAGGGGGCCATCCCCCCAGGCAATACCTGCCCCTTGATTTAAAGGGGCAGGGCTGGGTTTATTGCCCAGTGCCTGAGGCGCCCCCTTAGGGGGAATGCCGACGGGATCGACGCAATTTTTCACCTGCCACCCATGAGCTTCGGTTTGTGGGTGGTCCCACGTTAATAGGGACTTTGTGCCTGACCCGTACAAGTGGGGTACGCGGTAAATACTATGTAGCTCCGGCCCACGCCGGGGGTCCAGTGGCTTCGGCCCTGGATCTTTACGAGTTAATAGCGTCGATCCCAGGGGGCATCCCCCAGGCAACACCTGCCCCCTCGATTTAAAGGGCAGGGCTGGGTTTATTGTCCAGTGCCTGAGGCACCCCCTTAAGGGGAATGCCGACGGGATCGACGCAATTTTTCACCTGCCACTCCATGGGCTTCGGCTCGTGGGTGGTCCCACGTTAATAGGGACTTTGTGCCTGACCCGTACAAGTGGGGTACGCGGTAAATATCATGTAGATATGGTCAACAGTGGCTTCGGCCTCTGGACCATTGCTATAATTAACGGCGTCGAACCCAGGGGGTCATCCCCGCCAGGCAACACCTGCCCCCTTGATTTAAAGGGGCACCGCTGGGTTTATTGCCCAGCGCCTGAGGCGCCGCCTTGAGGGGGAATGCCGACGGGATCGACGCAATTTTTCACCTGCCACCCCATGAGTCTCGGCTTGTGGGTGGTCCCACATAAATAGGGCCTTGTGCCTGACCCGTACAAGTGGGTTACGTGGAAAATATCATGTAGATATGGACAACACTAATAAAAAGGTGAAGCAATTTTATATAATAATTGAGGTTTAAATATAAATAAAATCATGAAGAATGTGATGTAAATAACTATGTTAATTGTGACTCGATTATTAATATAGTTTCGGTTACAGACAGAAAAAAACACAATCTCCATTATAATAAGATATATCTGAAAATTATTTTTTTCTTGACGTAGATTAAAATGATTTTTTTTTTGGGGGGTGTGCGTTAGCCCTCTTGGTGTAGTGACTCAAGTGCTGGAGTACAACATCGACGTAAGTGAGTTTAAACAGTTTCATTATTACGTCCTCTTATGGACTAATACATTTGGGCAGGGTGGGAACCCCCTCATCCATCCAGATATAGGTAAAATAGCATCACTACTGTTTTCTACAATTATGGCTTTGGCAGTAGACAACCCACGACGGTTTATATGCCCTTAAAAAGACTGAAAAAATGTCATCCAGGTTAGACTACTAGGGTTAATAAGTTATTCTTCCTTCTATACTCGAAAGTATTACTCGATAGTAAAGCAATGAATATACCTGGGTTTTTTGTCCTACCCCGTCTACCCAGGCGATGCATGGTAGCCGCTTCTATTAGGATTATAATATACTGTGTTTTTTAAAAAAATTAATATTTCTAGTCAGTTTTCTTAGGATATTATGATTTTAAGGTTTCCACCTGTGTTCACCATCTCTATCAACATATTAAATGATATATGAAATATTCTCAGATGACCTCTAAAACAGATCTGCTTTTCTAATAACGATCATCATCATAGTCCTCATCATCATCATCAGGTAATGCTGACAGCACGGATTCCCATGACCCCGTCAGTCACTCTGACTCCGAGTGGTAGTATATACATGGGTCCCATCTATGGGTAAATAGAAAAACGTGTCCATAAAAAAATTGAGTGTCCATTAAGAATGGATTTATTTCAAGGCTTTGTCGTCATTAAATGACCCACCGAGGTTGATATGCCGCAAAACAAACCAAACCAAACTGGTATATCTATGTGTCCACAGAACAATGTCACTTATGAGTTCGTCCTTGCTTCTCCAGCAGTGTTCAGCATGTCTTATACGAATGGTTTGTATGATAGGAGGTTGGTTGCTGTATTTTTGTTGTTTTTACGGTATTCTTTCCAGGATTTATTCGAAACATACCGTAGCATCCTTCGGTAGTTTCCATCTTGTCTTGTCTCTATGCTTTTCGTTAGAGTCTAAGTGGTGCAGCCATACTGCATCAATGACAGGGCTACAGAAAACTCTCATAGAAAAATTGACATTTTCAAATCATCGGATGGTGTGTGTGTGTGTGTGTGTGTGTGTGTGTGTAGAGAGAGAGAGAGAGAGAGAGGAGAGAGAGAGGCGTAAAATTTCATGAGAATCCGTGATGTCAATACGACATTATGATGATGATGATAATTTTCTTTGTTAGAAGCACTTCTAATTAGATACATATCATGTGCATCATATGGTGTGTAGTAGGCTTACATTGATCAGCTCTGTATGGATACTGGCTCTCTTGGGGAAGACTTGCCAGAAAACGTCTGAGAGGACCGTGTGGCGAGAAATAGAGAGAGAGAGAGAGTAAGAGAGAGAGAGAGAGAGAGAGAGAAGAGAGAGAGAGAGGGGGCAGAGTGAGAGAAGAAAGAGAGAGAGAGAGAGGGGGAGAATAGAGGAGAAGGAGACAGTGTGTGTGTGTGTGTTAGGATACCTGATGATATCAATGATGATTATGATGAAAAACGTACATGTATATGTGTTCACAGGCCGTTTTTGTGTGTATATATGTCCGGATGAGTGTATGTATGTATGTATGTATGCATAAGTACCAAATTTTATCATCTGTCCATCAGTGGCAAGGACGTCCTTCCTATGTCATATTGGCCTCAGAACATTGTGGATCCACAGCGGGATTGATGAGCCATTTGAGGGCTCATGAGAGGAAAGGTTATGGTGTTGGGGGTTATAGGACCGTGAGGGACGGTAGTGATCTGTAAGGATTGTGCTATTACTATGTACGTATGACCCGAGTATGACCTGCTGCTGCTGCTGCTGATGATGATGATGATGATGATGATAAATTTTGTAAATATGAAATATATTTGTATCGATCTTAACAGAGAACTTCAGCGATCTTTAATTGACTTTAGGTAAAGCCACAATTCTCAGTTTTATTGTCTTGTGCGTGTAAGAATCATTGCAAGCCTGTTTTAACAGTTCTCAACTTTCAATAAGATTTCCGTCTTCAACATTTCTATTTCACGGCTTTGTGCCTATTAGAGGCGAATACAATTCGCATTAGATCTGGTCAAGGGCATTGCAACAACTATTTATGACTCTTATACAATGGGAGGAAAAATTCTGGTTCAATTCAGCTGGTTGCCTTCCGAAACATAAAGGAGACCTGGATGGTGACAATAAGCTCGTAAATTTAGTCAAGTAGAGGACCACATGGCCCGTGAAACCCTCAAATATCCCACCGGGAAATTGGGTTTCAATATGAAGGCAGAGAGAGAGAGAGAGAGAGAGAGAGAGAGAGAGAGAGAGAGAGAGAGAGGGGGGAGAGAAAGAGAGTTAAAGAACGGGTATCAATGCTGGGTTTTCACCTGTATAAGAAGGACGGTCTAGAATTTGGGTGGTTAGTTATTTTACGGCAGGTCAACCCTTCTTGGCTTATGATATGACATGTATATTTTTTAGCTGATTTGTGTAATGGAATTTTCTGTGATAATTTAAGCTTATTTTTTTAATAAGAGATTCATAAGGTATAAAAATAAAATACATTTTTTAATGAATTGTTAGAGTGTATTGTATTTTTATATACTACCCTGTAAAAATCAACAAGAAACATGTATATAAATAAGAACAATTGTGTTAATAGTTATTAATTTATTTTATTTTCAAATTACTATAATGGAAAAGATGTTAACTATTTTCTGGGTAATTCCATGTCAAATCATCCAGAAAGAAAAAATTGATATAGTTCTTGCTTCAATGATGGACATTTTCAAAATGGTGAAACAGGAGGTCGTCTGTAAAGGGGTAGATAACAAGGTGAGTCAAAATGTAATGCCACTTTATTTAGGACACGTATAATTACTAAAACAGGAACACATATCCTACATCACAATGAAATTGGTCCTTTGTGGATAACACTCTTACTCCTCCACATAGTTACCCTTTCTTTCAATGGCAATGGTCCAGCTTATATATCCAAGTCCTGAAGAAGGTTTAATAGACCGAAACGTTGCATCGTCGACATCACTACCTACAATAAACATCCATTTTCTATAAAATCCCGTGTTTGTCAACCTTTTTCCTCATACTGTCGGATTAATTTTTCCCATATATATATATATATATACGCGTGTGTGTGTGAGTGTGTGAGTGTGTGTGAGAGAGAGAGAGAGAGGAGAGGAGAGCGAGAGAGAGAGAGAGAGTTAAGGTAGGGTACGCATAGAGTCAAAACCTGGTTACAGGCAGTTTCTCGCTATGTGATTCCATGTCAAATACCCCAGAAAAAAACACCAAAAATTTGTCACCCACCTCCTTCAATTCTTATTTATGATTTTTGTTTTTTTCGTAGGCAAGATCAATATCCCGATGTGGCACTGCATCTATGAAAAAATAATTTTTTATTATTATTTCCCATATATTGAACATTATTTTTACCAAAAAGATAGTTTGATTTTTGCTCAGAATCAAAGCTACAACATCAGTTAGAAATTCGCAAATCAGAAATCATTAATAACTTAAAATTGGTTAACTTTAAGACTTTTTTGATAGCATTTTTGTTTTATTCATTTTTATTGCACGTAACACTCCAATTTGGTCCTTGCTTACGTTAGACCCCCTCTGATCAATCGGCTGGCCCCGTCGAGCCCTAGCATCTATATGATTGTCCCGATCCTTTTTCTATTATGGCAAATCCCCAACCATTTAATAATATATGTGCAAACTGAATCTAATGGGACTGAAAAGAGGCAAACATTATTCCAGTGATGAGGAGGTGAAATATGTAGTGAAGATGTGTCTCAAAGAAGAGTCAACAAAATTTTTACGGGCAGGGATACATGCTCTCATTCGAAACTGGACCATTGCCATTGAAAGAAAGGGTAACTATGTGGAGGAGTAAGGGTGTGATCCACAGAGAACCAATTTCATTGTGATGTAGGACATGTGTTCCTGTTTTAGTAATTGTACGTGTCCTAAATAAAATGGCATTACATTTTGAGACCCGTTGGTATCTATCTATCTATCTATCTATCTGTCTCTCTCTCTATATATATTTATATATATATAGTAGAGATATAAGGAACAACAAGGACAAAACTCAGACAAACGTATGTAGGATATATTTCGCTAGAGCTTTGAGCTCGGCATCATCAGTAGTTTTATTGAAGCCGAGCTCAAAGCTCTAGCAATATATATATATATATATATATATATATATATATATATATATATATATATATATGCCATATATGCATATATATATGCCATATATATATATATATATATATATGTAAACAACTTTTAGCTATTTCAGCCGACAGTATATTTAGGAGAATATGTGCTTTTAATTTTAGTCAGACCTAATTTTTTGAAAGTTAATTTATTTATGTTTAATTAGGCGGGATTTAAACTACTTAAATGTATATAAACTATGTATTAAACTACTTAAATATATATATATATATATGGCATATATATACATATATATGTGCCATATATATATATATATATATATGCCATATATATATATATATAAGTCCGGCTAGAAATCACATGGTTCCTAGTTCGATTCCGGTCCTCGCCAACTCAGCGTATGAGTAGCACAGGGATCTGTGTGGTAAAATTAGGAGCTGATGGTAGGTGTGGCGCACCACCTCAGATGCCAAAGCAATCTCCTTGGTCTAGCGCTAGTGAAAAGGGGATAGCCTCCCTCGCCGACTGGCTGATACCGACTTTAGGCCGCCCCGACGACTTTACTTTTTACTTATATATATATATATATATATATATATATATATATATATATGTGTGTGTGTGTGTGTGTGTGTGTGTGTATGTGTAGTGTGCATGTGTATGTGTGCGTCTATTAGTGGATTTACCAACCCCACCCACGAGCAAGATGTGAAAAAATGTCTATTTTAAAAGGAGTTTAACAGATTGGAATTCAGAGTGTCCCTTCTCCTAGACCGTTCTATGGTTCTAGGTTAAAGAGCCCAGTCTGTCCAACAATTTACCCATAGCTGGAGGGAGAATAGATTGATGCTTACCTTTCCCAAGTACATTGGCGCACTGGGAAATGTTACGACCATCGTCTAGTATTTGAACTCGTATCCCCGTGTCGGTATCTTACGACAATAACCATTACACAATCTGCACGACCGCACACACACAAACACACTTACACACACATACATACACATACACATATAAATGTTTGTGTTAAAAGTTAAAAATAAATAAATAAGTAAATAGACACACATACACATATACTCTTAACCAATCCTTACAAATCCAGTATATACAAGCCTACACCTAACACCTGTGGTACCTTTACCAGAACCCCTTCTGAAACACTCCCTATCTAGAGAAAAGTAAAATCAAACAACCCACCCCCAACCACCCCTTCCCTTACTGACGACCTCCTATTTCACCATTTTGAAAATGTCCATCATTGAAGCAAGAACTATATCCAAGTCCTGAAGAAGGTTTAATAGACCGAAACGTTGCCTCGTCGACGTCACTACCTACAATAAACATCCATTTTCTATAAAATCCCGTGTTTGTCAACCTTTCTCCTCATACTGTCGAATTAACCTCCTCACATTTCTCCCATATATATATATATATATATATATATATATATATCAACTCCTCCGCACGAGCAGGATGTGACACAAGGTCAATTTATTAAGCGGGGTTTAACAGGTTTGAATTCAGAGTTTTCCTTCTCCTAGACCGGTTGCCTAACCAAGGTTAGAGACCAGTCTGCCCTACTATATACCCATAGCTGGATGGAGAGTAGAATTCATACCTTTCCCAATTACCACGTCCAGGATTTGAACTCGGGGCGACGAGTCCATTTCCTATGACTTTAACCATTACACCACGCGCTTCCTATATATACATGTGTGTGTGTGTCTGTGTGTGTGTCTGTGTGTGTGAGAGAGAGAGAGAGAGAGAAGAGAGAGAGTTAAGGTAGGGTACGCATGGAGTCAAAACCTGGTTACAGGCAGTTTCTCGCCTATGTGATTCTCAGACCATATTGTTTAAAGAGTTAGTCTGCTAAGTCTATCCGTGATGAGTAGAAATGATACGTCGAATCAGAACTGTCTGTGGATGACTAAGTATATTATTATATATATATATATATATATATATATATATATTATATATATAGGATGTGTGTATGTAGAATTACATTAGGTCTCTGTAGATATTTATTTATTCACACAACAAATACCCGCATACACGCATACACTTAGGCTTTTCGACATCTGTATGGCCTGAGGCGAAAAGTGACTCTAAATCCAGTTTCCGTCTACTGTCGGGCCCCAGGCTGTAATTCCCCCATTTGCACTTAAGGGAGTAGGATCAAGGTCAATCCATAAGGCCTGGGGCGCCCCATAAAATGGAATTGGTGAGGGGACGACTATTTTTGAAACTATGATAACTTACGGGTGACACTCCCTACGCTAGGTTTGACCTTGCTTCAAACTCTACGCCTCGCGAAGTAATGGATAAATAGTACACATAGACATAGACAAATAGAAATATATAGACACAGCCTAAGACTCATAAACAATGAAAACAGACAGACACATACACACTTACACGCACATACATATATATATATATACATATACACATAACACACACACACACACACACACACACATATATATATATATATATTATATATATATATTTGGTATAGGCGAGAAATTGACAGTTATCAGAGCCGGTGAGCTTTTGTCTTGGCAACCCTCACTTATATATATATTATATATATATATATATATTATATATATATAATATATATATATATAATCCAAAAGTCCACAGAAGAAATCTTCCTTACGACATAGGATTTTTTTTTAAAAACAACTTGACGCAGTTGAGAGCTCAATGTGTGCTTTATTGTTAGAGTCACAGAGAAAATTTATTATTAAAGAAATAACAAAAGACTTAGAGATTTTGCATTATAGACTATTTCGGGGAGCTTAGACAAAGTGTCTAATTCTCCCGACTCGTATATATATATATATATATATATATATATATATATATATATATATTATATCTTTGAAGAAAGGAATAACTCAACACCGTTATTCCATAATAAATTTATTTCAATCCAAATTGGGGCCTTAATAAATCTAAGTTGATTTAACAATTCACGTCTCATCAGATGGAAAATCATCAATCATCTGAATTGCATAACAGAAAAATGTTCCTCAATATAGAATCTTCTTTCTCCCCCCACCAAAAAAACCTTTATTTACAAAATGTATACAGTAAAAGACTGTCACCATAGCGACAGGAAGTCAAATGAGAAAAAGGAATATTTTTTCAGGGCCAAGTTTTTTTAGGGGATAGCAGTCAGTCAAATTAACAACTATAAACAAATAACAAATTATATATATATATATATATATATATATATATATATATATATTATATATATAATATATATATAATATATAAGCCGTCAAACAGGAATAACATTCATTTGATAAAGGGTATCTGACGAACCTGAAAATTTATGACAAAAAATAATTTTTTAAAAATAAGTGAATCCAATACTCCATAATATCGAGTTCATTCATTTATATATTTTTAATGCTTCGTAATAACGCCCAACTTTTAAAAAAACATTTTTAACAAAATTATATATATATATATATATATATATATATATATATATATAGGAAGAAATTTTAAAAACGAAGTGTTCCAAAAGTAAGATTAATTTATATATATCATATATTGCGTCACATTTTATTAACAACATCAGGTTTCATAGTGGAAATGCTTATTGGTATATACATTTTTCCCCGTGTGAAATTTATCTGCGCAGTGAGGACGTAAGACGATTCGTTCTGCGCATCTACAAACAAATGGCAATTCTTTGAATGAATTGTTCTATGTGGCAAAATGTCAAATTACTTTCCACGAAATTTTGGAACTTTAAATTGGATACTAAGGTCGAATTGACGGGAACATAAAGATGTTTAATAACTCCAATGTTTCTGGATGTAAAACACGACTTCAAATTGCAGAATGATGATCGACAAAATGGGTATCCATTCAGTGAGGATACTGGACACTTAAAACACACAATTTAGCCAAAAATTGTAGTACCCGACTTTAAAATTCAGTTTCGTAATAATGTTCATGTACCCTGAGAATAGATATGAACCCCCTCATTCCATAAATATGGATTAAATAGTACCCCTTCTTTTTCTACTGGGGGGGGGGGGGGCTTTGGCATTGAATAACCTGTGGAGGTGGAAATGCCATAAAACAAATAAACCTGACGTGAAATAATTTACAATTATATGGTATCAAGTATTCTTATCTAATATAAACAATTTCAAAACATATGAATTTGATGCATAGATTGAGAATTCATGTTATAGAGGAACTGGAAGTAATTTCAGTAAAGGGGTACTCCACATTCCCTAAAACCCAGAACTGGGTACCTAGAAGTGACTTAGTGTCATACCCAGGATACCACTATTTCTGGATGGGAGTTCTTACTCTTCTGCAGGGGATAGTCAGTGCATTATAAACCCCCAAAAAGGTGAAAAAAGAAGAAAGGGGCTGTAAGAAATAAAATATGATTTTAAAATCTCTGAAATCATTTGAGAATATATAAGTGACTGCCTATGCTTTCATTTAAATAGGAGACCTAGGCGTGAGGCTGGTCGGTTGGGAAGGGTTTTGGCTCACTCCAGGGGTGAGATTGCGCTAATGATAGCACTTTTTTAGATAACTTTTGAAACATAAAAATTTGATGCGTAGATAGAACCCTAAGAGATACTACCGGTTGCGTAGGGTCCAGTCGGGTTTTAGTAGTAGTAATTAGTAGTAGTAGTCGTCGTTAGTTCAGTGACAACATACGAAAAGGGGTTGTTTATTTCTTTCTAGGCTCATGGGTCCTTTTTCAGAGAGGAGAGATAGATAGACATATAGATAGATATAGATATAGATAGACAGAGAGAGAGAGAGAGAGAGGGGGAGGGAGATAGAGAGTAAGTTCAATCTGTTCTATCGTAAATCATGCTCATGCGCGCTGCTCGTTACTACCCTAGACATGTCACGACGGAGCCCAACAAACACGTCTGACCCTTCTCGGATCCGGTGAAAGAGAAGCCGAATTTTCTTTACTTACGTTTGTGATTCCGAGGTGGGGGTGGTTTTACATCCACTTCCGATCCTCCACAGAAAAACCTTGAACTTCCGTTTTTATTTTAAAATCTACTTCCAGCATCATTGGTCAGTCAATGGCTGAACCCCGTTGTTTGTTTACCCTTCCAAACTTAACCTCTTTTTGTTCTCATTTCTTTTTCTTCTCTTTCTCCAGAAAGCCATATACCGTTTTCTTTTCAATCCCCAAATTCTCTGTAGACCATGACAATTACGCTACACTACCACCTCAGGTTAGAGTGGACCTGGAAGTAATGGCAATAAAGGGATACTCCACATTCTCTTGAACACAGAACTGAAGCATTCATTTAAATACAGTTTAATTTCATATCCAGGATAGCCCTGTTTGTTTTAGGGCGCTCTCATCGTCCTCAGGAGGGTGGGGTAAGCAGTGCATTTTCACAACCCCAAAAGGGCCCAAAAGGAGTGGGATGTTAATAAGATGTTAACATCTCTCAAAACCATTTAAAAATTTAGAAGAGTCTTCCTATGTATTTATTTAAATGCGAGTCGTGGGCGTGAGGCTGGCCGGTATGGGGAGTGGGTTTTTTTTGGCTCACCCTAGGGGTGAGATATTTTGAGAGTGTATCACAAATAAATCATTGCGCTAATGATAGCACCTCTTTCCGATTTACGCCCGAGTTACTTTTTCATTCTTTTTGTATTTTTCAAATTTTTTTTTTTTGGTGTTTCCGAGAAAATAAAAAAAAAGATGGCTACCATCTGGTGGCTCTCTTTTTTAAATGCAATCAGTTTGAATTGAAACCTCCACCCAACCCAACCCTCATTGACGGACACAATCTGGGTCGATGATGATATTGGGCTAAAAGTAAATGTTCAACAACCGATTGGAGTCTTTCCAATATTTGTCGGGGGAACGGAAGGAGGTGGTTCAGTAGGAGGAAAAACGCAACTGCGGCGTTCGATTAATAGCGGAAGGAAAATAAAACAGGGAGATGGGAAGGAGGTGGCCAGTCAGGAAAAAAAATGCAGAGAATCGGTAAACATCAATCAAAAGAAATTGACTGCCTTGGGCAAGGTTAGAGTTCATGTGCCAAATTTTAGAGCAAGAATTGCCTCGATGAATGGACAATCGACTTTTCAGATAAACAAGGTCACATGATACCAGCTTTCATTTGGAACAGGTGTAAAAAAAAAGAGAAAACATTAGAGATAGAGAAAGAGAGGGAGAGAGACAGTCAGACAGAGACGGAGATAGCCAAATGGAAAAATGCGACTGACAGAGTGAATGAAATATTGCATAGATTCTTTATTATTCTTACTAGCAAATATATGTACCCTCTGGGTGCAAGTATTTAAGTTTTAATGTAATAAAATATTGTATTAAATTAGAAAGGCTAATGAAATTAAATAAGAATACAGATAAAAAGATTCGAAACAGAGGGAGTATAATAAAAGATTTGAAACAGAGGGAGTATAATAAAAATGGAACAACTGAAACTTACTCTTCCATCACTCTCGTCTTTCATTGTTATTTTTTCTAATTTAAGTATTTAGTTATGAGAGGAAGTAAAGAATAAAATGACAGTTATTTTTTCTTGTTAATGGATTTCATCTAAGATTCATTGAAGAGATTTTTGCTTATATTCATTAAAATAAAACCAAACAATAATACTAAGCACATATTTATTAAATTCGATTTTTTAATATTAATATGCAAATTAGCCTTCCCATTCACACTGTAAACCGCTATTTTGTTGTATATATAAATATAATTGCATGTTGTCAGTATGTAGATATAGTTAACAGTATCAATAATGTTAGACAATTTTATTAATAATTGAGGTTTAGATAAAAATAAAATCATGGAGAATGTGATGTCAATAACTAAGAAAATTGTGACTTGAGTAGGAATATAGTTTCGGTTACAGACAGAAAAACACACAATCTCCATTATAATAAGATTATGTTTATTTGTATATATATATATATATATATATATATATATATATATATATATAATGTAATGTATGTAATGACAGCCATTACATACATACCGATGTGTGTATTAAAACAGTTAAAATCCCCTGTCTGTGGATGACTATATATATAGTCATCCACATCCCATTTTATAGTAAAGCGTTGCGTTTACGCTTTATATATATATATAAACTTTTGATAAACACACAAAGCTGAAGGAAAATGAAAAAATGGACAAATACATGGACCTTGCCAGAGAACTGAAAAAGTTATAGAATATAAAAATCAAAGTGATACCAATTGTAGGTTGTGCACTTGGAACGGTCCCAAAAGTATTGGAAAAGAGTTTGGAAAATCTGGAAATCAGAGGAAGGATTGATACCATCCAGAACACTGCACTTCTGTAATCTGCCAGAATACTCAGGAGAGTCCAGGAGACCTGAGGAGACTTGCTGTCACTCAGACTCCAGTGAAATACCATCAGCTGACGCTGATGTGAAAACTCAAAAGGAGTGAATAATAATAATAATTGTTTTGTGTTTTTCACATCAGAGTTACCTGATGGTTTTGCACTTGAATCTGATTGACATCAAGTTTCCTCGGGTCCCCAGGACTCTTCTGAGTATTCTAGACGATTGCAACATTTTATTTATTATTATTATTATTATTACTATTATTATTATTTACTCCTTTGAGTTTTCCCATCAGTGTTAGCTGATGCTATTTCACTGGAGTCTGAGTGACAGCAAGTCTCCTCAGGTCTCCAGGACTCTTCTAAGTATTTTGGCAGATTGCAGCAGTGCAGTGTTCTGAATGGTTTCAATCCTTCCTCTGATTTCCAAACTTTCCAAACCCTTTTCCAATCCATTTGGGACTGTTCCAAGTGCACCAACCACAATTGGTATCACTTTCACTTTCATATTCCATAACTTTTTCAGTTCTCTGGCAAGGTCCAGATATTTGTCTATTTTTTCATTTTCCTTTAACTTCACCCTGTGATCTGCTGGCACTGCAAAATCCACCAGTTGACAAGTTCTTTCTTTTTTGTTTATCAACACTAGGTCTGGCCTTCTAGCTGGGATAAGGTGATCCGTTTTTATCTCAAAGTCCCAGAGAATTTTGTGCGTTTCGTTCTCAAGAACAGATTCTGGTTTATGCATATACCATTTTGTTGTGTGGTCAAAATTTAATTTTTTGCATAATTCCCAGTGGATCACCTTCCCAACCCAGTCGTGTCTAGTTTTGTATTCTCGTTGTGCTAGTTTGCTACATTCGCAGAGTATATGGTTAACAGTCTCATCTCTATTACCGCAAAGTCTACACTTACTATTCTGTTGGGTCTTATCAATTTTCGCTTTGATGTAGTTTGTCCTTATGGCATTATTTTGTGCAGCAATTATAAGTGATTCTGTTTCTCTTTTGAAGTTTCTCTTTCTTAACCATGTCCAAGTCTTTTCATGTGCAACCTCTTCTATTTGTCGTTTGAAGCGTCCGTATAATTGTTTTTCTTCCCATTTTTGTTTTCTAGTCTTTGTCGTTTTTCTGTTTGTCCATCTGCCGTTTCTACTATTGTTGGCCGCCATAAGTAGTTTGTCTTTGCTCTTCCTTGTGTAATCTTCAAGTTGTTGGATTGTGGTTTCTACGCATTCCTCTATGTTGGCAAGACATCTTCCCCCTTCCTTTCTTGACACATGCAATATATCTCTATCATCTCTAGGGTGGAGAGCCTTGTGCATGGTCATTAATTTTCTCGTCCTTTGGTCTATCTGTTTGAGTTCTTCTTTTGTCTATTTTAAGAATGGTCCTGAGTATCTTATAATGGGGACAGCCCAGGTATTAATTCCTTTGATCAGATTTCTGCTGTTAAGTTTCGTTTCTAGAAGTTTTCTAGTTCTCCTTAGATATTCTTTTTAAACTTTTCCTTTCATTTCTGCTTGCATGATATTGTCCGCTTCTAAAATTCCTAAGTATTTGTAGCTTTCATTTTCATCAAGAGATTTTATAGTTTCCTGATTTGGTAGTTGTATTCCATTCATTAGTTTTCTTTTACCCCTTTTTATTACAAGCATAGCACATTTTTCGATTCCAAATTCCATCCCTATATCCTGGCTATATATTCTAATAGTTTGTACTAGGCTCTCCAATTCTTTTTTATTTTTTGCAAAAATTTTAATGTCATCCATGTACATAAGGTGGTTCATCTTTTCTTGTGAATTACTAAATGTGTATCCATTATTATTATTATTATTATTATTATCATCATCATCATTATTATTATTATTATTATTATTATTATATTATTATCTATATATCAATAGTTCTCCTTTTCTTGTTAATACTTGGTCTAGTTCCCTAGCTATTATTATATATTATTAGTGTTAGTTAGGAATACTTGAAACCATATTACCGCGTGGAAATATTTCTATCTAATTTTGGCATTAGATAACCCATAAGACTTCGATATGCCGTAACATAAGTAAACAAAAGGAACGATTTATTTGATGTGCAACTCATTCAATATGTAATACGTCTCGATGTTTTCCATTATGCTTCTCTGTCTTTTCCAACAAGTGAATGAAAAGGGAAGTGTGTTTCAAGAAAAGGTCAGCGTCATTACTTTGTCGTGTTTGGTCTGATCGCCTCGGGATTGATGATTAACGACACAGTAAATAAAACACAGAACGCGTAGAGAGTCCAAGTCTTGGCTTGGAGCAGATAACGAGACAAGGCCAATCACACGTACAACCTATACATACATATACACACACACATGTACACACACACATACACACACACAACACACACACACACACATATATATATATATATATATATATATATATATATGCACAAACATATGCACAAACACACGCATATAAACACACATACAAACACACATCAAGTAATACACACATATACACATGTACTCACATACACCCATATATATATATATATATATATATATATATATATATGTGTGTGTGTGTGTGTGTGTTTGTATGTGTGTTTATATGTGTGTGTCTGTGCATATATGTGTGCCTATATATATATATATATATATATATATATATATATATATATATATATATATATTTATGTGTGTGTGTGCATATGTTTTTGCCTATATGTGTGCGTATATATATTTATATATATATATATATATATATATATATATATACGCACACATATAGGCAAAAACATATGCACACACACACACATATATATATATATATATATATATGTATAGGCACACATATATGCACACACACATATAAACACACATACAAACACACATCAAGTCATACACATATACACATGTACTCACATACACCCATATATGATATATATATATATATATATATATATATATACACACACATATATATATATACGCACACATATAGGCAAACACATATGCGCGCACACACACACACACACACGCACACAAACACACACACACCTATATATATATATATGAACACACAAACGAACATACACACATATACATATGTATTCACATACACGCACCCCCCACACACACACACACACATATATATATATATATATAATATATAATATATATATATATATATATATATAGGCACACACATATGCACACACACACACGCACGTATGAACACACATACAAACACACATACACACATACACGTGTACTCACACAGACGCATACATATACACACATATACGCACGCACATATTCACACACACATACGCGCATGTAAACACACATACAAACCCTACACACACTCACACATGTACTCACACTTTCATATAATATATATATATATATATATATATATATATATATATATATATATATATACCCACACATATAAGCACACAGTTATGCACACAAACATACACACGTGCATATGAACACACATACGAAGACATACATATATACACAGATAGAGACATACATATACACACACAGACATACACACATACAAACACACTCAGCATAAACACACTTACACACCAATATACATGCCAACATACACACATATAAAACATATGCACACACATGCACATACAAACACACACATACACACATACATACACACATACATATTCACACGCATGTACACACATTGCACACACGCACGCGCATATGAACACACATACAATCTCACATACATACATACACACACACATACACAGAAAGAGCCACGCATATATACACACAGGCATACACACATTCAAATACACACAAAATATACACTTATACAAACCCATATACATGCAAACATTCACATGCATACAAACAACCACATACATACATACACACATACATACACACATATACACTCATATGTAAACACACACATATGCATACTCATACACATACAAGCACACACATACATCTACACTGAAAGAGACACAAACATATACACGCACGTACATGCACACACCCATTCAAACATACATATATACACTCATATACACACATACACATACAAATATGCACACACATACACAAATACACTCATACATATAAACATATACATACAAACTGATAGGCATATAGACACAGGCACACATCGACACATAAACACTCACATGGACACACATATATACGCACACATAAACATACATACACATTCAAACACACACATACACATTCATACACATACATACACGCACAAATCCACACGTGTGTACAAACGCATAAATACACACATTACTATTTATATCCTTTCTTATTTCCCTTTAAATATTTCCCATTTAGAGTTTTTCTGTTTTTCTTCTGGTTCTTCCTTTCGCTACATTTCCCGCGCTTTCCCCCTCCCCCTCTTCCTCCCCTCTTCCTCCTCCTCTTTTTTCCTCCCCCTTTCATTCGGTTCTTCTTCCTCTCTTCCATTCCGACGCAAAATCACAAATTATTGCCTGGAACCGACAACTTGACGCTACGGATCAAAAATTAATTCCTTGTGTTCCGTCTTAATTCCCCAATTAGGCCAGGGGTACATGTCGACAGCAGTGACAGCAGCCAAACTTGAAATGTCCTGACCCTGAATTTGTTACGCTCTTGACCACTGTCCATTTACAGAAAGCTGAGCGTGAGGAATTTTTAGTGTCTTTAAGGTCAGACCCTGTTGCCAACTCATGTCGCCGATAGGGAATTGAGCAAGAAGATTTCTTAATAAACAAATCAAACATTTGCTTTTCCTTGGAGCAAAAGCAAAGTCCGCAAAGTCGGCACCGAGTGATAATCTATAAAAGTGACACATCACTTCTAATTGAAAAGTACACGTGATGAATGACACGAGGAACTTGGCTAACTTTTGTAGCCATCTCAGTGGATTAATTATGGTCACCTCTTTCACTAAAGTTTCTACCTGTAGTGAGAATTACATTCCAATATTTTTACCTACTTATCAAACCCGTGTAGAAAAAGCAGCGTTTTGTACAGTGATGCCGGCGGAACTGTTGGAATAAATGTTGAAATATAATTCAACCGTTTTGCCGACTACCGAAGTTAAATCACACGAAATGGTTGCTTGTTTTTCTTTTTCTTTTCTTTTTCTTTTTTTGTTGTTTTATGGCATATCAACCCTTTTGGGGTCATTTAATGCCAAATGGGGCCGGGTTAGCTCAGTCGGTAGAGCGTTCGGCTAGAAACCACAAGGTTCATAGTTCGATACCGGTCCCCGCCAACGCAGCGTATGAGTAGCACAGGGATCTGTGCGGTAAAGTAAGGAGCTGATGGTAGGTGTGGCGCTCCACCTCAGATGCTGAAAAACAATCTCCTTGACCTAGCGCTATTGAAAAGGGGATAGACTCCCTCGCTGACTGGCTGATACCGACTTTAGGCCGCCCCGACGACTTTACTTACTTTTAATGCCAAATCAATATATTTTGATAAACAAATAAATCAAGTTGGTTAGTTGTTTTGTTTTACGACATATCAACTCTTTTCGGGTTATTTAATGCCAAATCAAGTCATTTTGATATTCGGTTTACTTACAGAACCTGCTGCGTAAATAGCTACCCATCTAAGAATTGAACGAGTTCATCGCTACTTAAAATTGGTTATCTGGTGGGAACCAAATTTAAGCATTGATGAGACTGTTCAAGACTTAGATGGGTGACCATTTAAGTAAAAAGCAGATACTGTAAGAAAAACCGAATCTCAAAATGACTTGATTAGGTATTAAATGACCCAAAATTGTTGATATGCCGTAAAACACACGAAATGAATATAAAATAAGCAATATATTTTTGTTATATACTATTAGATATATACAATTTCAGTGTGTGCGTATATATGTGTATCCATGTGCGTGTATGTTGATGTCTGCCTGTGTCTATCAATATGTATGTATATGTATATATGTATGAGTGTATTTGTGTATGTGTGTGCATATTTGTATGTGCATGTGTGTTTTGGCTTAGGCCTATTCATTTTTATGTATGATTTTTTACCTAGACTCATATTGTATGTTTTTTTTAATTTTTTAATTAATTTATTTTTTTTACAGTTCACGATGGAGAAAGGACAAGACAACAAATTGTCCTTCCTGGATGTGTTAATAACTCGCACGGAGCAAGGATTCAGTTCATCCGTGTATCGTAAGCCTACCTTTACTGGACAGTACCTTAACTTCAATTCCCATCATCCATATAATGTAAAGAAAGGAATCGTCCGTTGCTTACAACATCGAGCAAAAGCCATCAGCAGTGATGAGGTATACCAGAAGGAAATGGACAGCTTAAGAGAGACCCTCAGTCCTAACAACTATACTGAGAGCATAACATCGGCTATGATAAATCTGGATCGCAGGACAGAGAATGACACCGGAAAACTCACCACAGTCTGTCTGTCCTATGTCAAAGGCTTGGCTGAAAAGATCCAAAAGATATGTAATCCATATGACATCAGGATAACATTCAGGAGTGACTCAGCTCTTTGTAAACATCTCCTCCGAGTCAAGCCCCCAACAGAATACAACTTGACCAAACATTGTGTGTATTCCATCCAATGCAGCTGTGGCAAAGAATATAAAGGTGAAACATGCCGTCCGCTGAAAGTAAAACTAGAAGAGCATCGTAAAGCAGTGGTCCGAGGAGAAATAGAAAAATCGGGTATGGTTGACCATATATGGAATGAAAAGGGAAACCATCTGCCCTTATGGGATGAAGTTAGAATAATAGATAGAGAAGAACATTGGAAGAATCAGCTTATATGATAGGCTGTACTGGGTCGTTAAGTAGACCGAGCATAGAAATGAATACAATATGGGAACCCATCATTAAAAAGGCTAGATCAAATTTAAAAAAAAAAAAATTAAAAAAACACAATATGAGTCTGGGTAAAAAATCATACATAAAAATGAATAGGTCTAAGCCAAAACAAGACATTAGATTTATAAGTTCCCAAAATTGACGCTGAATTGTCCAATTAGACACATGACCTAGTGGATAAGGTAGTTAGGTTAAAACAGTTTTAAGTGACAGTTATATCTGGATTCAAGGTTCAATCCTGAGAGGCAGCAGTTATATAGAAAAATAAATAACACAACTCCAAACCCATCTATGTTTAGCGGAATGAGGACAGGATAAATTTTAGCTTTTTTATTGATAAAATGCTTCTAATTTTTCAAAAATAAAATTATTTTATTTTTAACATAGAATACGCATTTAAACATTTCTTTTGAAAATTCCGGCCCTGATCGAGAGCGTTTTGTGCCTCGTGATTAACGATCTATTTATTTTGTCTTTCCTATTAAACATAGTTACTTTGATAAGGACCGCTTCATATGGTCGAAACAGATTTCTGTCAGCAAAACTATTAACAACTTGTTTTTTCTACAAACTTTCTACACATATACCTATATATACATATATATATATATATATATATATATATATATATATATATATATATATGTGTGTGTGTGTGTGTGTGTGTGTGTGTATGTATGTGTGTGAGTGTGTGTGTGTGTGTGTGTGTGTGTGTGTGTGTGTAAACGGGGACAGGAATACAGTTTTCCTCTATACGTTCTTTAAAAATATCACCGGTCTCGACTCTCCAAGAAACCACACATTTTATAAGAATTCATTTTCTCCGGTAAATTTGTAATTGGTAAGTCACTCTCAGATTTAATTTCCGGTCAACTCTTTACGAATTTCTTTTCTTCCGGGCAACACTCTACTTACACCTTGCCGTCAAGTTTATATTTCACTTGAAGCAAAACTTCACGATTTAAACTTTTTTCTCTCGAAAGACTTTTTCGGACTAAGCTGTTTGCGGTTCCACTAGTCTTAGCTTTTTGTCTAAATAGCTTCCAGCAAAAGCCTAATTGACAGGCTTTTAAAAGAAGTCGCTTACAAATATTAGAGACTGTTTTCGTTCTTTTATCTGCTAAAACGGAGAGACTTTCTTTTTTTTTTCTTTTCTCAAATACCTGAAAGGCAATCTGAAGATGTGAGTTAATTAGAAATCGATTGTAAAATTGAGTGACTAAAACGTTTGTTGTTAGTGTGAAGTGGGGGGGGGGGCAATGAAATGTGGTTAGTTATTTTCACCATCTTAGCATTTTCCTGCTACACGCAATATACATAGGTTGAGCAAGTTTTTTTCTTTCTTTTCTATTGCAAAAAGGAAATATAAAAACACTGCATGAACTAGGATAGGGTTTCAAAGTTTAAGTAACAGGCATACTCATGATGATAAAGTTTGATCTTGTAAAACGGACCTGGTACGTTAATGTTAAGATAACACACACTCACACACACACACTCTCTCTCTCTCTCTCTCTCTCTCTCTCTCTCTCTCTCTCTCTCTTCTCTCTCTCTCTCCACACACACACGCCTAGACATAGACACGCACACAAACTTGAATTTAAAGTATTAGAATTTTTATGATATCAAGCACCTGACTCCGAGATTTCCGTACGACTGACCGCACGATCCTCTGATGGATGTCCCAATTGTGTGCCTTTATGATATTTTTTACATACTGCGTGTAACTATGATAGAGGGGATTGTGGAATAGGAAAGAAAAAGAAAGAAAAATAAGGATCTGTCCTCTCTATTAATTCCTTCTTATACACTCTCTTCAGTTTTTTTTTACTTTATTAATTTGATTTCAGTAACATTTTCTTTTAGATCCTTGCACTAAAGTCGGAGATTAAATTGAGAGTAGAAGTCATGACACATTTGTTCAAGTGTCGACATTTTGATTCGAACTTTGTCGTTTCATTTTACAATTTACTTTTGCATATACTAATATATATATATAAATATATATATATATATATATATATATATATATTATATATATATATATATATATAAGAAAATTTGAAAAAACAAGTGTTCCGAAAATGGGATGAATTTAATTATCGATGGTTAAAATTTCGGTTTCATTGAACCTTCATCAGGATGTATCTTAGGGTGAAGAAAATGATGGATGTTTTTAGTTATAACTAAAAAGATTTTCATCTCCTGTCACATATAAAACATCCATATATTATATATATATATATATATATATATATATATATATATAATATATATATATACATCCATACATATATATATATATATATAATACAAAAATCCGGAGAAGAAATCTTCCTTATGACATAGAATTTTTTAAAAGGTGTCGTATTTTGCAGAGCTCAATGTGTGCCCTTATTGTCAGAGTCAAAGAGCAAAACTATATAACTAAAATATGTAACAGAAGATTTAGATTTTTAGCGTTAAAAGGTGGGGGGCGGGCATTCATATTTTTTTTATTGGTGTGAGGGGGGAAGAATAAAATGTGGTTAGTTCACTATCCTAACATTTTCCTACAATAAAATTGCATGGACTCAGATACGGGTTCAAATTTTAGGCAAAAGTTTTTTTTTCATTCTCGATGAGTACTCAATATATTTCAAACTCAATTTAATAATAGACGGACACATTATACTACCTCTGACCCATAATGATTGTTACATTTACATATGTATTTCCTGTACTAAATGTAATAATAATTATGGGACAGTTTACTGAGAGCTTATATACTCTCAGAAAGCGCGTGGTGTAATGGTTAAAGTTATGGGAAATGGACTCGACGCCCCGAGTTCAACTCCTGCACGCGGAAATTGCATTTTCACTTAGTTTTCAGTTGAGTAACTGGCCGTCATCCTTGGTTCCAGTTGTAAGAAGAACTTAAAGTAAACAAGTGAGTAAACCAATAAGTCCTTGTGGGATAGTGTGTCCTTTAGGTCCGACGTCCAAGATGGTCCGAGTGTCAATGAGTTAAGATTAGAATCAGGCCTCTATAAATACACCAACAGCAGCAGCAGCACAGCCAGTGATTGGATAATAGGAATCTTCGGTGGTCACGTGGTAGTCCCAACGAGTCTATATTTAGAAGTGACCGTCTGACACACGCCTTATATATCAAAAGAATTCCAACAGCTAATACCCTTGGGAAAGCTGTGAATCCTACTCTCCCTCCAACTATGGGTAAATAGTAGAGCAGACTGGGCTCTTTAACCTTCGTTAGGCGACCGGTCTAGGAGCAGGAAAATTTTGAATTCAAACCTGTTAAACTTCACTTAATACATTGACCTCGTGTCACATCCTGCTCGTGCGGAGGAGTTGGTATATATATATATATATATATATATATATATATATAATATATATATATATAATTTCTCACAAGAGTTCCAGTGGAGGTATTAATAAAACACTCAATTACTTACACATAATTTATAACACAATTCGTTCTATTTAACCCATTGATGTGGCCCAAACCGTTACAACCACTCCGGTACAAATTAGACATGGGAGTAATGGTGATGAAGGGGCACTCAACGTTTCCTAGGGCTGCATGATCAGAAGTTCAAGATCAGATATAGTTCAACGTCAAACCCATGACACTAAGACCCTCATCATCACCTTTTAGCACCGATATAAACAAAATAATTTCGGGGGGTGGGGCTACCATAAGAACAATAGAGACAAACCGGACAATCATATATGTGCTAGGGCTTGAAGTTACCAGCTAATTGATCGGAGGGGGCCTCTCCGACCGTCCACATAGCCCAAGTAAGGGCCAATGGGGCGTGTTGCATAAACAAAGGTTGAGCAAGTTCCTTTTTTTATTTTCTATTGCATAAAAGAGATGTAAATATACTTCCTTAACTGTGATAGGGGTATAAAGTACGAAAGACATTGTCGACGAATCTATTAGATATCCAGAGTAAAATGCATATGGCTGATGTATCTATATTCATTGTGTATCTAGCCAAGGGCCGATCACACTGTTAGGCCAAGACACAGGGGCAGATCCCTCTATTCTACTTATACATGCCCCCCCCCCTGTTACCACGGGATGAACCGACGTGGTCATCTTGGTATGTGTGCACCTGATTATTCATGTGATTTTCCGTACATTTGTGGGGACAAGGTTCGTGGCACTCCTACCTGCAACACGACCGTTGTCACAACGGTAGAGGCTCGATTGGGTGTGGGTACACTTCTTTGTCACCCTCTGCCGCACCTGTAGCGTCGACAACCCTATTTTTCTCTGGCCTTGCTACACGCCAGATGACGCGACGTTAAGACTCCCGTCGGCATCCCAAGCATCACCTGGTGGTCGTCACTACGGGGGTGTAGAAACCGTGGGAGGATCCGAAACTCCTCACGTGGGACGATGTGCTACATTATCAGCCAATCAGCGAGGGAGTCTTTCCAATTTTCACAAGCACTAGACCAAGGACATGGCTTTAGCATCTGAGGTGGGGCGAAACTCCTATCCTCAGCTCCTCACTTTAACGCACAGATCCCTGTGCTACTCATACACTGAGGTGCCGAAGGCCGGGATAGAACCAGGAACCTTGTGATTCCTAGGCAAGTGCTCTACCGACTGAGCAAATCTGGCCCTGAGTACCAATATGTTTTAATCAAAGCTCCAAGCAAGTCCACAATTTTTGTTGCTCAATGATTTTAAAAATAAAAGAGCCAGAAGGAATGAGAGACAGCAGCATCTCCAGTAAGCATCACTCTTTGTTTGCAGTCACAGCAACAGAGATTGTCATTCAATAATTGGTCTGTTCAGCCATTCGCACAGATGCAGTTAAAAAAGTGGACACTACGTCATCGTCTCTAGTAGACGGAAGGATACCAACATATAAAGTCCCTTTACCACGTTCCCCAGATATCCCTCCGCTGGACTTCTTTCTTTGAGGTATCGTCATTGAACAAACGACGCTGGCTAAAGCAAATGATCACTGAAGCCATTGAGTCTATAGCAGAGTCTATGCTACAGTGAACATGACAAGGAATTGAGTACCATCTTAATGTGCTTCATGCAACTAATAACGCCTAATAATATCATGTAGATGATTATTACATGAGCTAAATGCTCTTCAATATCGACTCCTCATTTTGTAATAATTTCCACATATTTGTCTCTTCATTTGCTTTTGTAATAACTGTTTTAAGTTGTAAAGTAACTTTATGGACACCCTGTACACTTTTAAGTATTTGTGAAACTTTAAGATAGTCCACATTAAACTAACCCTAAACCCTAACTCTAACCCCTAACCCTGTCTTATTTTTTCCTAGATCAATAGATAAATAAATAATTTATCAGTCAAGAGTGTTTCCCCTTTGTTCATGTTGGAGTTATAGGAAATAACCAGAATATATATAGTCGTAATGTTGACAATCAGTAATTGCTGCCACATTGAAATTACCAGAAAATCAAACTGAAGAAAAAAAAATCTCTTACCTTTGAATGGTTTTTAGGAGCAGAATCTACAATATTGAGAGAGGATTTTAAACGCGTTCGTTTGGGAATATCTGCTTTTTATTTCTTCAGTCTAAACGTTCTGTTGATAGGGACGACATGCCCTTCTGTACTGAATATGTACCTTGTGGCCTATTTATTCAAATGGTTATCTTTTCACGAATACAAAGTTTGCCCCTTAATTCGTGCATTTTGCATGACTTTGTCTAAGGTTCCTTGGGGTCAATCTTCTTATCTCAGCAGGAATATTATTCTTGAGTTTTATTAATCTCTTAAGATTATTCATGTATAAACACTCCTTTAAATAACCCCACTGTTCTTCTACAAGTATGCATATGATATTATATAGCTAACGTCGGTTGATGTGTCATCTATACATATATAAAGGGCAGTTGCGTGTATCTATGTATGCCCAGAGGAAACTACGAAAATAAAACAATTACTAACAGAGTAAATTTATATACACATTCACTATCAGCAGATTTTTTTTATATATTCGGGAAAAAATTACTGACGTTCCAGCAATTAATTTTGAAAAAAAAATAAACAAGAACTCCAAATACTAGAAGCTTTATACATAAAACAATCAAACAATCCTTAAACAAAATTAATTTGTAATGCAGTACACACATTTTAAAATGCCTATAGCACCTTTGCCATCAATTCTCCTCCTTCCAGCCTCCACATCCATTAATATAATTTGAAAAACTGGAACACATCACCCCTGATGATGGCACTTCGAAGTTCCGAAAGTACTCGGGACATGAACTTTGGTGAATCCACGAATTCCGCCTAAATATTAAAAGTTGGCAAGAAAACTTGAAAACATCACAAATAAAATTGTTAAACAGGCGATGTGTTTTTTGTTTAATTCAACATGCATAAATGAACAAATGCTGCCCAAATACACACGCATATACACACACACACACACACACACACACACACACACACACACACACATACACACACACCACACATATATATTATATATATATATATAAATATATATATAAGTTTTGTTGAACTGTACAGACAATTCCTGTCGGACAAGTTTTTCGTTGATCCGTTTGATTTTTGTGCCCCCTCCCACATAAAATCACTACTGCAACGCTCCCTCAATGACTACCATTCCTACAATCTCCTACTACCAATGGTTATTACCTCCCGCTTCTAATTCCTTACTACTACTCGTTCTCGTTAAAAACGAGACACGAAATCATAACATCGTTTCCTACCTGAGGATGGCAACTTGTATTGCCGAAAGCGCTCGTTTTGAAACCTTTCGGGGATTGTTATACCAGTTACACCCCGACACCAGAAAGATGGCCCGAAAATTGGAACGGATCAACGAAAAACTTGTCCGACAGGAATTGTCTGTACAGTTCCACAAAACTAGTATAAAAGAAAAATGCTGCAAATACACTTATATATATATATATATATTATAATAATATATATATATATATATTGAGAGAGAGAGAGAGAGAGAGAGAGAGAGAGAGAGAGAGAGAGAGAGAGAGAGAG
Source organism: Doryteuthis pealeii (assembly GCA_023376005.1). NCBI lineage: Eukaryota > Metazoa > Mollusca > Cephalopoda > Myopsida > Loliginidae > Doryteuthis > Doryteuthis pealeii. The sequence goes on along the minus strand of CM042158.1, from coordinate 32,429,768 downwards.
ATTGGTTTCCTTATTTGGTTCCGTTGTGGCAATAGTAAGTAACCTTCAGATAGAAAACTTTATTTACAGCACAGACTGAGTGAACTCTTTCAATGTTGATTACAAAGTGTCTCGCAATGAACTCGTGACATTACAATTTACAACCCAAGGCTTGACCCCGAGAATAATTTCCTCGGCATTCATCAGGCTTTATGAAAGTCACCTTAGTAATTACAAAGGTAAAAGAGGAAGGCGACGTAAGATGCGCTGGGTGGGAGGGTTGCACGGAGGGTGGGGGTAGCGGAGCTTATTGTTCATGTTCGATTCCATTAAATGACGTTGCAGTCCAGAAATACTTAAACAGTCAAGTGGGCAACAATGTGAAGATTTCAACTGATTATTTGGGAAAGGAGAGAAGAATGGAAGAGACTTTCCAAAAGAATGGCCACAATGGCGACGCTCTACGTGTTAGGCGGGATTAAATATTTTCATGCATTTGGAAATTAAAGTGAATGAAATTTCGAATGAGGATGAAAGAAAGAAAGAGAGAGTGTGTGTCTGAGAGAAAGAGAGATAGAGAGAGAGAGAGAGAGAGAGAGAGAGAGAGAGAGAGAGAGAGAGAGAGAAAGAAAGAGAATGATGGGAAAAAGAACGAAAGAAATAGAGAGCGTGAAAACTGAGAGAAAAGAGAGAGAGAGAGAGAGAGAGAAATTATGGAAACCTAAAGAGAAAAGTGTGTATGTGTGTGTGTGTGTGTGTGAGTGAGTGAGTGAGAGAGAGAGAGAGAGAGAGAGAGAGAGAGAGAGAGTGAGTGAGATTGAGAGAGAGAGATAAAGAATAAAGAGTGAAAGAAAGAGAATAATGGGAAAAAAACGAACGAAATAGAAAGCGTGGAAACTGAGAAAAAGAAAGAGAGAGAAAGAAGAGAGAGAGAGAAGAGGGAGAAATTATGGAAACCTAAAGAGAAAAGTGTGTGTGTGTGTGTGTGTGTGTGTGTATGTGTGTGTGTGTGTGTGTGTGTGTGTGTGAGAGAGAGAGAGAGAGAGAAGAAGAGAGAGAGAGAGAGATTATCATCCCATATAATTATTATCGTATCACGCTGACAGCACGGATTCTCATAGCTGTTTTTCTATATTGCTGTCTATCCAACCGTTCCGATCGGCCATATCTCCAGTTAGGTCTTTCTTGCGGTATCCAGAATCAGTATATAGCTGATTTACGTATACTGTTACTGGTTAGCTGACACTGGTGTGTCCATGTGTGGGTGTTCACAAAACACCACCACTTATAAGTACTTACTTGCCATTCCGCCGAATCTATTTACTTATTTTACTTATCTAAAAGGAAGAATAAGAACAAAAAGAACAAATGAATATACGTCTTGTGTTTTCTCTAAGGAATAAGGACAACCTTGACATAATCAGACCAATGATCTTCTTGTAACTTCGAAAATAAAAAATAATATTACTAATTATAGGATACATCTTTTAAAATATTTATTCTCACACTGGAAACTTACTGTTAATGCAGATTTCAAAACCTTAGTCTATTAACCAATTGGGCCAATTATTACTGGGGTTGACATGCTATAATATCCAACTAACCAGAACCAGAACCTTTCAAACAGAACTGGCTTCCCCGGCAGTGACCAGCATTTCTTGTCCATCTTAATTGGTATATTAAGCACAAAACCCCGTTAAGTCTTTCAGTCATATCTTTCCACTTAAAAAGTAACACTTGCTCGTCAGTTGACTCGAAAACTCAAGTCCAACCGTTTCTCACTACTGTAAAAGACGTTCTTTTTTGACAGAACTCACCTCGACATTTATTTCTGCGGCCGAACCGTTTCAGTCAGCGGGGGTGACAGCAATCCTACCTCTCGCAATCAGGAGGTTGCGCCGTGATTGCCCGTCTTCGTAGTCAAAGGGATTAGAGTTCGCGTCAAACTAGACCAGCAATCCTACCTCTCGCAATCAGGAGGTTGCGCCGTGATTGCCCGTCTTCATAGTCAAAGGGATTAGAGTTCGCGTCAAACTAGACCAGCAATCCTACTCGCAATCAGGAGGTTGCGCCGTGCCTGTCCGTCTTCATAGTCAAAGGGATTAGAGTTCGCGTCAAACTAGACCAGCAATCCTACCTCTCGCAATCAGGAGGTTGCGCCGTGCCTGTCCGTCTTCATAGTCAAAGGGATTAGAGTTCGCGTCAAACTAGACCAGCAATCCTACCTCTCGCAATCAGGAGGTTGCGCCGTGATTGCCCGTCTTCGTAGTCAAAGGGATTAGAGTTCGCGTCAAACTAGACTAGACAGCAATCCTACTCTCGCAATCAGGAGGTTGCGCCGTGCCTGTCCGTCTTCATAGTCAAAGGGATTAGAGTTCGCGTCAAACTAGACCAGCAATCCTACCTCTCGCAATCAGGAGGTTGCGCCGTGCCTGTCCGTCTTCATAGTCAAAGGGATTAGAGTTCGCGTCAAACTAGACCAGCAATCCTACCACTCGCAATCAGGAAGTTGTGCTGTGATTGCCCGTCTTCGTACACAAACGGATTAGAGTTCGCATCAAACTAGTCACTAACTACATATGCCGCACGCCCCTCGTTTTTTTTGTGTGTGTTTTTTTGAACGACGAAAACGGACCGACTCATCGAAGACAGTCAGTTTCTCTCCATGCTGGTTGCTCGCCATGCCGACTTCTCGCCATGCCGCTTATTTCCACTACACTTGGATACAGACTTGATTATTGTTTTTGTTTTCAAGTCGTGTTTATTAATCACCGAATGCGTTGGAACATTATTTATGAGAACATCCAATTGTTCAAAAGCAGAGGAATCTTTTACCGCGAGCATTTAGTATGGAAGACTTTCATTCTTCAGTGGTTGAAGAACATAACAAAACATT
>CM042158.1:32404393-32424393 GCA_023376005.1 Doryteuthis pealeii | reverse complement strand
ATATATATATATATATATATATATATGTGTGTGTGTGTGTGTGTGTGTGTGTGTGTGTGCACCCACACGCACACTAAATGAATCGGAAGAGATTGGCAGGTGAATCAGAAAGAAAGAAAGAAATGAATGCTTTCTTCTGATTGCCATAGGCTACGTGGAGACGACCTGTTTACTTTGTCTTCTTTAATTATATCTGTTCACTCCCCAGGTGATGAGATGTGATGTCTCATGTCAGATTATATAAGATTCGAGATTTGAGCTTAGTGTTGGGCAATGTATTGCATAGTCATCTTCGCTTGTAAGCTTGTTCTTTTTCTCGGCCGGTGGTCGTCTAAGTTTGTATTCTTTCGTCGCGACACCACACTGTTCCATGTTCTTCACTGAGATGAATAATAAGATATGTTAAGATTTGTGTGGCCCTTTCTAGGCTTCAAGTGAGAGCACTTTACAGTGGAGACCCCTTGTGTTGAGTAGATGCTGATCTTTAGTGAAGAAACCTTTGGTTGTTCCTCAGTCTTTCTTAGCGTTGGGTAGAATCCTTTGGTTGAGCAGAGTCCTTGGTTGCAGATCCGTTCGTCCGTGTCGAATAAGTGCAAATTAACGGCTTCCAAGATTGGTGATTATGTAGTTAAGGAACCAAGTATTTGAATTGTTGATTGGCTGGCTTTGATCCATGCGCCCAGTAAGAGAAGAAAAAGGATATGCTACACAGTAAAAATAAATTAAGAAAGAAAGAGAGTAGGCGAAATTTAGAGATAAGGGGTAAGCACACGGAAACATTAACGCTAATCTCTTCCAATAGAACATAAAAGATGCAAAAAGGAAAGAATGAAAAAAACTGAAAGAGTTAAATTAAGATCATTATACTTTTTATATTGAACAATTAGTAATAGCTTTGAAGTAAACATATCAAATGTTGTAATAATTAGATTATGATTACTGTGGTATATCCACAGGTCCTGCTAGTCTAATATACAATTATATGGTCTGAAGAAAATATTTCTATCAATAACAACAATAATTTATTTGTACACATTTATATGGTCCCAAGTATTACTATTTAACATCAATAGTTCCCAAGTGATTGGATTATTTCCCTTACTTGCCGGTTTGTCCATAAGACCGCTAGATGGCGTTGTGAGCGGAGATATAAAAGGGAGTAGCACTAAAGTCACACTCACTTTTCTCTTAGACTCTCCAGCAGTTGTGTGTCCTATCCATTAGGCATTTCATTTTATATGAGATGCTCTTCACTTCTCAGCTTCGCAGAGGCCTAAAGTTGCGTCTTTTATTCACAGGAAAGGGTTACACAAGGCCTTTCCAAACAAGTAAGTGACGATCTACAAAAAAAAAAAAAAAAAACCCATTCCTATTAGGTATTTTATTCTAGTCACATTTATTCTTCGTATTCTTCCATCCTTTATTTGTATTTTTTGGAATAGTTTGTGTTATAAGGTGTTCTGGAATCCACCACTTAAACTTTATCTCTAAATTCGCCTACTCTCTTTCTTTCTTAATTTATTTTTACTGTGTAGCATATTCTTTTTCTTCTCTTTCTTGCTTTATAATAGAAACGGAATCGTCCATTATTTAGCTGAGGGGACAATGCTAATTTGGATGATCTTTTTTTTTTTTTACTAGTGTGTGTTGCAAGATGATAATAGTCGTATTTTTTAGGAATACCAGTATATTTATTAATAGAAATAGTTACTTGAAATTGTATAAACTGTTCAATTATTTGAGTGCAATTGGTTTGTTGATTGGTTGGATTTTACGGCATGATAACACTTGTTGGGTTATTTTATGCCAAAGACGTTTTTTTATTCATTCTCGATGGGTATTCATTTTTTACACTCATTTAAAAAAAAAACTCAATTTAGTTAAATTCATTTTTTTTCTATTTAATCCATAGATGGGACCATAACAGGTATTACCACCCCGGGCCTGATTGGTCTTGGAAGTAATAGCGATGAACCGGCCATATATATATATATATATATGCCCCCCTAAATTCATTAATCATTAACTAATTAATTTTCAAAATTAGGTATGACTTCAATTAAGCACATATCATTCAAAAATTGTCGGCTAAAAAGCCATATTAAACACATTGTTTCTTTACTTACTCTCATACTGTCGTGTAGCAAGTCAATAAAAAGTGGAATATAAATAAGTTCAAAACACACGAAGAATCTAGTAATGGCCAGCTAGTGTAACGGTTAGAGTCCCCGCCTGTCAGCTTGGCAGTCGAGGTTTCAATTCACACACGGAGCTGTCTCCCATGTATATAACCTTGCTGATGAGACCTAATAGGTCGAAATGTACATTCAGGGATTGACATTTTCTCGATTTGTTTAGCCTTATATTTGAACATATATGCCCGCCTAAATTCATTAATCATTAACTAATTAATTTTCAAAAAATTAGGTATGACTTCAATTAAGCACATATCCTTCAATATATATATATATATATATATATATATAATATATATATATATATATAAGTATAGATAAAAGGATATGAAAAAAACACAATATGCTGTTAAAGTGAAAAGATTTTATATCATATTCATAGCTAATATTGAACAATATTTCGATTTATAAATATCATCTTCAGAGCTTGTTTATACTCCAAACTTATCAATAGCGGAGACGAAAGACAAGCTCTGAAGATGATTTTTATAAATCGAAAAACAAGATCTGAAGATGATTTTTATGAATCGAAATATTGCTCAATATTAGCTATGAATATGATATAAGTCCCGATATCGCTATACAAGGTGTGTCGAGATTTTTTCTACTTTTTTGACACACCTTGTTATCTGAAAAAATAAGGTTCCACGCATTAATTTTTCAGAATACAAGATGTGTCAAAAAAGTACCAAGTTTAAACTTGTATTTACTAAGATAGAATTGAAGAATGGATGGAATGAGGGTTGCTAAGATTATTGTGTTAGGAATTGAAAATGTTTTGTATATTATTGCCCGTATTAAATGGCAATATATCTATAGGTATATATATATATTATATATATATATATATATTATATATATATATATATATATATATATATATGGTGTGTGTGTGTGTGTGTGTGTGCGAGTGTATTTGCGTGTATATTTAGTAGTTATACTGGTATACACATTTCATATAAGCTATCTATTGATAGTTTCCATTCTAAAGGAAGCCAAAATGTCCAGCTGGTAAAGTCCCAGCTGGGTATCTGATTATCCAAGTTCCAACATGACGGGCCGAAGTACGTAAGAGTGCTCCCCCTGTGATGCCTCGAGGACTAATAGCGATTGCTGCCAACCTAAGACGTAGAAGACGAGAAAGAAAGTCTCTTTTATCCCTTAGGGGAATCTGTGGCTAACAGGCTACTTATTTCAGCCAAATAAGGACGCTGTTTTAACGCGAGTCCTTTGCAAAGATTTCGACTCAAGCTGTCAGTGTATCGCTTCATCTTGTTCCACTCCCAGACAAGATGACGGCGGTGGATTACAACGAGTGCAAAACCGTGTTGTAAGTCGAACAATCAATCAAAAAGCACACATATTATGAAAATCTCAATTTAATCAAACGCCCTGGTGGCTGAGATAGTTGTGTATTTTTTTTACTATTGGCTGTCGGTGCTCTTCCAATAATAGATCTCGGTCGGTAGAGCGTTCGGCTAGAAATCACAAGGATCCTAGTTCGATACCGGCCCTCGCCAACTCAGCGTATGTGTAGCACGGGGATCTGTACGGTAAAGTAAGTACCTGATGGTAGGTATGGCGCTCCACCTCAGACGCAAAAACAATCTCCTTGGTCTAGCTCTAATAAAAAGGGGATAGACTCTCTCGCTGATAGGCTGATACCGACTTTAAGCCTCCCCGACGACTTTACTTTATTGATCTACTATTCATGGCATGTGATCTACTAGGAAAAAAAAAGACAGGGTTAGAGTTAGGGTTAGGGTTTAGGGGTAGTTTAATGAGAAAATAATGGGTAGTTAATGGGTAGATCACATATTGGAATGTAAAGAACTGAGTAGATCACATATTGGATTAGAAACCATTCGGTAGATCACATATTGGAGGAGCGCCTGGTTGTCTTACGTTACGCACAGGTAATCTATCTATGCACATATAAAGAGCAGTTAGTGTCTATGTATGTATGTCCGAATATGAGCAGTGTGACCAGACCCTGTTGTCAAAGGCAGGTTTGATCAACAAAATCACACGAAATCACATGAGAACTACCTGACTGCATTGGGTTTGAATACTGAAGATTAGGTTGTTTTTTGTTTTTTTGTTTTTTTTTTGTTTTTTTTTTATAAGAAAAATAAAAAATGTAATAAAATAGAGTGTATTTAGAATGAATTATCATACTGTGGTATATCAACATGTCCTGCTAGTATTTTATAATACATAAAGTTAGAGTAAGCTCCCTTATTTTACGGACATGCTCTTTTTTTCTTTTCTTAATTACATAGCCTGGACGGGTTTATATGGAGGATGAGCTGTTGCCCATGCAGCAAATCCCCCCTCTCCATACTGCCGCTGTGATCCGAAAGAGAAGTTAAGTGACCAATGCAGTTTGGCAACGGTAGTGTCGCAGGAGTTAATTGATAGCACTGAATTTCAGCATCACACCACCTTAGGGACTCCAGCTCCTGATTTACTTTCGGGGTTTATTCCCCTAGCCTCTCCTTGAAAGGCAGCAGAGGTTTTGTGCCAGACTTCTCATTGAGTTGATGGATTGCCGACCAAGGCTAAGGAGCCCCTTCTAACCCATTTGGGGATTTATGCGAGTAGTAAGTACCCCAATCCTACTACTATCAGTGTTCCTGAAAAATGCAAGTCAGGATCTAAAAAGTAAAGTCTCTACCATGCCACACTCTAATTCCCAGCATGATGCCCATCCTGAGGACTTTTTTTTATGTTTCTTGCTACAACAAAAGCGTGCCGAAGAGCTGGTGGACTTAAGCTACACTGTTCGTTGCTACCCGACACATGTCACGACGGACCCCAACAAACACATCCGACCCTTCTCAAGTCTGGCAAAAGATAGGCCGAATTGTCTTTATTTCTGTTTGTGTCCTACCATTTACCCATAGCTGGAAGGAGAATAGTTGTATTCATAACTTTCTAGCGTTCATGTGTTCATTTTATATGACTATAAACATTACTCGACGTGCGTCTCATTATGTGTATGCGATAGGAATACGGGATAGCATATCGTTGTGTACAAATTATTAAATGTAAATAGTTTCATGAATCTAGATAATTACTAGACCAACGACCGGCTTTGAATAACCTAACAAGAGTTGATATGCCGTAAAATCAACCAGCAACAATAACTATTACAGAACGGTCGCCTCCGAGGTACACAACGGTTAGTAACTCATACAAACAAAAGTAAATCTGCTCGGCTCAGCTATTTTTTTAGAAAGTATATATATATATATATATATATTGTGTGTGTATGTGTGTGTATGTGTGTGTGTGTGTATATATATTAGGTGTGTCAAAAAAGTCTGAAGGCTTTTGTACTTTTTGACACACCTTGTATTCTGGAAAAAATAACGTTCCATGTATTGTTCATTTCTATCTTGGTAAATACAGCTTCAATCTCGCTACATTTATGACATCTTGTATTCTGAAAGAAAAATAACGTTCCATTCATTATTCATTTCTATCTTGGTGAATACAGCTTCAATCTTGATACATTTATGACACATATTGTATTCTGAAAGAAAAATAAGGTTCCATTCATTATTCATTTCTATCTTGGTAAATACAGCTTCAATCTTGATACATTTATGACACACCTTGAATATATATATATATATATATATATATATATATATATAGATTACGTTTCACTGATTCGAAAATGGTTTGCACTCTCCACCCCCATTAGCCTGGGGGCCAATGTCTTTATTGGCTATCCAACTGGGGCCCCTAGCCGATATTTTGAGGACTAATTGGATATAACATACGCACCTGTTATCTTCCCTGGAGACCTTAACTGGCTCGGGACGTTTTCTCTTCGACAAGAATCTGCTCTTAGGAATTTTACGCATAAATGTCCAGATAATGTTTGATTTCGGGAAAGATAATACCACCAGTGTAATGGAATGCTGAGAAACGCGAAAATGGCTCTTCGGGGTAAAAGGCTTTATTATCGAAACATTAAAATATCATTGGATACAGATCTTAGTCCTTTGGAATTTCAGCTTCCTGCTGTTTCATCGAGAGGGAGACGCGCGTTAATGCAATCCGCAAAAACAGGGCAATTAACTTATAATTTCCCAAAGCATCAGCATTGAATGTGTGTCTAATTAGCTCTCAATTTTCATCCAGAATTCTTTTATTATGGATTTGATATTGTGTGTGTCGAAGGTGGACGCACAATGGAAAAGCTGCCTGCTCGCTCTAAACTGACAGTGTTGATTAAGCCATGTGAAAATGAATAGATACCCGAGACTTGCAATATATCCGGTGATAATTATTCAATTACGCTAGACGTTGGCGGCTAAGTCAAATTTCTTTCGGGGACAATGTATTCAGCTTTATTCTATTCGCTCGAAACGAATTAGTTATTCAGATAATACTAAAGTACCCGTCTACGGAATTCTTAAATCAGCAACAGTAATATATATATATATATATATATATATATATATATATATATATATATATATATATATATATTTATATATATATAATCATGACGTTGGTGGAGAAATGCACAGCGGATGTGCAAATGACGAAGCGATCGCATAGCTTACACGCTTTTTGGGACAACAATACTTCCGGTTTGAATTTAAATTATTTTTTGGCTTCTCTCTCGATGAGTCCGGATTAAAAACAAGCTCTGATGATGATTTTTTTTATAAACCGAAATATAGTTCAATATTAGCTATGAAAATGATATGAAATATTTTCATTTTAACAGTATTGTGTTTTTTTATACCCTTTTATCTATCTATCTATCTATCTATCTATATATATATATATATATATATATATATATATATATATATATTATATATATAAATAGATAGATAAAAGGGTATAAAAAAAACATACTGTTAAATGAAATATTTCATATCATTTTCATAGCTAATATTGAACTATATTTCGGTTTATAAAAAAAAATCATCATCAGAGCTTGTTTTTAATCCGGACTCATCGAGAGAGAAGCCAAAAAATAATTTAAAGATAGATAGATAGATATATTTAAACTACACTGTTATTCTATATATATATATATATATATATATATATATATATATATATATATTTTTCTGTATGTGTTTGTGTGTGTGAAATGAGAGAGAGAGAGAGAGAGAGAGAGAGAGAGAGAGAGAGAGAGAGAGAGAGAGAGAGAGAGAGAGAGATTAAGGCATTGAACAACTGATGAAAAAAAAATTGCTAGCTGCTGAGTGTGTTTACCAATTTACTCAAGATTAAAATTGATATTTCTTGGATTACAGATCAATTCGTGTGCAGGTTCCAAATTAATGTGTGTATCAACAGTATTCAGTATTCATAATAATACACTGCATATCTTTAATAGGCATTAACATAAGACACGACTTTTCTATGCACACCATTATAGATACTAGCAAAAAACACCTTCCGGGCGGTGTAAACATTAATTGGCTATTTCCTAGTTGAGTAACATGATAATACAGATTAAACAGAACTCAATTTATTTATTTATTTTCCCATTAAACTAACCCTAAACCCCAACCCTAGCCCGAACCCGAACCCTAAATCCTAACCCTACCCCCCCTAATTGAGTAAGATATTACAGGTTGACCCAGAAAAAACAGAACCCACACATTTTGTAATAAAACTGTTAATTTTAACTAGGGGTTAGGGTTAGGGTCAGGCTTTAGGGTTAGGGTTAGGTTTAGGGTTTAGGGTTAGTTTAATGGGAAAATAAATAAAATTTGGGTTCTGTTTTTTCTGTGTCACCCTGTAATATCATGTTACTCAAGTAGGAAATAATTCATAGATGTTTAAAACAAATTACCTGAGGTGGGGAATTAAATAGATAAAATAAAACGTTTAACATTCTTAAGAAATTAATTACATACTTAAAAAAGCATCATATTCACTCTAACCCACTGAGATATTTGGTTCGTTTTACGACAGTAAGAAACACGAACATATTTATAAAAATGTAATATCTAATCATTCAGTCTCCTATCTTTAAAGAAAAATTAAAATCGAAGGAGTAAAATATATTTTGCTTGTGTGTGTTTGTGTTTGTGTGTGTGTGTGTGTGTGTGTTGTGTGTGTGTGTGTGTGTGTGTGACATTTACCATGTATCCGGGTCAAGCTCAAGGCCCTATTAATGTGGGACAACCCACGAACCGAAGCTTGTGTGAGGCAGAGACAAAAAATACTTTGATCCCGTCGGCATTCCCCCTCAAGAGCGGCGCCTCAGGCACCGGGCAATAAACCCAGCCCTGTCCCTTTAAACCGAGGGGCAGGTGTTGCCTGGGGATCCCCTGGGATTAACGCTGTTAATCTTATCATCGGTTCAGGACCGAAGCCACAGGACTCCCGTCCGAGGGCAGGTGCTTTGTGTTTGTGTGTGAAATATATATGTGAATATATATATCTATGCATATATATATATATATATATATATATATATATATATATATGTGTGTGGGGGGGTATGTACAACGCATTTATGTATGTATGTGTCTGTGTATGTGTTAGCTCAGTCGGTAGAGCCTTCGGCTAGAAACCACAAGGTTCCTAGTTCGATACCGGTCCTCGCCGACTAAGCGTATGAGTAGCACATGGATATGTGCGGTAAAGTAAGGAGCTGATAGTAGGTGTGGCGCTCTACCTCAGATGCTAAAACAATCTCTTTGGTCTAGCGCTATTGAAAAGGGGATAGACTCCCTCGCTGATTGGCTGATACCGACTTTAGGCCGCCCCGACGACTTTACTTTTTACTTTATATAGTGTTTATGTGTATAGTTAAAGAAACGACAATTGTTTCTTTGTTTGTTTGGTTGGTTGGTTGGTGAACTTTTACTGCATCTCAACCCTTATTGGATTATTTTATGCCAAAGATATTTTGTTTTATCCATTCTTGATTGGTATTCAATTTTTTCTAACTCAATTTTTGAATACATTTATAATACTGATTTTTCATCTATTTAAACCAGAGATGGGTGCCTAACAGATATTATTAGTAAGGGTAAGAGTTGACCTGGGAGTAATGGGGCTAAAGCTGTACTCCTTAACCACCAGAGTGTTGCATGTGTTTATATTAGTATTAAAACCCGTGTGTCCGGATTTGTTTGCTTACCCATACGCCTGTCCCCTCCCCCAACCATTCACCCATTTGGACGCAAATGCAAACTTTTCAATTTCCGTCCGAACATCAATCCACTCAGTCTTAGAGAGAATGAACAATCATCCCTTACCATTGTTACCGATAGATTTGTTCGGATCATTACTTCTCTCAAAAAGAGGGAGGCGGGACTTGTGAAAAGAGGGCAAAGTAAAGTCAGCCCCACCCCCACCCCCATTCGTCGCCTCCCCCCCAAAAAAACCACTGCCTTCGGCCTTCATCTCATCACCGAGCCACAGGGGTTTGGAACGAGAGTTTCCTAAGCGATTATTACCTTTATTATATCTGCCGTCTATTAATGATAACTTTGCCGAGCCAAAACTACGATGGCTCTCGGAAGCTGCTGTCGGCCAGGAAAGATAATTACGTTCTGTTGTCCACACGGCGAATGCATTGAAGTTTTCTCATCTCAATGTGCGAACTAGAACAATAGAAACAATAAAGTCACACACACACACACACACACACACACCACACACACACACACACATAGTCTCTCTCCCTCTCTGTATCCCTCTCTCTCTCTTCATCGGCCCTCTCTCTCTCTCTCTCTCTCTCTCTCCCATCTCTCTCTCTCTCTCTCTTCTCTCTCTCTCTCTCTCTCTCTTTCGATAGTGGCAGGGGTCAAGCTGTGGTTTACCGATCTCACCTTAGAGCATGTGTGACTCTTAGCTGAGTGGACGATTAAAACCACTACTTAAGGATATAAGCCATTAGTAGAAATTCTGAAGCAGTCTGGTTGGTGAGACTCGGTAGCAAATACGTTTCCGAAGAGGAAAAAGTTTATTTTTGATAATAGAAGCCAGCATCATTTGCGACCAACCACTCCGCACGAGTTGGATACGACACAAGGCAGTGAAGTTTAACAGGTTTGAATTCAGAGTTTTCCTTCTCCGAGACTAGTTACCTAGCCAAGCTTAAAGAACCCAAACTGCCCTACTATTTAGCCATAGAGGGTAGCAGAGTAGCTGGATGCATATATTTACCAAGGGGGTTAGTGCTATCTAAAATGCGAACAGTCTCACCCTGGAATTGTTCTCGAGTCAACGCTCATTTCCTACGTATATAAAATCACGTGCCACAATGCGTGGTTAGTATATAAATATATCATCCTCACGTCACGCTATTAGTACGGATTACCATGACTCTGTCTGTCTGTCTCTCTCTGTCTCTGTCTCTGTCTCTCTCTCTAACCATCACTATCAGTTATTCTGCATCCAGAATCAGCACACAGCTGATTGATGTAGGTTCTTGCTGGTCGACCTGCACTGTTCTGTTCATACGTAGTTGTAGCTGGGAGAACGTCACTTATATGTTCGTTCTTGCTTCTCCATCATTTTATAATCTGGTTCGCCTCACCTGGATGGTTTGCATATTAGACGGCAGGTGACTGTACTGTTGTTTGCTTGTGAAAATGCTCCCAGGATTTTGTTTAAGGTAGCGCAGCTCTCATCTTTTGTTTAAGGTTGTGCAGCTCTCATCTTGCCACTTCTCCAAGCGCTTCGTTAGGATCCATGTGGTGCTGCCGTACTGTAGTACTGATACGGTTGGACAGAATTCTTGTTCTCTTTCTCTCTCTCTCTCTCTCTCTCTCTCTCTATATATATATATATATATATATATATATATATATATATATATATATGCACATACAAATACGTGTGTGTGTGTGTGTGTGTGTGTGTGTAGAAAAATATAATATGTGAAATAAAATTTGTAAAGACGATTTCTTAATATTTGAATATTGAATCGCGGTTTAAAATGTTTTGATTCTTAAATCTTATTATAATGGAGATGTGTGTTTTCCTGTCTGTAACCGAAACTATATTGCTACTCAAGTCACAATTCCCTTTGTTATTAATGTCCCTTTCTCAATGATTTTATTTTAATTTAAACCTCAATTATTAATAAAATTGTTTTACATTATTAATACTGTTAACCATATCCACATACTAATAACATGCAATTATATTTATATATACAACAAAATAGTGGTTTACAGTGTGAACGAGAAGGATAATTTGCATATTGATATTAAAAAATTGATTTTAATAAATATGTGCTTAGTATTATTGATTTCTAACTGTTTGGTTTTGTTTTAATGAATATAAGCAAAAGTCTCTTCAATGAATCTTAAATGAAATCCATTAACAAGAAAAAATAACTGTCATTTTATTCTTTACTTCCTCTTTTAACTAAATACTTAAATTTGAAAAAATAACAATGAAAGACGAGAGTGATGGAAGAGTAAGTTTCAGTTGTTCTATTTATCGATTGTGTGTCTGTCTCTCTCAAATATTTTTATCTGCATTCTTATTTAGTTTCATTAGCCTTTCTAATTTGATATAATATTTTATTACATTAAAACTTAAATACTTGCACCCGGAGGGTGCATATATTTGCTAGTATATATAAAATATTTGATACATAAATCTGCCAATATCACACCGCGATATTTGAATCTTTTCAATAAATTGTATATATATATATAATATTATATATATATATATATATATATATATATATATATATATATATGTGTGTGTGTGTGTGTGTGTGTGTGTAGGTGTGTGTGTGTGTGTGTGTGTATTTGATAATTGTAACGCTTTAATCGAAGAGTTAATATGCAAATATTGATAATTCATCTTCATAACTCCATTATTTTTTGCATTTGTTTATTTTATTTTTCCACATACTTTCTTCTTCATTTCTATTTCTTCACACACACACACACACACGCATACACACACACGCGCGCGCGCACACGTATATACATACAGACACACATACCTATATTGTCATTCACATACAGTCCTCGTTTTCCCTTTCACGGCTCACCAGTGTGACTAGACAAGGCAGGGTGCTTCAAGCTGGGTCCGAAACACGGCCAAGTTGTTATCCGACGGACATTTTACCCCCGCACCATCTACACACCGACTTTTTTTTAGTGAAATGTTATTGTTATAAACATACTAGGCCTCTAGTGAGTGCTCTATCCGTTTTAAGGAACACTATGCATATATATATATATATATATATATATATATATATATATCAACAGAGAGTGATATTAATGCACACATAGGGAAGGCACTGTCTGCTACAAACAGATTATCAGTGATATGGAAATAAGATCACACTGACAAGTTAGACCAACAATTCTTCTAAGTCGTAGTTGTATCAGTGCTACTGTATGGCTGTGTCATTGGAACCCTAACAAAGAGCCTTCAGAATAAGCTCGATGGGAGCTGCACAAGAATGATGCGTGCGATCCTGAACAAATCGTGGAAACAACACTCCACAAATTGTACGGCCAATTGCCTCCTATCACACAAACCATCCGAGTGAGACGATCAACACCCGCTAGGCCGTCCTGCAGATGTAGGGCCGAACTCATAAGTGACTTATTCCCTGCGGAAACTCGTACATGGACATGCCGGCTCGGAACGTTCAGCAGAGACTTACATTGACCAGCTCTGCGAGGATACTGGATGCTGCGCAGATGACACACTGAGGACAATGAATGGTAGGGAACGATAACGAGAGATTGTCATGAATATAAGTGCCCCTAGCGCGAAATGATGATGATGATGAGGAGGAGGAGTAGGATGATGATGATGATGATGATGATGATGTACCTTAGGTTTAATTTATTTTTAATACGACATAGTATTATACTGGTTGTTAAAAGGAAAATGAATTTCGAACACGTCACAAATAAACAGTCAAGTAATTCCACTAAGGGGAGGGGTGTTTGTTGTGTAATGGTTACAGTCGTAGGGAATGAACACGGTGAACTGAGTTCAAATCCTGGACGTGGCAGTTTGCATTTTGCATTTTAGATAGCGATATTACACCTATGAAAAGAATGAATCCTATTATTTTCCCTTCAGCTATTGGTAGATAGTAGGACAAACTGGGCCCTTTAACCTTGTTATGGCAACCGGCCTAAGAGAAAGAAAACTTTGAAGGTAACCCTCTCAAACTCCGCTTAAAACATTGACCTTGTGTCGCATCTTGCTGTGGCAGAGGAGTAAGTAAGTATATATATATATATATATATATATATATATATATATATATATATATATATGAGAAGTAAACAAACAAACAATGTGTTTGATATGGCTTTTTTAGCCGACAATATTTGGGAGAATATGTGCTTAATTGAAGTCGTACCTAATTTTTAAAATTAATTAATAATTAATGAATTAGGCGGGCATACCTATTCAAATGTAAGGCTAAACCATTTTTCTCGATTTGTTTAGCCTTACATTTGAATAGGTATGCCCGCCTAATTCATTAATTATTAATTAATTAATTTTCAAAATTAGGTACGATTTCAATTAAGCACATATTCTTCCAAAAATAAAGACATGTGTAAATGCATCATATAGGTTGATTTATCACTTTTAAAAATATCAAACTCTCCAACAGCAAAAGTTGTGTGTTGCTATAATAAATTCAGGAGGCGCGTGGTGTAATGGTTAAAGTCATGGGAAATGGACTCGTCTCCCCGAGTTCAAATCCTGGATGTGGTAATTGCATTTTACTTAGCGCTAATACCCTTGGGAAAGTTATGAAACCTACTCTCCCTCCAGCTATGGATAAATAGTAGGGCAGACTGTGCTCTTTAACCTTGGTTAGGCAACCGGTCTAGGAGAAGGAAAACTGTTGAACATCGCTTAAGAAATTGACCTTTTGTTACATCCTGCTCGTGCAGAGAAATATATACACACACACACATATATATATATATATATATAATATATATATATATATATATATATATATATAATAAATTCTGATACCAAAAATGATCTCTGACTTCCAACATTGTTTGAGGAAATAGTATCAAATTTCGTCAATTGAAATGCTCTAAAAATCCTCGTTTTTGCAATATTTGGCCAAAAAATGGTTTGAAAATTTAGCAATTTCAAGATTTCAAGATTTAAAACAGAAATTTATTTTACTAAGATGAAACGAATTTATTATTACTAGAATTAAAATTGAAAATAGTCTCCCATCATTACCAACATCTCCTTTATGCTACTTTATATTTCATAAATTAAGCTGTAACAAGGATAACCTTTTAAAAGATTTAAATCTATTTCCTCAAGTGAAGGCAAAGTTTTGAAGAAAAAAACATTTTTTGGTTAATTTCTAATGTTAATTTGCAACTTTTGCCACAGTTCCAGAATCGACCTACCCTAATGCACATACATACGCATGTCTGTCCAGATGTCTATTGTTAGCGCTGCTTTCTATCCAGTGCAATCACTACGGTGTCCAGTCAGTATTTCAGGGATTGAACATCACTGTGTGCCTTCGGCCATTGCCTTTATTCCTAAACACTAGACTCAGTTCGGTGCCGATGCTGGTGAATTGTACTGGTGATTATTACCATTATTGAATTCTCAGGTCTATTAATGGCAGTGCCAAGTGGCAAGACAAGAATTGTGCCCGATGAACTTGTCGGTCGCAAAGAGATAATTAAAGATGACATCATGGTGAAGCCAGTCTCAAAAGAATTTTCATTTCCCTCGTCTTTCACAGAACAATGCCGAGTAACAACAAGGAGACATTACTCTATCATATCCTGTGGCGGAATCAGTGTGGGTCGCGCATCAAGAGATGATCGTGAAATGACCACTGCCTTGTCCACAACACGAAAATCGACTTCAGTGGGAAGTTCTACTTCAAAATTTCAATATATTGAAGTTTTGACCCTAATAAAGTCGTCGGTGTGGTCTAAAGTTCTTATCAGCGAGACAGCAAGGGAGTCTATCCCCTTCTCTTTAGCTCTAGATCAAGGAGATTGTTTTTTTAGCTTCTAAGTTGGAGCGCCACACTCGGTGTGGCCTAAAGTCAGTATTGGCTAGACAACGAAGGAGTCTATCCCCTTTTCACTAGCTCTAGATCAAGGAGATTTTTTTAGCTTCTAACTTGGAGCGCTACACTTGGTGTGGCTTAAAGTCAGTACCAGCAAGACAGCGAAGGATTTTATCTTTTTTCACTAGCTCTAGATCAAGGAGATTGTTTTTTAGCTTATAAGTTGGCGCGCCACACACGCTGTGGCCTAAAGTCGGTATCAGCTAGACAGTGAGGGAGTCTATCCCCTTTTCACCAGCTCTAGATCAAGGAGATTGTTTTTTAGCTTCTAAGCTGGAGCGCCACACACGGTGTGGCCTAAAGTCGGTATCGGCTAGACAGCGAGGGAGACTATCCCCTTTTCACTAGCTCTAGATCAAGGAGATTGTTTTTTAGCTTCTAAGTTGGAGCGCCATACTCGTTGTGGCCTAAAATCGGTATCAGCTAGACAGCGAGGGAGTATATCTTCTTTTAACTAGCTCTATATAAATGCATTTTCACTTAGAACTAATACCCTTGGGAAAGGTATGCATCCTACTCTCCCTCAAGCTATGGATAAATAGTAGGGTAGACTGGGTGCTTTAACGTTGGTTAGGCAATCGGTCTAGGAGAAGAAAAACTCTGAATTCAAACCTGTTGAACTCCGCTTAGGAAATTGACATTGAGTGCGGAGAGGTTCGTATATATATATATATGGTGGGTATTTACCGAACCCGTTTGCCATGGGTGGGCTGTGACTCAGTGCCGCAAGTATCGGGTGTCATGCGGGGATCGAACTCGTTATCCAGCGGTAATAGATCTTTGAGACGAGGTTCTTTTCAAATTCCCCATGATGGGGAACCCATGAATTAATTACATGTCACAAAGTATTTTTCTATTTTATGACCACCATTTGTTGGTAACCTCCTAACCTTGGCCGGGTGTTGAAAACGTGGCAGTGTCAAAGCTATGCTCTTCAGAACTCAAGTTCCTGGTAGGGCCTCCCAAGCGAATTAGTCTGTCACCAAGTGGTATTAGGGCCACAACCCGGCTAAAGGGGTTCTGGTGAAAATCCAAAGTGTGTCTCCATTATTTGTCTGGAATAAATGGCTTTTGGCATACTTGTCACTGCACCTGAAGAAAATTTGCGGCAAACTAGGGCATATTTTACCCTTGCCCGAGATATGTATGAGGGGTTTAGGGACCACTTGTGAATTTCCTATTCCAGTATAACTCTTTTCATGAGTTCACTAAATGTCCTGTTCATTCGGGATATAGTGAATTCATTGGATGGAGCCGGCTCAACCGACCCAGGGCGAAGGCCGTCATAACAACGACAACAACAACATTATTTGTTTGCACACATTCATATAGTTTCAAGTATTCTTAGCTATGGCATATCAACACCTTATGTAGTAATTAATATCGTAATAGGATTAAGTTGTAACTGTTAACTAGTATTCATTACTATATTCTAAACTTGAAGTGGCTACTCAGCATCGCCTGAGTAAAGCGAGGTGTAAAACATTAATCTCGCAGATCCAATATGGTTGGATCGCGAGTTGGATCCTCGCACGGTCCTTCATTAAAATTAATACACAAAAAAAGGGCTTGCGTTTCACTCTGAAAATAGAAATGACGGTCTCCTATTTAAAATATTAAATAGAAAAACAAATTCTGTGTTGTTATCATTTGGATTTTATTTTTTACTTATCAATATCACTCAAATCTTCATTATATTTTCTCAATCCCCCCCCCCAAAAAAAAACAACAACAATATCTGGTGATAGTGAATGTGCATATATATTTATTTTGTCGCTAATTGTTTTGGTTTTATGTAGTTTCAGCCGGACATACTGTAATAGGTAACTGAGTTACCTCCCCCCCCTTCTAATAACTATATAAACTGATCAAAAATCTACCACTGTATTCTATGCAGAATAAAGCTTCTGCAGGTCTGACCGTGTTTGTTTGCTTACTACCATACATGCATACACATAACAAACTGCCCTTTATATATGTATAGATGTCAATTTCACTTTCAATAACGCTTTTTATTTGTTTTTTTTTGTTTTGTTTTGTTTTACGGCATATCAACCTGGGTCATTTAATGCCGATAAAGTTTTGAAATAAATCAATTCTTAATGGATAATACAATTTTTTTATAAATACATTTTTCTATTTAACCCATAGATGGGACCCTAACAGGTACTCCCACTTCAGGTCAGAGTGGACCAGGGAGCAATGGTGATGAAGGGATACTCCACATTCCCCAAACCTCCAAAACTGGAACCTCACCATCAGATAGAGTTTAACGTCATTCCCAGGACATGTAGACCCTCAGCCACCGCCTTCTAGCACCCATATGATAAAAAGGGGTTGGGGCTTGCCATGAGGGCAATATGGTTGGGAAAATCATATAGGTGCTAGGGCTTGACGTGACCAGCCGATTGATCGGAGGGAGCCTCTCCGATCGCCCGTTTAGCCCAAGATAGGGCCAAAGTGGAGTATTGCATGTCATGAACTGCTCATCCACCTAGGCTCTATCCTTAAGCATCACGGGTCGCCACCCACGGCCAAGAGGTGGCCCCATTGGGGGAGTCTTACCCCTCTGCAGAGGTGTGGTCGGTGCATTCTAACGCCCCAGCCGACAGGGCGGCTTTTTATTTGTATGCTATGATATCCATTATTCCAATCTAATTCAAATAAATTGCAGCTATATGTTTTCAATTACTTCCAGTTATATGCTTTCAAATAATTGCAGTTATGTGTTATCACGTATTCCTATCTAATACTTATAATCTATGTATAATCATATATTGTATCAAGTATTATTACGTAATGCTAATAATTTAGATACAATTAAATATTTTAAGGTAATTAATATTGATGATAATTCTTAGTAAACAATTATAGTTTCAAGTATCTATTCTTGATAGAAATAAAATAAAGATAAATATTTAAAAAAAACAAACAAATGTTTTTGTTATTATTAGTACTAGCAAATATATGCGCACTCCGAGTGCAAGTATTTAAGTTTTAATATAATAAAATTATATAATAAATTAGAAAGGCTAATGAAACTAAATTAGAATGCAGATAGAAATATTTGAAACAGAGGCAAGTATGATCGAGAAATTAAAGAACTGAAACTTACTCTTCTATCACTCACATCTTTCATTGCAAAATATTCCTAATTTAACTATTAAGTTAAAATAAGAAGAGAAGAATAAAATAACAGTTAATTCTTCTTGTTAATGGATTTCTTTTAAGATTTATCCCCGACATTTTTGCTCATATTCATTAAGATAAAAGCAAACAATTAGAAATCAATAATACTAACCACATATTTATTAGAATCAAATATTTAATATCAATATGCAATTTAGCCTACTTTTTCATACTGTAAACCTCTATTTTGTAGTATATATAAATACAATTGCATGTCGTTAGTATGTAGATATAGTCAACTGTATTAATAATGTCAAACAATTATATTAGTATATTATTTTATCAAATTGTTATCAAATTTATAGTATAATATACGAATAATTTGATATTCGATCCGCTACGCTTTGAATTATTTTTTTTCAGGATTATCTATCGCTTTAACTAATTTGATTAATTAATTTATTTTATTTTATTTATTTATTTATTGCTTTGAAATATTAATTAGAAATTTTTAAAAAATCAGTCATTTATATTTTATTTAAAAGAATATAGTTAATCATTGAATTATGTGATGTTATTCCCTCTACTCTGACGAAAAAAAATTCCCTGACCTCCCACCAGGCGGGATTAAAATAAGATCTTTTTATGTGGTGACTTTTATGAGTCATCCTGCGAGGATCGAACTCGCTATTCAGTAGTAATAGATCTGCAAACGATTATTAAACCATTTTTTCCCTCCTCTACCCGGGCTTCTTCGGTTAGCCGCTGCTAATTATAATATGTAGCCAAGATATAGGAATAGAATTTGAAATTGAAAAATGCACCATGCTAGTGATAAAAAAAAAAGAAAGAAAATTAATCAACAGAATATAACTACCAAATCAGGACACTATAAAAATATTTAGAGGAAATAAAAGTTACAAATATCTAGGATTTTTAGAAGTGAACACAATCAATCAAACAGATGATAGGAAAAGTTTTTTTTTAAATACCTCAGAATAAATAAATGCTAGAAACCAAGCTCTGCGGCAGACATTCAGCAATGGAATAAATACCTATAAGATATTCTGTGCCATTCTGAAAATAGATAAAAGCGAAACTCAGGCAGGTTGATACAAAATTGATGACAAGACAGAATGCTTTACACCCGAGAGACGATAGATATAGGCTATATGTATCAAGAAAGAAAAGTGGTAGAGGTCTTGCCAGCATAGAGGACTGCGTAGATGCTACAATCCAAGGACTCGGAAAAATACACAAAAAAGAGCAAAGAAAGATTACTTATAGCAGCCAATAACAGCAGCTGCAACATATGGATTATCAGAATAACAACAAAAACAAGCAAATGGAAATGGAAAGAAAAACAATTATGTGGATACTTCAAACTGTTACATAATCTAAGCGGTTGCATAAGATTATTGTCAATCCCCTGTATTTCTAAAGGGATGGCCCTTTTCATATCACGGGCGGGACTTTCCATGGAATAGTACAGGAAGCCCGCGAAATACATGAAGTTACGTGGGACCTGGTTGGGTCTTTAGTTTCAGTTTGGACGTCAGGCAGTGAAGATGTCCTGCTTTAACTGGAACTCAATGCATACTCGC
>CM042158.1:32369393-32399393 GCA_023376005.1 Doryteuthis pealeii | reverse complement strand
GTGTGGTGTGTGTGTTGTGTGTGTGTTAAAAGTCGTCGGGGTGGCCTGATCGGTATCAGCCAATCAGTAAAAGAGTCTATCCTCTTTTCACTAGCGCTAGACCAAGGAGATTGCTTTAGCGTACGAGCTCCTTCCTTTGCTGTACACTCTACAGATCCCTCTGGTCCTTATACGCTGAGTTGGCAAGGGCTGATATCGAAATAGGAACCCTGTGGTGTCTAGCCGAACTCTCTACCGACTGATCTAACCCGGCCCTATATAACTGAACTTAAAGACGTTTCTTTTCTGTCTTGTGAGTTTCTACACTTACTCAAGGGTCAAATGTATCTCTTAAAATGTGTAGCCATATGATTTATAAGAACATTTAGTGGACTTTCAGATGCAGCTTCTTAGACCTCTGCTTGTAGTTTGACACTGGATCCAATGAAATGACCAATATCGTCTAGAAAACAGTCGTTGGGTAGTAAGATCTTGGAATTTAAGTCGTGGTAAATATAGTTTATTTACAGTAACTGCAGCGCTCCGAGTTAACAGCGACTTTGAGATAAACAGGGAGTGGTGAATTCTCTAGAGCAGGTATAGATTGCAAAATTGAGCAGAATAAACCTCCTCCAAAACCCAACGTCCAATGACAGATTTTTTCATCCTGAAACAGTATTCCAGTTGTTTTCCGCATACAATTGGTTTACAGCTTCGAAGTATTTCGCCTCTTTCGTGGCCGTGCTTAGTTTTATGTACAGCGATTTGAGAAAAATTTGCATACGATCAAATTTACTCTTGCCATATCTCTTGGTTTCGAGATCGCGCTTGTTTAAAGTTTAAAGTCAAGGCAGCCATATTTGTTGGATTATTTTGGCATATAAGCGGTGCTGAAGTCCACCACTTAAACTTATAGACTCTTTGTGGGCGCTGGATTAAAGCCAGCCAATCAACAGCTCGAATACGTGGTTAGTTAACTATTTCATCGCCGATCTTGAAAGCCGTTCATTTGGACGTATGCGACACCGACAAACGGATGTGAGACCATGGACTCTGCTCAACCAAATTATTCTACCCAACACTAAGGAACGCCGAGGTACAACAAAAGGATTCTTCACGAAGGCTCAGCTTCTGCTTAACACAAGGTATCTCCACTGTAAAATGCTCTCACGTGCAGGCTAAAAATGGCAACAAAAATCGTATTACTATTTTACTCGTCTTGCAAGCTAGAGAGGTTTGCGCTCACTTTTCTCCACGAGGTATGTCTTCTCTCTCGATACAGCAGGGATCTTTGCTAGTCTGTACGCTTTGGCTGGCTGTCCGACTCTCTCTTCGTTCCAAACATCTCTTTTCTGTGGACCCTGTTTTATTATACTTTCAGAATTTCTTATCCGCCCTGTCAGCCGGGCTGGAGAATACGCTGCATGCACCTTTGTAAAAGGGTAAGACCATACAAATAAGGTCACCTGTTAGTCGTGGGGGCTGGACGAACCATGGTTCATAAGGACGGAATCCTAGTGGCTTAGCAGTCCATGCATGTGAATACCTGGATGACTCTGCTATTGCTGAACATTTCTTGTATCATATATATATATATATATATATATATATATATATATATATATATACTCGACATCCACAGACACGTGTTTTGAAGTTTACATCAGTGCGGGCGACCTTTTAACAGCTACTTCCATCCGGGTGCAAAACCCGACAGAATTTTCGTCCGTCAAGTTGATTATCCTCTTGGCTATCGGGAACTGTCAGCCTGAGATGAAGAATTAATTGAAAAATTTACAGGATATATTTTTTTACAATCACCAGAGAACTCTATTTTGTAAAAAAGCGATTATTTACTTTTACGCTAAACGGTGAAATATCAACTAATGTCTCCCGTGAAATTTGGGAGTATATATACTTGTCATCCACAGACACGTGTTTGAAGTTTACTTCTCATCAGTGCGGCTCGACTTTATATATATATATATATATATATATATATATATATTATATATATATATATATATATATATATCGAATATGTAAATTGAGAAGCAGCTTTCTTCCTCTTAATGTATTTAAACTAGTAAATTATCATGGCTTCTTTTGGGTTAACATAATTAGTGTCCAGGTCAGTAACACACGTATCTTGTTTAATAACTAATTGGTTCTCGCCAAATTGTTCAATTACAAATTCGAATCATCTTCAAAGAATCCAAGCAAATTTGAAAAACTCAAGTAATTACTTAAAAAGGAGATGAAAGAAAAATGCTGCGTCATGAAAATAGACAACAACAACAGCAGCAAGAACAAGATCACGAATAATAATAATAATAATAATAATAATAATAATAATAATAATAATAATATAAAATAACAAAAGGAAACAAAACGTCGGAGTAAATAGGAGACCGTTAAATACGTTGAAGGTTCCAAGTAGATCTTTTAAGGTTTACTCTTGATGATTTAATTCAGCCCACTACCACCCGACGTTTTTTACTCTTTTTTCTCTGTCTCTCTGTCTCTGTCTCTGTCTCTCTGTCTCTCTCTCTGTCTCTGTCTCTCTCTCTCTCTTTCTATTTCTTTTCAAATAGTTATTTACTTTTATTACGATATGGCTCATCTTTCTCTCTCTGACTACCCCACCTCTCTCTCTATGTCTGTCTGTCTGTCTGTCTCTCTCTCTCTCACATGCACACGCACTCTCTCTCTCTCTCTATCTATCTCTCTCTGTTTCTGTTTCTTTATCTCTCTATTTCTTATCAAATAGTTATATAGTTATTTACTTTTATTATGACACGGCTTATCTTTCTCTCTCTGTCTATCCCACCTCTCTCTCTCTCTCTCTCTCTCTCTCTCTCTCTCTCTCTCTCTCTCTATGTCTATCTTCCCCCCTCTCTCTCTCTCTCTCTCTCTCACTCTCTCTCATATACACACACATTTCTCTCTCCTCTCTCTCTTTCTCTCTTTCTCTCTCTCTTTTTATATCTCTATTTCTTTTCAAATACTTATATACTTTTATTACGATACGGCTTATATTTCTCTCTCTGTCTAACTCACCTCTCTTCTCTATATATATATATATATGTCTTCCACTCTCTCTCTCTCTCTCTCTCTCTCTCTCTCTTCTCTCTAAATAGTTATTTGCCTTTATTACACGATATATCTTCAATTTAAAACCGGATTCTTGAACTGATTGTTAAAAATAAAGAATTTTTTAAATACTTTTTTTATTTATTTTTTATTTTTTGAACATTTTGAAAACAATTTGTTGATAATCTTACAATTTCTTACGCAGTTTCGGCATTCATGTTTTTTTTTTTTTATTTTTAGTCGTTTTCTTTTGTAGCGTTAATTTCATTGCTTCTGTAAGTGGGTACAATAATTGAAGTTTGAAGGATGACACAGAGATTGAAGTAGAAGGCATGGAAAAACAAAAGTCTCACATTAAATTGTTAGATTACTAGCAGAAAAGATCAGCAATTTTTCAACATGGACAAAAGTATTTCAAATGTTAAAGGGGATTGATAGACAGACAGATTGTACAGTTGTCAGTGGACGAGGGGATAAGATATCAGGCTGCCAAACGGTCAGTCTGAGTTCGACCTTAGCCAAAGATAGTTGAGTCTAGTCACACTGAAGAGGCGTGAAACGCCGATAAACGTGTCTGTGGATGACTTATTAATATATGCTCCCATAAATTTAGGCATGGGCTCTCTAATTGGTAATTTAAATTAACTCTCACTACTAAGCATATAGCAATGATCGTTTCCCCGGAAATTTGATCTCTCTGTGACCGTAAAATACGTAAACCAACCTATGCACTTAATAGTTTAAAAACACCAGTCCCCACTACAGCTGTCAGCGGACAAGGGGATAAGATATCAGGCTGCCAAACGGTCAGTCTGAATTCGACCCTAGCCAAAGATAGCTGTGTCTAGCCACACTGAAGAGGTGTGAAACGCCAAAACACGTGACTTTTATCCCCTTAGTTACACAAACATATTTAAGTTCAGCCCCATTTTACTTAATGATTTTACAATTTGACTTTTAGTCGTTCTCCGGTTGTAATACTTGACAAAGCACCGGACGAAAGGGCCCTTGTTTACCATTCGTAATAAAATACTCTTTGTTCTATTAATTTCCCTTCGCTCATATCATATCTTGGTGGTAAAAAATAGATAACTATATATGATTCCTTTACTTACAAAATTATATATAAATTATCGTTCATTCTCTCTTTATCCTCTTCTCTCTCCCTTCACTCTCTCACTCTCTTTATCTATGTATATATCTAGATTGTTTATATCTATCTATCCATCTATCTATTTATGTATTGTAGACTGTTTATATCTATCTATCTATCTATCTCTCTCTCTCTCTCTCTCTATATATATATATATATATATATATATATATATATATATATTATATATATCATGTTAACAATGAAAAAAATTCAGAGAAATAGGGTAGATAATAAGATGAGGACAATAGTCCAAATAATCAAATAATACTAATATTTAAGCCTATCTCAAAAATTCAGAGAAATAGTGTAGATAACAATAAAGATGAGACAATAGTCTGAATAATCCAAAAAATCCAAATATCAAGCCTTATCTAAAAAATTCAGAGAAATAGTGTAGATAATAAAGAGAGAACTAGTCCGAATAATCCAAATAATACTAATATTAAGCCATATCCAAAAATTCAGAGAAATAGTGTAGATAATAAAGATGAGGACAATAGTCCGAATAATCCAAATAAACTAATATTAAGCCTATCTCAAAAAATTCAGAGAAATAGTGTAGATAACAATAAAGAGAGAAATAGTCCGAATATCCAAATAATACTAATTATTAAGCCATATCTCAAAAATTCAGAGAAATTGTGTAGATAACAATAAAGAAGAGGACAATAGTCCGAATAATCCAAATAATACTAATTATCAAGCTTCATCTCAAAAATTCTGATACAAATCCTCTATCAATCTGTCTTAATCTTAATCGATTATCATCTACATTTATCTATTTATCTATCTATTAATATATTTATCTTCGCTTCTTAGATCACTTTCATTTTTGCCAGGTATTTGGTTTGGTTTAGTTTGTTTTGTTTTACGGCATATCAACCTCAATGGGTCATTTAATGCCGATAAAGTTTTGAAATGAATTCATTTTTAATGGATAATCAATTTTATATAATAATTTTTTAATAATAAATCATAAATACATTTTTCTATTTAACCCATTTATTCTATTTAATCCTACCAGGTAATACCACTCTGAGTCAGAGTGGACCAGGGAGCAATGGTGATGAAAGGGTGCTTCACATTCCCCAAACCTCCAAAACTGGAACCTCACCATCAGATAGAGTTTAACGTAATTCCCAGGACATGTAGACCCTCACCCATCGCCTCCTAGCACATATATGATAAAAAGGCTGGGGTTGCCATAAGGGGAATATGATTAGGGCAATCATATGGGTGCTAGGGCGTGACGTAACCAGCCGATGGATCGGAGGAGGCCTCTCCGACCGTCCGTCTAGCCCAAGATAGGGCCAAAGTGGATTATTGCAAGTCATGGCCTGCTCAACCACCTGGGTTCTATCCTTAAGGTGGCCCCATTGGAGGAGTTTACCCCTCTGCAGAGGTGCAGTCGGTGCATTCTAACTCGTCAGCCGACAGGGCGGTGCCAGCTATTTGTTGATTCAGGTGTTAATATATAATCCAATATATTACTTATAATAAATTTTCTATTTTTCTGGATGTTTGAGATGAGGGTTCGATGATTATTATTATCTGTGTTATTCGGACTATTGTCCCATCTTTATTGTTATTCGTACAACGTTTCACACTGAATTGTCCAATTGGACACATGGCCTAGTGGATAAGGTAGTTAGGTTAAGACAGTTCTAAGTGACAGTTATCTCTGGATTCCGGGTTCAATCCTAAGTAGAGGCAGTAACATAGAAAACTAATTAACACAACTCCTACCCCAGCTATGGTTAGCAGAATGAGAACAGGATACCCCCGAGGACTAAATAAAGGGTTAGGTTCGAAGTTCCGTGATGGCTCCCGATTACGACAAGAAGGTTCCTGACTACGACAAGAAGGTTCCCAAGGCCGACAAGAAATACCTGAAGAAGGCCGGAGGGCATATCGGTCGAAACGTTGTGCAAATAACAATAAAGATAGGGACAATAGTCCGAATAACACAGATAATACTGATAGATTTTCTGTATTTAAAAAAAAATTATTCTCTAAAAAATCAACACCGCTGATCATGTCATCCAGTGAGCGTGTGAAAATATTTAATTGATTTGTTTGAGGTCGAATGGAAATTAGATTCGGTTGCAACGGGTGCATCAAGTAAAAAAGACTTTGAGAACCCTAACTCTTTAAACTTCCATCATCGTGTACGTGTCTATATTTATTCATGAAATTCATTTTTCCCCCTTTCGTTTGAAGTTGATAACACTTTACCCGATTAACTCTATCCTCCGTTTTGTAATATTGGTTAACGCACGTTTTTCAAATGACGTATTAGCAGCAAAGTTGAAAGAGCAAATATTGTTGACAGTTTAGTGACACCGTCATCGGTGCAAATGAGAATGTTTTCATCAAGAATATATACAATCAAATTAACGATTAAAGATCATTCTTAAATAAGTTTAATTTTCTCGTCGTTTTGCAAATATCTCTGAAGAGAAATTGCTTAATTTAGTTTGATTTGCTTCAGCCAATCAAATTAAATATGTCTCCTTGATAACCTTTCAAAAGACGAAGAGCAAGATACACAGGTCATTTAAGCTCAAAAAGTATTAAAAAAGCAGATAGAAAACTGAAATTGCTTTAACTTTGTCATAATTATCTCTTGATATTCTGTAATTATCGCTAATAAACCACACACATTTCATATATATATATATATATATATATATATATTATTATAATGGAGATTGTGTGTTTTTCTGTCTGTAACCGAAACTAAATTCCTACTCAAGTCACAATTCTCTTAGTTATTGACATCACATTCTCCATGATTTTATTTTTATCTAAACCTCAATTATTAATAAAATTGTCTTACATTATTAATACTGTTAACTATGTCTATATACTGACAATATGCAATTATATTTATATATACAACAAAATAGCGGTTTACAGTGTGAACGGGAAGGCTAATTTGCATATTAATATTAAAAAATCGAATTTAATAAATATGTGCTTAGTATTATTGATTTCTAACTGTTTGGTTTTATTTTAATGAATATAAGCAAAAATCTCTTCAATGAATCTTAAATGAAATCCATTAACAAGATAAAATAACTGTCATTTTATTCTTTACTTCCTCTTATAACTAAATACTTAAATTAGAAAAATAACAATGAAAGACGAGAGTGATGGAAGAGTAAGTTTCAGTTGTTCCATTTTTTATTATACTCCCTCTGTTTCAAATCTTTTATTATACTCCCTCTGTTTCAAATCTTTTTATCTGTATTCTTATTTAGTTTCATTAGCCTTTCTAATTTAATAAAATATTTTATTACATTAAAACTTAAATACTTGCACCCGGAGGGTGCATATATTTGCTAGTATATATATATATATATATATATATTATATATATATATATATATATATATAACAGAAAAATTACAGAAACACGCATAACCTATGTATATATATATATATATGTGTGTATATGTGTATATATATATATGTATATCAATATATGTATTGATCAAAGCCTGAAGAAGATACCAGAATATCTGAAACACGTGTTGCGTTTGTGAAATAAAAAGAATAAAACATTTTTTCTGAGAACGATACATTTTGCGGACCTTCTTCTTTTTTTATAAAATATTACATTTTCTCCCGTTGGAACCAGAACAACATTTTATATATATATATATATATATATATATATATATATATATATAATATATATATATAAGGCATGTCATAAAGGTGTTGAGATTGAAGCTGTATTTACCAAGATACAAATGAACAATGAAAGGAACGTTAATATTTTCAGAATACAAGGTGTGGCAAAAAGTACAAGAAATCTCGATAGTTTTGTGACATAAGAATTTCTCGTTGATAATATTCTACAGTTACTATATTTACAAATATGCGATCTTCAGACCAAAAATAATATTAAGCACTGTTTACTTATAAATATACCACCCATATTCTCTCTCGCTCTCTCTCTCTCTCTCTCTCTATATATATATATATATATATATATATATATATATATATATATATCATCATCATCATCATCATGTCGTGCAGTTTGCACGGATATCCATGATGATCTCTCGCCAGCCTTCCCTATCATTCATTGACTCCGGCAGCTCCTCTGCGCTGCAGCCAGTATCCCTACATAGTTGGTCAATGTAGGTCCTGGCTGGGCGGCCCACATTAGCGCGCCCATGTGCTGGCTTCCACAATAGTACGTCGCTTACGATCTCGTCCTTGTTTCTCCAACAGTGACCTGCATGTCTAGTCCGTCTCACTCGTATGGTTTGTGAGATGGGGGGCAGTTGGCCATATAGTTGCTCTTTTGTGGGGTGCTGCTTCCACGAC
This sequence comes from Doryteuthis pealeii, assembly GCA_023376005.1. Taxonomy (NCBI): domain Eukaryota; kingdom Metazoa; phylum Mollusca; class Cephalopoda; order Myopsida; family Loliginidae; genus Doryteuthis; species Doryteuthis pealeii. The sequence continues at coordinate 32,390,821 of CM042158.1, read as the reverse complement.
CTATCCAGGACCGTCCGTAGCATTCTCGTACAGCTCCCATCTAGCTTATTCTCAAGACGCTTCGTTAGGGTCCAAGTGGTACAGCCATACAGAAGTACCGACACTACCACAGCCTGGAAGAATCGCCTCTTTAGCTTGTTGGGGAGATCGGATTTCCATATGACTGATAGTTTGTTGGTGGCCAACCATGCCTTTCCTATTCGAGTGTTAACATCGTTTTCTGTGGATGAGATATTACTCCCTAGATATGTGAATTTTTCTACTGACTTAAGAGGCTTGCCGTCAAGTGTGGAGATGTCCCCTTGCTTTTTGAAGTTCATGAACTCAGTTTTATCAGCGTTCACATAGAGGCCGACGTTCTTTGCTGCCTTCTCCAGGCTGTGTAGTAGTGTCTCAGCCTGTGTCGGCGTATCGGCCAGGAGCGCGAGGTCATCAGCATAGTCCACATCTGTGACTGTTTGTGCGGGGTATCGCCTGCTTCTTGCTTTCCTTAGTGTGAGACCTTTTTCTTTTAGGGTATCTAATGATGTTCTGAGTATGTAGTCTAGGCATATTATAAATATATATGGTGCTAACGTATCTCCCTGCAGAACACCAGCGGTGATGTCAAAGAAATCTGTGTCGCCATCAGGTGAGCGTACCATTGCTTTAGTGTCTTTGTAGAGCATCATTATGGCGGCAACAGTTTCTTTGGGGAGACCATATGCTAGTAGTATTTGTTCCATTTTCCCTCTGTGTATAGAGTCAAATGCCTTAGAAAAATCTACGAATAGTAGCGTTGCCTCTAGGTTTTTGCTCGGACCCCCTCTATGATTCGTCGTATAGTCAGGATTTGAGAAGTTGTGGATCTGTTTCTACGAAATCCGTTTTGGTTTTTCCTTAGGATTTTCTCTATTTCGGGTCGGATGCGATAAAGAAGAAGGGCATTATATATCTTAGCTGCAATAGCAGTAAGAGTTATGCCTCTGTAGTTTTTGGCGATTCTAGGTCTCCCTTTTTGGGAATGGGAGGATGCATCCTTTCGTCCATCTATCTATCCTATTTTGTCTATACACAGCATTGCATAGCCTAAGCAGTATGTCGTTGAATTTCCCCAATTTCCATACCTTTGGGGGTATTTCGTCAAGGCCTGCTGCTTTTCTGCTTTTTAGTTTTTTAATACTTCATTGAGTTCTTCAGTTGTAAAGTCCCCAGTTTTATGTCTAGTTGTCTATCTATGATCTTTTGGTATTATTTTCCATGATTTTAGGTGGGTTTCCTAGAAGTTTCTGGAAGTGTCTTTTCCATTTCTGCAGTCTATCTTTCTGGTTGGTTGCCCTTAGCTTTGATCTAGAGGTACTTTTTCTATCACTAATTTCATTTACTAAATATATATATATATATATATATATATATATATATATATATGATAGATATATATGATAGATATAATCTCAAATAATTTTGTATACCGTATTTGACGGCATATAGGGACCACTTTTTTCGAAAATGTTGGCTAAAAAAATTGCCCTGCGTCTTATACATCGTAGGTGAAGTTTGAGACCTCCCGTAGGCCTAGGCTAATCTTCTCTATGATGCTCACTAACCCAGCTTACGCTCAGTACTTTTGCCTACTCTAAACTCCTTGCAACCTTATTTTATTGCTTGTGTAATGCACAATTAGACTGTTTTCAACAATATATGCTTAAATACACTAAAACCTTTTTTCCTGAATCTGACCTGCTGAAATGGAGGGGGGTCTTATATACTCGTGCATCTTATATGCCGTCAAATACGGTATATTATCTTTAAGCGAATTGCTTGTTAGTAAGTGTTTTGGTTTGGTTTAGTTTTATAAACTGATAGAAGTTAAATTAATTTCCGTTACCTCCCAGATGCTTTATCACACAGATCAGTTTACTCATACGCTGAGTTGGTGAGGACTGGTATCGAACCCAGAACTTTGCGATTCCTAGATGGATGTTCTACTGACTGAGCTCTGTCCTGGGTATGACATTGAAATACAAGGTGTGTCAAAAAATATCAAGATTTTTGTACTTTTTGACACACCTTGTGTTCTGAAAAAATGAATGTTCCATTTATTGTTGATTTCTATCTTGGTAAATACAGCTTCAAACGGCACTTTTATGACACACCTTGTATTCTGAAAAAAATTAAAGTTCCATTCATTGTTCATTTGGTAAATACAGCTTCAATCTTGATAGTTTTATGACATACTTTGTACATCTAGTGGTGAAGTCCCAATTTGGAACTCTGGGGAGTCTGGAGTACCCCTTCATCGCCATTACTCCCAGGTCTATTTTGACCTGGAATGTTTGGGTCCCATCTATGGTTTAAATAGATTAAAAGGAGTCATTAAAAATGTATTTAAAAAAAACTGAGTTTGAAAAAAAAGAATTGAATATCCCACAAAAATTAAATTCCCTAGCAAACTATGTGCCTTGGGGTGCAAGTATTTATGTTTCAATGTAAAAAATATCTCATTATAATTAGAAAGACCTACGAAACTAAATAAGAACACATATAAAATATTACCCTTGTTTTAATGTTATTTTAATCTATTTCTATATAAAATTATATATAGGATTGTTTCAATACATTTTAGAATAACATGATAGTATTATAAATCAGTAACAACAAATAATTATTTATATATTTTTGAAGGCGAAATAATGCAAATTTATATATAATAAACATATTTGTTTAATTTTTTTTTCTTTGTTCCCTTAATATTTTCAGGCTATACCTATCTTCAGAGAGTTGAAAAAATGTATGCTCTTGTATAGGCATAGCCTGAAAATATTAAGGGAACCAAAAAAAAAAATTTTTAAATTAAATAAATATGTTTTTAAACATAAATTTGCATTATTTCGCCTTCAAAAATATATTATTACATTTTAATTAATGCTTCTAACTCACTATAAAAATAATTTAAAAAAAAATCTTTATTTAAATAATTATTTATTAAACACAGTTTTGTTAAAAATCAGTTTACAAATTATTCTCAACATATACTGTGTACATTTTTATCGCAATGAAATTTTTTATTGCGATGTAAATCTTTATAGAGATATGTATTTATATTTATTGTTATATACATAGCCTTTCGGCCGATGTGTTCTCCGCCCTTCTTCAGGTATTTATTGTCTAACTTGGTAACCTTCTTGAACTCGGAAACCTTTTCTTCGAACTCGGGAACGTTCTCAAACTCCGAAACCTTCTAGTCGAACTCGGGAACCTTTGTGGAACTTTGAAAGCTCCCGAGTACGACAAAAGGTTCATCAATTCGAAGAGAAGGTTACCGAGTTTGACAGGAAACCCCTGAAGAAGGGTAGAGGTCTTTAATACTGGTCTTCATTATCGAAGACTCCCGATTTCGACAAGAAGGTTCCCGAGGTTAAATAGAAGATGCCCAAGTTCAATAAGAAACACCTGATGAAGGCCGGTGGCACATGGGCTGAAACATTGTCTATATAACAATATATATAACAATAAATGATAGTATTAGAAATCAGTAACAACAAATAATTAATTATTAAACTCAGTTTTGTTAAAAATAATTAGACAGACTAATCTCGCCATATACTGCGAACATTTTTATATATTTAAAGATGAGGAAAATAGTCCGAATAATCCAAATAATCCAAATTATTAAGCCTCGTCAAAATATTCTGAGAAACAAATTAACAAGCCTCACCGGAAAACAAAATTTCAGACAAATGATTTACTATCTAGTTTTTAAGACTGGTCTTCAACATCAAAGGCTCCCGAGTTTGACAAGATGGTTCCGGAGTTCGAAAAGAAGTCCACCAGTTCAACAAGAAACACCTGACGAAGGCCGGTGAAACATGGGCCGAAATATTGTGTATATAACAATAAATATGAGAAGAAGAATATATATATGATATAACATGGAGGCGCGTGGCATAATGGTTATGAGTATAGTAAATGGACTCGACGACTCGAGTTCAAATCCTAGACGAAACTGTGTGTGTTACACATAGCGCTAATACCCTTGGGAAAAGTACTAATCCAATTATACACCCTCCAGCTATGAGTAAATAGTAGGGCAGACTGGGCTCTTGTATCTTGGTATATATATATATATATATATATATATATATATATATATATATATATATATATATATGATTTATCAATGAAGACGAGGAAAGTAGTCAGAATAATACAAATTATACAAATTATACGAATTAACAAGCCTCACCTAAAAAAATCACACAAATAATTTACTATCTGGTCTTAAATATATGATATAACAATGAAGACGATGAAAGTAGTCCGAATAATACAAATAATACAAATTAACAAGCCTCACCTTTAAAAAAACACACACACAAATAATTTACTATCTGGTCTTTACCACAATAAATTTTAAAACTAGGTCGACAAAAACATTGTAAAAATCCAAGAAATAAAGTTTAAAATTATATGAACCAGATGTTCATTGTTTTTGCAATTTTCTACAGTGTTACAGCGCATTAATGTTAAAAAGAAAATCTTGATGAACATGACATTATTGAATTAAGTTAATTCACACGCCCATAAATCATTTTAGCATTTGGAACTATTTTTTGTGGCGTAAGCTTATAATCACTGTGCCAAGAGTCACGGAACTTAACGATATTTCACAGCGAGTGTCACAATATCTTTCAGTAGAAATGACGTAAACAACTTGTTGTAATTATTCTCATAATCCGCCTCTTACCAACACCCAAAAGAAAACAAACAAACAAACAAAAAAAAAAAAAAAACAAGACTAGAAAACAAATTATTTTTCTATTGTTTCTTTTTTGCTTCTGAATCCGAAATTATCCTGAACTTTTCCATTTAAAATTCCAATCTAAAAATTCTATAATGAAATCTTTCTAAACGACATGCTTAATGAAATAACTTATTGATCTGCTAGCGTTTTAAAAAAAAAACCATATTCCAATGTGCCTATACTATATACTATAATTTTCTCTCTCTCTCTCTCTCTCTCTCTCTCTATATATATATATATATATATATATATATATATATATATACGTGTGTGTGTGTGTTTTGTGTGTGTGTGTGGTATTGTGGAAAGGTGACTTATCGGTGAAATTGGTCACAATGGTTAGTTGATGCAAGTTTCACAATAATTAGACAGCAATATAACAAATATAAAGTGCTCAATATGTCATTTGTTAGTAGAGCAAAAAATACACACGTTCAATCGGCTGTAATTAATCAATATCTTGATCAATTCAGTGGATTTAACCCTGAAGATCCTTAAGGTGAAACTCAAGTAGGTTATTACTGTGTACCATTATTATAATATATATATATATATATATATATATATATATACATGAGAATATTTTGGTATCTATATCGGTTTGTGGGAGATACATATATCAGGTTTGGCCATTAGTATGAAGCATACAAATGACCACATCTGATATATGTACTTTCCACAAACTGATACATATACGAAAATAATCACAAATATATATATATATATATATATATATATATATATATATATAGGGTAAACTATAGACACGTGTTTCGAGGTATCACCTCTCATCAGTATAGTTATACGGTTTTAGCAGCTGCCTCTGGCTGGGTTTGAAACCCGAACGAACTTACGCTCGCCAAGCTTCTTACCCACACATCCACAGTCAGTCGCCAAGTATAGCAGGCTATTTAATTGCTATATTTCTAAGGGGAAATGACCTTCACCTAGAGGTCTCTAAACTTTGTAAACAAAGTGAGATTTGGCCGAGCCGAATACGGTGAATCTGCAATTATATACCTTCTAAATAGAGTGCTCAACCGAGAACGGAAGCGTATATATATATATATATATATATATATATATATACTTACTAGAAGCATACGGAGACTCTTAGACAACACCATATATATATATATATATATATATATATATATATATATATATATATATATATATATATATATATATTTGTGAGTTGTAAGGGTTTCTCGTATGCTTCGCATATTTGTGTTATAAAATTAAAAATTCTGTTTTTTAAGCATAAATGTAGGTAATCAAATAGACTAATATATTAAAAATACTGATGACAATTTTCAACAATATAAAACACCTTCCAATAAAAGTCCATTAACTTAAAAGAAACTACACCAAGCGATTTTACTGCCTTAATCGGCAACAACAATTAGTATAAATACCTCCATAGTATAATATCATCTACGGTTTAGCTCAGACGGTATTGTGAAGAGATGTGTTGTATAATTTAAAGTTTAACAGAGGCGTATAAGATAGAAATATATATATTTATTTATGTTGCAAAGGTACGGTGATATGTAATATGTGCGTCTAGGCCCGGTTAGCGTTTGTAAATAGTTCTACCCCTAAGTGTCTGCTATCAGTTTATGATCTTTTTACGCTGCCGTGTTGTGCTGTGTCATGTGAGGAAGTAGTTCGTAATACTATTACAGGTATAGCGTTCGGTTAGGTTTCTTGTTCAATACCGGCCCTCGCCAACTCAGTGCATGAGTAGCACAGGGATCTGTGCCGTATAGTGAGGAGCTGATGGTAGGTGTGGCCCTCCACCTCAGACGTAAAAAAACTCCTTGGTCTAGCGCAAATGAAAAGAGGATAGACTCCCTCGCTGATTAGCTGATACCGACATTAGGCCGCCCCGACGACGACTTATATTCCATTTGAATAACAATGAAAATATTTATTCTGAATCCAACCATTCCTCTTCGAATGTACTCACATGACAGCCAAATATCGCGATTAATCAACTTTATCTTTGATTGGTTGATTGGTTATTTAGATTTAAGGTATGTCAACCCTTATTGAGAGAGGGATCACGTGAAATCGGTAGACCAAAGCTCAGGTACAAAGGCAACGTCAAGAGAAACTTGAAGGACTTTAACATCCCCACTAGCATTTGGCAAGATGCAACCAGAGACTGAATAAATTGGAGTTAAAGGATTCGCGTGGTGTCATCATCGGATACGATGGACAGCAAGTACAACCCTTATTGGGTTATTTTATGCCGAATAATTTTTTTCCTTCTTGATATATATTCATTTTTTTTTAATTCAATATCTTATCAGGTCACTTCTAAATGTGTTTAAGATCCTTGGCATTAGGGGAAAGCAATGTAGGAGAGCCATAACAGAAATTACAGGGGTTGCTGAGAGAGCATCGAGATGGCTCCGGATCCGCAGGAGCGATGCTTGGATAAGTGCCACTAGGTCGCAAACTGGGAATTGATCATCCCGGTTGGGCGAGAGTGTATGGTGATTAATGACCCGAAGCACCTGTTGACCTCGGGTTCATCACTGATGACTGCGGTCTAGTATTCACCCAACGGTGTGCTTATCAATTAAAATCTTTTTTTTCTTCTATTTAGCCATAAATGGGACCCGAACAAGTACTAGCGCTCCGTATTCGATAGGACCGTATACGACTGTTTTGTTTTATTCATTCTAGTTGGGTTTTTAATTTTTCAAACTCAATTTTTTAAACACATTTTTGTTACTTTGAGTCTCTGTTATAATTTAACCCTTATCATAGCAAACACGCAAACAGTAATGCGATTATTATTTCTAGAATAGGGGGTGTTATTAGAGTTGAGATAAATTTACTCTTGGATAATTTTCTGAATTTTGTCGTCGTACCATTTTCAACGAAATCATAAATGAAGATTCTTAAAATTCTATGAATTTATTCTATTACTAAACATTCTGGTGTAAAGTTTTTCTCTAATTTCATAACAATTCAAATTTCAACTTTTAAATAATCTAAATGAACACATATTACTTTTTGTTTTGTATATGAATAAAACTTTATTATTACTTTATATGGACCATATGATCTTTAGGCACCCCTTTTTGATCTCGATTAAGAAAGGATATGTTTTTCATTTACACCGTCAATATCCGGTTGTTTTAACAGACGATTTTTAGATTTGTTTTTAAATTATAACCCTAACCCCTAACAAACAACCGGATATTGACGGTATAAATGAAAAACATGTCTTTTTTAATCGAGATCAAAAAGGGGTGCCTAAAGGTAATATGGTACCTTTATATGATTAAAGATGAATCTATAAATGAATATGTTTACATCTCCGGAAAATCCTTTTCGATATATTTATATACCCAACCCCTCCGCACGAGCTGGTACAAGATCAAGTTTTAAGTGGAGTTTAACAGGGTTGTATTCAGAGTTTACTTTCTCCTAGATTGATTAACATACCAAGGTTAAAGAACCTAGTCTGTCCTACTATTTACTTATAGCCTGAGGGAAAATAGTGGGATTCATACTTTTCAAAAATGTATTAGCATTATGTGTTTACACAATCCCACCGTACAAACAGATTGCAAGACAAGGTCAAATTTTAAGCGGAATTTAACCAGGCTTCTCCTAGACCGGTTGCCACGCCAAGCTTAAAGACCTCAGTCTGTCCTTCTATATCCCCATAACTGGAGAGAAAACACTCCCATTAATAATTTGATAATCTGAACATTAGTTACATAAATGAGAGTAATCTCCCCTTGTTGTGTTGTTAATTGCGCTTGCGCATCATTTGAAATGAATTTGATTGTAATTAAGAACACAGTTTATGATATTATCGTGTTAAAATATGTAGTTATATTGATTCGAACAAATTCGTATTTTCAGTGTAGATTTACGGTGAAATGAAAATGGCCGATGAAAACATACGGCTTCCTCAAAGTGAAACAAACAAGGGGAGGTTAGTTTCATTTATGCAACTAATGTTCACATTACCAATAATTTCCCCAAGAGTATTAGCGCTATGTGAAATTCAAACAGTATCGTCCAAGATTTGAACACGGTTCGCCCTGTCCATTTTATACGACGATACCCATTATAGAACAAACACCTTCACAAATAAATAAAAAAAAAACAGCTGTGATAGAAAAAATGGTTAAACTTAAATAAAAAAAAGTTTATATTCATCAACTCCTCCGCACGAGCAGGATACGACACAAGGTCAATTTCTTAAGCGGAGTTCAACAGGTTTGAATTCAGAGTTTTCCTTCTCCTAGACTGGTTACCTAGCCATGGTTAAATAACCCAGTCTGCCCTGCTATTTACCCATAGCTGGAGGGATAGTAGGATTCATACCTTTCCCAAGGGTATTAGCGCTTAGTGAAATGCATTTACCACGTCCAGGATTTGAACTCAGGGCGACGAGTCCATTTCCCATGACTATAACCATTACACCACGCGCTTCCTTGAGAAAAAAAAGGTTATTGGCATCTTTTGAAGTAACCGACATTTTTAGTATTTTTAAAAAGTTTTCTCAGATTTTTGGCCATGTTGGATTTCATACCCAATGTGCAACTTTCTCATATTTGATTTCTAGCCCAGCCTATCCCATAATTCCATCGTTTAACAATGCTAATTGAGCCTCACAAGCCCAGGGATGTCCTTCAGGCCAAGGGTCCCGTTTTTATCATTTAATCATATTAAATTTGGGAAAACATGCATAAATTTGACCTTGATTTTCTCATGAAAGAAAAAAAATCGGAATAACCATATCTTGGGGATATTTGAAAATCTCAAATGATATTCGTTTCTCACTAATAAAAAAAACCCTCCACTGAAATACCGTCTTCAGGGGGTTCAGATTGACATTTAAATATGACACTTTAATCGCGAAATCCTTATGACCAAATCACTTAATATGTTTCTACGATTGATGGCTTTTAGCATAACGTAACACTGCTGTCAAAATCCTTATTCATACTGTTATGGTTCTAGTCGCCATTTAAGGCGTTTTAATTCAATTAGTCGTAAATCCAATGGTAGAAACGAGTGTAGATCCTTGTGGCAGAAAGTATTTGTATTTCTTGAAATGAAAACTATAAAAATAATATAGTTTCCGTATATATTCCTTGTAGTAATGTTGTATGTTGTATTCCTTGAATGCCTAAGCAAAAAAGCGTGCTGTTTCGGTAGATACGACTTGTAGCAAAGATTCTGCTGTATTCTTTGAAATCCTAACTAGAAAAAGACCGTAGTCTCCGTAGATACTCCTTGTAGCAGAAATCCTTGGAAATCCTAGGTAGAAAAGGATGTAATTTCGATAGATATTTCTTGTAGCAAATAGTCTGCTGTATTCCTTAAAATCCTAACTAAAAAAGACTGTAGTCTTGGTAGATACTTCTTGTATCAGAAATCCTTTGTTATCCTAGGTAGAAAAGCGTGTAATTTTGGTAGATATTCCTTGCAGCAGAAGGTCTGTTGTATTTTCTGAGATACCCCTTGTAGCAAAAAGTCTATTGAATTCCTTGAAATCCTAACTAAAAAAAACTGTAGTCTCGGTAGATACTCCTTGTAGCAGAAATCCTTGGTTATTCTAGATAGAAAAGCGTGTAGTTTTGGTAGATATTTGATGCAGCAGAAGGTCTGTTGTATTTTTGGAGATTATGGGGAATATGAAATGAAGAGATGAAGAGAAATAAAAATACACAACTGTTTCGAAGTATAGATGGATACTCTATTGATCAGGCCGTTAACTCTGGACGCCGGAGTCCAGGCGTTCAGAACTTTTAATTTACTTATTTAATTTTAACTTAATTTTATTTTATTTAAATCCCCACAATACATCCCCATCCAACTAGCGGAGCTACGATAAGGATGTTTCAGTGAGTTTTTTTGTAAGGTGTGCTCGACCTAAGCAAACATCACCCTGGTCTAGCGCTAACAAAAAGGGGATATACACCCTCACTGTCCGGCTGATACCGACAATAAGCCAATTGCTAACTTTATCTTCATTTATATAGGGCCGGGTTAGCTCAGTCGGTAGAGCGTTCGGCTAGAAACCACAAGTTTGATACCGGTCCTCGCCAACTCAGCGTATGAGTAGCAAAGGGATATGTGCGGTAAAGTAAGTAGCTGATGGTAGGTGTGGCTCTCCACCTCAGATGCTAAAACAATCTCCTTGGTCTAGCGCTATTGAAAAGGAGATAGACTCCCTCGCTGACTGGCTGATACCGCCTTTAGGCCGCCCCGACGACTTTACTTTATATATATATATATATATATATATATATCAGTGATACATATATATATGCATATATATATATATATATATACAAATATATAATATATATATATATATATATATATATATATATATATATATATATATATATATATATATATATATATATATATTTTGAAGGCGAAATAATGCAAATTTATGTTTAAAACATTTAATTTTTAAAAAGATTAAATATGTTTTTAAACATAAATTTGCATTATTTCGCCTTCAAAAATATATTATTACATTTAATTAATGCTTCTAATTCACTATAAAAATGATTTTTTTAAAATCTTTTATATATATATATATATATATATATTATATATATATATATATATATATATATCAGTGATATATGTATATATATGTATACATATCTATATCAGTGATATATATATATATATATATATATATATATATATATATAATATATATATCAGTGATATATATATATATATATATATATATATATATATATATATATATATATAAAGTTGCATAGATAGGTAGATGTCAATGGACTGATATACATAGATTTCATACATATTAACATATTAACACACACGCACACACACGCGCACACACACACACACACACACACCCACACACACACATATATATATATATATATATATATATATATATATATATATATATATATATATATATATATATATCAGTCTTATCTCATTATCTATCATGAAAAAATAATTGGTAAGATTTGTATTTGTTAATATTCGAATTAATTTGTTCATTTCGTTCTGGCATAAGTTATAATTTCATTTCCATTTCTCTTATCTTGATCCACTTTTGGAATGCATGGTGCCACACCGTGGCGGAATGTCACATCGTATCGAAGTATTCATTAGCGCACTTGTATAAAAACACTCTAACAATAACAAAGCAATTTACAATCAAAATTGCAAATTAATATTAATAGCGTGAGGTCTGCGACCGCGCTGACCCAATCATAATTTCTCGAGGGACTCAAGTATTAAATTGCTAAGTATAGAGTAATTTTCATTATTTATTTATTTATTTATTGGCAGATAATTTTAATATAAAAACTATGAATAGGATAGGACAGACCATCTTGGTTAATGGTTACCGTAGACTTTGATGGTTGGTTGGTTGGTTGGTTGGTTTTACGACACGTCAACCGGTGAAGGCTTATTTCATTACGCAGTGTCATTTTCATTATTTATTTATTTATTGGCAGATAATTTTAATATAAAAACTATGAATAGGATAGGACAGACTATCTTGGTTAATGGTTACCGTAGACTTTGGTGGTTAATTGGTTGGTTGGTTGGTTGGTTGGTTGGTTTTGTGACACGTCAACCGGTGATGGCTTATTTCATTCTGCAGTGTAATTTTCATTATTTATTTATTTATTGGCAGATAATTTTAATATAAAAACTATGAATAGGATAGGACAGACCATCGAGGTTAATGGTTACCGTAGACTTTGATGGTTGTTTGTTTGTTTGGTTGGTTGGTTGGTATTGCGACACGTCAACCGGTGATAGCTTATTTCATTCTGCAGTCAGTTTAACAATCTATTTCTATACGATACAGAAACGTATATTCACAATAATTTTAAACAGGTAAAAACTTCATAACTAGTGAGTGAGTGAGTATCAGCCAGACAGGGAGGGAGTCTATACCATTTTCACTAGCATTAGACCAAGGAAATTGTTTTCGCGTCTGAGGTGGAGCGCCACTCCTACTATCAGCTCATCTCTTTACCACACATATCCATGTGCTACTCATACGCTGATTTGGCGATGGTCAGTATCGAACCAGTAACCTTGCGATTCCTAGGCAAGTGCTCTATTGACTACACACACACACATACGATGTGCGTCTGAAAAGTAATGAGAAAATTGACGGTGTATATGAAAAACATGTCCTTTCTTAATCGAGATCAAAAAGGGGTGCATAAAGGTAATATGGTCCCATTCTTCCATCTAACTTATTCTCTAGACGCTTAATGACCAAGTGGTGCATACAATAATATATTGTCGGTAGTGCAGCATTACAGTAGCACTGATACTACTACGGCTTGGAAAAATTGTCACCTATTTTATCGCCTATACTGCATGCTGTGCGGTGGACCTTGCGGAATCAATGAATGTTAGGGATTGTTGGCGAGAGATTGTCATAGACATCCATGCTGCTGGCGCGTTATGACGATGATAATGATGATGCAAACTTAAAACAAGTCGGCTATATTGATCAGCTTAATATAATTTATAATGCTGATAATTATTTTTTTTTTGTTTTTCAGAAAATAGACAGCAGATTATTTTCAAATGATTAAATGATCGTATATATATATATATATATATATATATATATATATATATATATAGTAAATGAAGAAAAAACTCTAAACTTTCTTCATTACAATAATTTATTTCAACCGTATTAATACGGCATCTTCAGGTAATCACATGAACATGACTCTTAATGAGAATTTCCCAAAGTAACATCTCTTTTAAGATTATTAAAAGATTAAATTAAAAAGATATGTTACTTTGGAAAATTCTCATTAAGAGTCATGTTCTTGTGATTACCTGAAGATGCCGTATTAATACGGTTGAAATAAATTATTGTAATGAATCAAGTTTAGAGTTTTTTCTTCATTTACTAAATATCTTGCTCTGTCCTTTTACTCACTGGTATTAGGCACATTGAGCTCTCTTTATGGTCTACCTGCATCAGCTTGGTTAAACCACACATGGAAAGACCCTAACTACGGAATATATATATATATATATATATATATATATATATATATATATATATATATAAGCGTTTTGTAATTTGCTTGAAGCATTTTGTATATATTGGTTTGTTGGTTGGTTTTGAAGGCTGTCACAATTTCATCCCGAAATATTAAAAGAATAAAATGACAGGTTAACAAAAACATCATAGTTACCTTCTTTTTTCTTTACACTCGCATTGTGACAGCCTTTAAAACCAACCAAAAAACCAATATATATATATATATATATATATATATATATATGAGGTAAAATAAGGAATGAAAGAACAAAACTCAGACAAAAATGTATAGTATATTTCGCTGGAGGTTTGTCCTTAGCTTCTTCTGCTTTAGTGAATTATTAGGATTCTGCAAGTGTTTTAATAATTCAATAAAGAAAAAGAAGCTGAGGTCCAACCTCCAGCGAAATATACTACACATTTTTGTCTGGGTTTTGTTCTTTCATTCCTTATTTTACCTCATTCTGTTAGATTCATTCCAACCCCCTTTTCCTCATATATATATATATATATATATATATATATATATATATATATATATATATATATAAGTAAAGAATAACAAAAGACTTAGAGATTTTGCATTATAGTCTATTTCAGGGAGCTTAGACAAAGTGTCTAACTCTCCTGACTCATCAGATGCGAATAATGAATTATACTTCATTACTTTAAAGGCATTTGAAAACATTTTTTTAAAAATCTTTAAAAAATGCCTATAAAGTAATAAAAAATTCATCATTCGCATCTGATGAGTCGGGAGAGTTAGACACTTTGTCTAAGCTCCCTGAAATAGACTATAAGCAAAATCTCTAAATCTTTTATTATTTTTTACTTATATTATATATATAATATAATATATATATATATATATGGAGATAGGATGGATGTAGTAGAATCCGACAGTATGAGGTAGGTAGAAGGATAGTGAAGAAGAAATAAAAAATAGACTATAATGCAAAATATCTAGGTCTTTTGTTATTTTTTACTTATAAATTTGCTCTGTGACTAACATTAAGAGCACACATTAACAAAAACCCTTGTGTCGTAAGGAAGATTTCTTCTCTGGACTTTTGGATTATATATATATATATATATATATATATATATATATATATATATATATAGTATCCAAATATTGGTTGTTAGACGTTATTTCAAATTTACCTAAAACGCATGCAAATTCCACTGGAGGTTTAAAAAATCTTTACCTGACCCGTTTCTCTAAGATTTCCTCATGAAAATTTGATTTGTACGTAGTTGAATCGCTGTCTATCTTTATAAACTGCTGCTATCATCCCTCGAAGAAGAAGAAGAAATCCTGTAATGCAGCCGACGCACTGAATCGCGAAGAGAATCCTATCGGAAATACCCCGGCCAAATCGCATAGCTAATTTTCGTAATGCTCCAAAGAATATGCTTGATTGGGCATGAATATTCGAATAACGACAGGTGGTTCTGTTCCGAGGAAAACGGGTTAAGAACGATCACGAGATTTTAACGGGAATTTGAGATAGATACAAAACGTTGGCTTCGCGCATGCGTTATAGTTGCAGTAACAGGAAAAAGTCCCGAAGATCCTTTATCAAGACGCTTTTTCATAGATACTGCCCGATTGAAACGAGAATTATTTCCTTTACTTTCTTTTTTTTTAAATATTGGATCATGTAGAGCCTTGATAGAAAATATGAAGAATTTGGATCACATTCAATTGAATATCAGAAAGAATTGCATCTTTCTACTCGAAGAATTCTTCCTGGTTTTGAGATGGGAAAATTGGGATTTCTATTCAGAGACCTTGGTGTTGATGATAAAAGTTGCGAAATTGAAGATCATTATAGTGGAAAACTGCGCACAAACCGAAGCTCATGAGTGGCCAGTGTTTAAAATTGTCGGCATTCCTCTTTTGAGGCGCCCCCGGCAGTGGGCCATAAATCCAGCCCTACCACTTAAAGACGAGGGGGGACATGTGCTCCCTGGGAGGATGGCCCCTTGGGATCATTCTGATATTGATATTTTACCGGTTCAATGGCTGAAGCTACTAGACACAGGGTGCGAAATATTTGTATGTATATACTCAGCACCACTTGTTACATAATTCATCGGTTGGGTGATTTTGACGGTCTCATTTTTAACCAGAGGGTGTTGCAAGATGATAACAATCGTTCTATTAAGGAGCACGAGTATTAATATTTGTATGTATATACTCAGTACCACTTGTTACATAATTCGTGGGTTGGGCGATTCGGGCGGTCTCTTATTACTGTTCTTCAAAACTTTGCTGTGAGACTTATGTCCTTTGTGCCTCCTAGGACATCATCTAACAACCTGTATGCAAATTTGGAGATTCTCAAATTTTCTGATATGGTCCATTGTGAAAATATGTTGTTCATACATAAACTGTTCCACGATAAAATGCCTGTTTCTGTTCAGAATGCTTTTGCAGTTGACTTCACCCATGCTCAGGTCACTCGTGCTGACCAAACTGGTTTGTTTAATTTCCCTATCATCAACACGGTTCGTTTTGGGCATAATTCGATTCGTTTTAATGCACTTAATTCCTGGAACACTGTTCAGTCGGTATTGTTTGATGAAGAAAAGGAGGAAAAGGTGAAGCTTGTTTCGGTAAATTATTTTGTCCTTAAAAAACTATTGCAAAAGCATTTTATTGCCTCTTATAAACAACAGATTTGTATTTAGATACTCACACGGCTAATTTGTCTCATGATATATATCTATATGTTTGTGTTGTCTGGTATGTCTTGTATCGTTTCCCGTGAGCGTTCAAGGGTGGTCATGTCCATGGGTTTAGCTTCACGCTATTAGTAGTTTAACAAAAAAAAGTTTTTCTTTTACTTATTCTTTATAACTTGTACCTACTATTGATAAATAAATTTCTTATTCTTATTCTTATTCTTTTTTAATCATTTTTTGTTGCATGATGATAACGATCGTACTATTAAGGAACACTATTAAGGATCGCAAATTAGGCCTATGCACAGGCTGAGAAATAATAGAATTTGATAATTTGCTTTTGAAGCATTGTTAAGTAAAGTATATTATTATTTACATTTTTTGAAGCATTGTAATTCCCTTCAAAAAATATAAATAATATATATATATATATATATATATATATATATATATATATATATATATATATATATAATTTTTAAATATTTGAAAAAATACATTAATTTTTAATCATTTGACAATAACCTGCTGTATATTCTCAGAAAAAACAAATATAATTATCAGCATTACAAATTATATTAAACTGATCAATATTATATAGCCGACTAGTTTTTAGTCTGAATCTTCAAACATTTTTTTCAAAAAAACATTTTCATCTTTTGTCATTTTATCTTAAATTAAATGTATTTACACATCAAGCCTCATCTGAAAAGTTCACTCAAGTATTTTTCAGTTAATTATTCAGTAAAAATAAAATCATTTAATATTTTTTTTCAAACTGAATTCATTTTTAGATAAATAATGAAAACCTTTCAACTGAGACCTTTCAGCTCTTATATTTTTATCTATTAATACCGATCTTGTAGAAATAAAATAAACAGAATTCTCAGTGTGAATACAGTGCTCTAAGTGAAAGAACAGCTTGATTTTAGTTTAGAAAATTGTTTAGAGGATATCGTTTTTGAAAATTAATATATTTGATAGGTATTTTAAGTACACACGATGAACCTCTTATTCACCGATATTCCTTTCACAAGTTTTATAAAAACCGAATTATGTAAAAGTTGAAATAACTTAAATCCTCGAATTTATTTGGAAAAGTGGACTTCCTTTGAAAATTCGAATCGATTTTTTTATTTAAAAATAATATATTTTCTGAGAAACATTACCTTTATAAAAACTGAACTATTTAAAAATCAAAATAAAATTCTTAACAAACTTTAATCGTAAAATTGTTTGAAAGAAATCTGTGTTTTGTTTGAAACTATTACACAAAAACTGAATTAATTTAAAACTTAAATCAACTTCAATCGGCGAACTTATTTGGGGGAAAAAAACAATTTTTTAACAAAATCAATTTTAATACTTTTAAATGGATGTATAGAATATTGGTTGTTCTCATTCATTGAAACAGATGAGACCAGATTATTTGCAATGGTCAAATTAAAACAGAAAAAACATTATTTGTTCATTAATATCTAAAATTATTTTTTTTGAATAACGTCTAATTTTTTTAAAAATCCTACGGGAATTTCATATTAGACGAAAGATTATTGAATACCAATTCCCAAAATTCGTTTTGCAATTGAAAATGTCTCTTAATAAATTTAAGCATGTGGTTTCTTTAAACAAGATTATTGACCACAATGATTTATTTTGTTTTAAGTTTCAAACTTCAAATAAAATCCGGTTACAATGTTTGCATCTTGGAATATTTACAAAAATAGTTTCTGACTTGCGCAATTTAATATGGTAAACACTATTTTATCAAATAGGAAATATATCAAATTATTCGAAGGACATTCAATAGGTAAGACTTTTATTTTAATAAAGCAAAAGAAATAATTTCGTTGTTTCATTATTGTTTTCCATAAAGCTACTCTCTGTAGTGTTTGGAATTAGTTTATAGCAAAAATTATATAATCGCGTAAAAATAGTGGCAAACCAATTAGAATGCTCTTAGGCTTGAACAGAGGTCTGTCATCATTTTTGTGGTGGCTGAGAAGTGCAAATGATGTGAAATGTACAGAAGAGTCTGTGATGTATACGAAGAAGCATGTTTTAGTTAGTGTTTACAACTGAGCGCGGGTTTGCGTCTATGGGTCTGAGTGGAAATGACAGTCAATGGAGGGGAAGCATACTGATTCTGCGGTAAAGTAAAAGTTCCGGACACAGCTGTCACTCGGGAAGTCCATTCTGGCAGTCTTTTGGACATAAAAAGACATATCATTATTGATTTCCTTGAAAAAGGTCGAACTGAAAATCGTGCTTTCTATTGCCAACTCATCTGAAAAATTCACCTTATTTATAAAAGATAATAAATATTGAATTATTAAATAATATGAGTGTTGAATTATGGTTAAGTAATTAGAGAAGTTTTTTTTTTAAATCAACAGAAAATCTTAAGACCGGATCGTGAAGTCCGGATCGTGAAGTCCGGATCTCCGACCGCCCAGAGGAGGGATTTTGTTATATAATATTTTCGTATATAAGGTGTGCTGCAATACAATAATTACATCTATAGACTAAGCGAGGTCGCATCGCTTATACCTCAGCTAATCAACAGCACAAATACGTGGCTGGTTAACTACTTAATCGCTGATACTGACAGACGTCCATTTGCAATCATTGACTAAGGACCTGTAAGACTGAGGAGCACCAAGGAACAACCAAAGGATTCTTTACTAGGGATTACGTTCTGCTTAACACACAGGATCTTCGCTGGATAAGCGCTCTTGTTTTAAGCCTAAAGGATGGCCACAAAAATCGTAACATACGTATCTTAGCCCTCTGAAGCCTAAATGATGGCCACAAAACTCGTACCATACATATATTAGCCCTCTGAAGCCTAAATGATGGCCACAAAACTCGTACCATACATATCTTAGCCATCTGAAGCCTAAAGGATGGCCACAAAAATCGTAACATACATATCTTAGCCCTCTACAGCCTAAAGGGTGGCCACAAAAATCGTAACATACATATCTTAGCCCTCTAAAGCCTAAAGGTTGGCCACAAAAATCGTAACATACATATCTTAGCCCTCTAAAGCCTAAGGGATGGCGACTAAAATCGTAACAGATATTAGCCCTCTGCAGACTTGAGGTCAAAGTATTCTTCTGTCCCATTCGACAGGACAGCAGTAATAATGAATATAGATTGATAACCATTATACCACGATTGCTCTCCCGAGCTGGGTAATGTAGGTTTGTACTGGTCTGCCAACTCGGGTGTGTCCATGCGTAGGAGTTCATAGGACAACATTACTTATGGTTCAGTCATTAATCGAACAAAACTCAATCGAATGACCTATTTCAAACTTATCTACTTAAACCAGCATATTGTCATGAAACATTTTATTTTATGCTAGTCTGCTAACTCTGGTGTGTCCATGCGTAGGAGTTCATGAGACACTGTCACTCATGGTTTCGTCATCTAACAAATAATCAGTCGTATGAAATATTTAAAACTTATTTACCCAAACCAGCATATTGGTATGAAATAAATTATGATATTAAAATCTAACGATTCTTTTTCACATAAATAAAAGCAATTAATGTTCTTTGAATAAGGACTCGACGACATCTGCTCATATTCTTTTTCAATTATTGAAATAAATGAATTTCCAAAGAATTTCCATTTTTGACTTACTGTCCCAGACAGATTGATAAAGTTCTTCCAATAAAAAAGTAGAAATTAATTAACAATAAATAAATGACTTGTACTGTTACTATGAGAAAAAAAACAAATTAGATTCAGTCTTACAATATTACCCATAAGTTCACCACACTAATATTTTTTCAATAGAAAGTTTTGTCTTTATCTTCAAAACGAAAGATTCTAGGATATTGCGATGTATTAGATTATACAACAAAAAATAATGGATGTTATACAATGAAAAAGAATTGGGTGTTATACAATGAAAGAATGGGTGTATACAATGAAAAAGAATTGGATGTTATACAAGGAAAAAAAATACAATAAAACAGAATTGGGTGTTTATACAATAAAAAGAATTGGGTGTTATACAATGAAAAAGAATTGGGTGTTATACAAAAAAAGAATTGGGTGTTATACAATAAAAAAGAATTGGATGTTATACAATAAAAAGAATTGGGTGTATACAATGAAAAAGAATTGGGTGTTAACAATAAAAAGAAATATACAATAAAAAGAATTGGGTGTTATCCAATAAAAAAAATTGGGTGTTATACAATAAAAAAGAATTGGGCGTTATACAACAAAAATGAATTGGATATTATACAATAAAAAAGAATTCGATGTTATACAATAAAAAAGAATTGGGCGTTATACAACAAAAAAGAATTGGATGTTATACAATAAAAAAGAATTGGGTGTTATACAACAAAAATGAATTGGATATTATACAATAAAAAAGAATTGGGCGTTATACAATAAAAAGGAATTGGGTGTTATACAATAAAAAAAGAATTGGGTGTTATACAATTAAAAAATATAGAATATTATATTTAGATTTCGTGTTACAGTATTACCCAACTACACTGGTTTACAAAAAATATTTTTTGTCTGAGGTAAGAATGTGAATATGTGTTTTTTTACTAATTTGGGTGTGCTCAGTTCAAATTTATAAACAGTTTTACTCTATCACCTCTAGTTTTCTGTCTTTTAAATAGTATCATTTTAGTATTTATATACTATATACGTGCTTATTTAAACAGTTACAGCAGTTTATTACAGATAAAACAGGATAGATAAAGAACATTGACGGAATAAATATACTTGGATGACTCAATGTACACAATTCATAATACCGCAGACAGTTAAAAATGTGTTTTCTTAGATGATCTGCTGTACTTTGCCTCCGGGATGTCACGCAAGAAGATCCAGCAGAAGTCT
>CM042158.1:32356893-32361893 GCA_023376005.1 Doryteuthis pealeii | reverse complement strand
AAAAAATGTAGAAGTGTTCCGCACACAAAGAAAATTCAACCATCATCAGAGTGAATTCTTATTTAATATATATATATATATATATATATATAGAGAGAGAGAGAGAGAGAGAGAGAGACAGACAGACAGACAGACAGACAGACAGAGACAGAGACAGAGTCACAGCTATGAGTTAAATAGATAAAATGGATTTTAAAATGTTTAAAAAATTAATTTAAAAACAAAATTAAATATCCCCCAAATTAGCCGTTACTTTTGTTTCGAAATCGTGTGACGTATCTTACCTGATTAATTGATACAAATGAACATCAAAAGTTTAATAAATATTCCTATATTTGCATTTTCGGACTCACATTTCACTAATGCGGCCATCTATTAGTCATGGATAGTGACCCATGATGTTTAAGGGAAGGAAACCTGATGGATCAGAAGTCCATGACATGCAACACTGCACTTTGGCTACATGGGCGGTCGGAAAGGCCCCCTCCGATCAATCGGATCAATAGGTTGGTCACGTCAAGGCCTAATATGATTGCCCTAACTCTGGTGCCTTTATTGCAAACTCCCAACCCTTTATCCTATGTGACAGAAGGTGGTGGTTAAGGCTTTTAATGTCCTGGGTATGGTGTTAAACTCTATCTGATGTTGAGGGTCCGATTCTGGCGCCCTAAGGAATATGGAATACCCCTACATCACCGTTACTCTCACGTCCACTCTGACCCGGAGTGGTATTACTTGTTACAGTACCATCTATGGGTTAAACAGAAAAATATGTTTGAAAAATGAGTATTCATCAAGAATTAATAAAACAAAAACTTCTTCGGCATAAAATAACCCAACAAGGGTTGACATGTTGTTAAATCCAAACTAACATACTTAATTTCCCTCAATCATTTTCACAGACCTAAGTTTATATATGTATTTCTTATATAGATTAACACTTTGCATTTCCCTCTCTTCACGGTTAAATATTTAGAAAGAAAAATGTAGCCTACTTCATATACAACATAAGATTGAAAATAAAAAGATAAAATTGAATAACCAGGATTAATGAATAAAACAAAACGTCATTGGCATAGAATAACCCAAGAGTTGACATGCCATAATATCCAATCAATCTAGCTATGTGATAAATATTTCAAAAAATGAATTTTAATAAATCTAATAAATATTTTTAAAATGAATTTTAATAAATCTTCAAAAATGGAGTTTAAAAATAAATTTGAATACCCAACAAGAATAAATAAAAGAAATCGTCTTCGGCATAAAATAACCCAAAAATTGACATGCCATCATATCCAATCAATCTAGCTATGTGATAAATATTTCAAAAAATGAATTTTAATAAATCTTTAAAAATGGGGTTTAAAAATAAATTTGAATACACAATAAGAATAAATAAAAGAAATGGTCTTCGGAATAAAATAACCCAAGAGTTGACATGCCATAATATCTAACCAATCTAGCTATGTGCTAAATAGTTCAAAAATAAATCTTTAAAAATGGAGTTTAAAAATCCATTTGAATACCCAACAAGAATAAATAAAAGAAATCGTCTTCGGCATAAAATAACCCAACAAGATTTGACTTTCCGTAAAAAGAAACAACCAATCAACCAACCAACCAACCAAATATCCAACTCGATTTTCCCTCAACCATTTTCACAGCCCTAAGTTTATATGACATGAATTTCCTATATGGATTAACACTCTACAATGCATTTCCCTCTCTTCATGTTTAAATATGTAGAAAGAAAAAGGTAGCTTACTTCATATTCACATCGCAGCTTGCCTTAATTTCCTAATTCTTTTACGTTTAATGCAGTTTCTATGTATTCAGTCAAAATATGAAATCAAAGAAAGATTTATATCAACTTGTCATTTGTGCGCATGCGTCCGTCTCTATGTATGGAAGCACCTAATTCTGGGGAAAAGTATTTACTCGCTAAATAGATTTTCGGTCTAAAAAATATATCGAGCATTGCGATTCAAGATAGCAATACAAGTTGAACAGAGAAAAAGAAATCAAATCTAATATCCTCTTGCAAACTATTCATATGAATTTGTCTCTTATTGGTCACACAGGAAGTATCGTCTGCTGTTGAAATATATATATATATATATATAATATATATATATATATATATATATATATATATATATTTTACCAACCTCTCCACACGAGCAGGAAGCGACACAAGGTCAATTTCTCAAGCCGAGTTTAAGAGGTTTGAATTCAGAGTTTTCCTTCTCATAGACAGGTTACCTAACCAGGTTTAAAGAGCCCAGTCTGCTCTACTATTTACACATAGCTAGAGGGAGAGTAGTTAGATACATACCTTTCCCAAGGGTATGAGCGTTATATGAAATGCAAGCAGTCTCGTCCAGGACTGTGTCAACCCTATTGCCCTTAATAATAATCCTTCTTATCATATGGGTACAAGAAGGCCGTGTGTGAGGGTTTTAATGTCCCGTGTATGATGATCCTCTATCTGATGGCAAAGGTCCAATTCTGCAGCTCTGGGGCATGTGTATACTCCTTCCTCGTAATTACTCCTGGGTTTCCTGTGATCCGGAGTGTTAGTACCTGGTAGAGTCCCGTCTATGGGTTAAACAAAAAACATGAGTTTAAAGAATGTGTTTAGAAAATTGAGTTTAAAAAGAGTACCCGGGTACTTATATTTATAGGGATTTGGCCCCTATATATTTACATGCATGTGCAATTAAATACATTAAAATAATTAAGTTTTTTTTTTTAAACAAGTAATTTTACAATTATATAAGCTAAGTTTAGAAATATGTAAACAAAAGAGAATCAAATAAATATTAGTTTAGAAATATTTTAACAACAATAGAAACAATGGTTTAAATTCATCCGATAATTTATGTCACCAGAATTCCACAGATACCAAAATCATTCGATATTTGCATCATTGCAATCACCAGAATATTGATGAATATTTTAGCTTAATGATCACGTAGACAATTACAAATAGAATTATAAAAGACCCTTTTAGCTGAAAGACAGAGAGTGGGAGCTTACGCTCTTCCCGACTCGATAGAGTGTGGGCGAATGCCCTCTAACTTGACAGTAGGAGCGAAAGTTCTCCACCAACATCGACACAATGGGGAGAAGTCGCTGCCCGAAGACACAAAATGATATATCAGGTTGGTCTCGTATTTTCGTTTCCAATTTTCTGTCTCTCTCTCTCTCTCGTTCAACAAAAACAAATTTCAATCACAAGTTTCAATCACAGACAAAACTGCTACAATGTTGACACAACCAATCGCAAAAATATAAACAATACATATCACAAACAACTACGTACAGACACATACAGTCTGCAACACCGCTGAAAGAACAATTGAATATACCAATTGTAAATTAATGTATATAAAGTTTGTTTCTTTTATCAATTTTGTCTTCTTTTGTTTTCTATGGAAACTTCATTTCCGTAGTCTTATACATTTAAATTGTGGGGATCAAAACTCGGATCTTCTTCAACTTCTCAACTAAACACTCGCCAACAACAGTCACTACAAATTCCATGTCAAATCATCCAGGCCATGTCACACCTATCCACATCAAAGTTTCTGATATTTTTCCCAGGTGTGGATTATGATAAAGTTAGAGAATGGGGTTTATCTAACGTCATCATAGTCCACACCTGGACCAAATTTAAGAAAAATAGAAGTGCAAAATTTTAACAAATTTTGACGAAACTTGCAAATCGGTCGGAAAATTAGAGCGACCCAGATAAAACAGAAACCACAAATGTTATAATAACACTGTTAATTTTAACTAGGGAGATTTAGGGTTAGGGTTAGGGTTTAAGTTAGGGTTAGAGTTAAGGTTAGGGTTGGTTTGGGGTTTAGGGTTAGTTTAATGGGAAAATAAATAAATAATTTGCGTTCTGTTTTTTCTGGGTGACCCTGTAATATGTTTTAATTTTCTGACCGATTTGCAAGTTTAGCCCAAATTTTTGCAAAATGTTGTAGCTTCGGTTCTGAGCAAAAACCAAACTATTTTGGTAATAATAATGTTCAATATATGTGAAATTATATGGAGAAACAATTGTCATAGATGCAGGGCCACATTGGGATATTGATATTGCTTTGAAAAAAAGCAGAAATCATCAACAACTTAAAATTGGTTGACTTTAAGATTTTTGAATATAATTTTGTGACTTCCTGTGCAGAAATGCCTTTATAAACCAAGTGTGAGGAGTTGGGAAGCTAGAGAACTTATTTTACAGACAAGAATAGGTTACAAAAAGTCGCCATTTTTCACGACCCCCTCAAATTTGGAGACTTAAAAATTGACATAACTCGGTTAATTTTTAAAAATTGGAAGCTCACATTTTCGGCCGATGTGCCCCCTGGCCTTCTTCAGGTATTTCTTGTCGGACTCGGGAACGTTCTCGGACTCGGCAACCATCTCGGACTCGGGATCCTTCTTGGGGCTCGGGAACCTTCATGTCGTAATCGGGAGCCATCACGGAACTTTGAACCTTTAAATAATTAACACAGCTTAACGCCTCTACCCTAACTATGGTTAGCGGAATGAGAACAGTATACTCCCGTGGACTGAATAAATGGTTAGGTTCAAAGTTCCGTGATTGCTCCCGATTATGACAAGAAGGTTCCCGATTACGACAAGAAGGTTCCCGAGTCCGAAAAGAAATACCTGAATTAGGCCGGAGGGTACATCGACCGAAACGTTGTACAAATAACAATGAAGATGAGGACAATAGTCTGAATAACGCAGATAATGCAAATAGTGTCGCCCAGGATTTTAAGTTTTGTCGCAGTGTCCATTTTATAGGATAATAACCATTGCACTACAGCGCCTAGGAGTAAGAGTAAGTATTTTCTGGCATCCCACCATGTCAGATGAACATAAAGTCCGATTACTTTGGGGAGCCACGCATAAACCAAAGCTCATGGGGTGACCAGTGTAAAAAATTCGTGTATTCCTTTGGCTTTCCTCTTTTGATACAC
>CM042158.1:32326893-32351893 GCA_023376005.1 Doryteuthis pealeii | reverse complement strand
ATATCAAGGTGGTTTTCTTTTAAAAATATATAAACATGGATATATAATATATAATATATATATATATATATATAATATATATATATTAAATATATATGCATATTCATTGCATTAGGTGTGCTTTTTTTTTTAACATATAAATACGTATGCATTATATATATATATATTATATATAGATATGTATGTATATATATACTTTATATATTTATATATTAATCCAATCTACAGAATAGAGAATTTGTCAAGCATTTTCTCCTCCATATCTACTGTTATATGGAAAGGTAACATTTCAATATATTCGCCAAGAAAGTAGAAAATATATTACATGCAAATGGAATCTAATTCAGATAGGCCAATGTCGTCAGGTCGTAGAGAATATTTACATTGCGATTCCAGTGAATTTTTCGTGGAATTCCAAATAAATTAAATTCCGTTTTCTCAATAACTCATTTCATACCAAGTCTCCTCTCACGTCGAAAACGAAATCTTTTACGCATTCCAGATAAAAGGTAACAAAAATATTGATTTATTCAAATAATCACGCGCTGCAATCCACCTACGTGCAAACGTCCGTCCGTACACAAAGTAATGAGAATTTTTCTCATTAGTAATATATATATATAAATATATATAAAAATATATATATATATATATATGGGTGTTCCGTTCATTATTCCTTTCAGAATTACAAGGTGTGTCAAAAAAGTACCAAGTTTAAACCTGTATTTACCAAGATAGAAATGAAGAATGAATGGAACGTTATTTTATTCAGAATACAAGGTGTGTCAAAAAGTACAACAAATCTCGATATTTTTACACACCCTATGAAAAAGTGAATGGAAGTGAATCCGACCGTATGAAATAAATATTAAAAAAAAACACCATGTTTTTTCTAAAATATTTATTTCACACCCTATATAAATCCACAGTCATCCACAGTCAGTCGCCAAGTATAGCCTGCTATACTTGGCGACTGACTGTGGATGTGTGGGTAAGAAGCTTGGCGAGCGTAAGTTCGTTCGGGTTTCAAAACCCAGCCAGAGCAGCTGCAAAACCGTATAACTATACTGATCGAGAGGGTGATACCTCGAACACGTGTCTATAGTTTACCCTATATATATATATATATATGTGTGTGTGTTGTGTGTTATGTGTGTGTGTGTGCCCAACTCCTCGTATGAAGCAGAGGATCGGACAAATGGAAGCGTTCTTCTAAGCGAGATTAAACCATTTTGTTCAGTTATTCTTCTCTTAGACGGTTACTTTAGCGACGGTAATAGTCCATATCTTTCCCAGGGTATTAGCGCTATGTGAAATACAAACTCCCCGTCAAGGATTTGAAATCAAGTCGACGAAATCCATTTCGCTGTACAGTGTTCCGCACGTAGCACGCGTTATTCGCCTAGTTTGCTTTGGCGTGATTATTCAATTATATCAAATTCTCTCAGTGTATCTTTCTACATTTCTGTGCTCAGCGCAGATATGTGCACGTGGATGCGTTACCGCCAAGCTGGGAAGTCGTGACTCCGGTAGATAACCCTGTCCACCGTTATGTTGTGGATACAGCTATACGACACACTAGGTTATATCAGCAAGGCATTTATCATTGACAAGTTTATTTGGCGAGCTTTGTGTGTGCTTGTGGACCGGTGGGCTAGAGGTAGAATCTCTGGTCCTGCGTTCTGGGGTCCGCGGTTCGAACTCTGTCTATGGGAGATAGCGGTATACCCTGCAGATGAGACCTAATTAGGTCGAAACAGCTGTTCCGCAGGTCGCAGGCTGCATTCACCGAGTTTGCTTGTCGTGATTATTTAATTATATCAAATTCTCTTCATATATATATATATATATAATATATATATATGTGTGTGTGTGTGTGTGTGTGTGTTGTGTTGTGTGTGTGTGTGTGTGTGTTTTAAAGCGGAGATAAACTGGTTTGAGTTTTAGAGTTTTCCCTTCTCCTAGACTACTTACAAGCCTGCCATTCTCCCTTTTTCTCAAGTCATCCAGGCAGTCTACACAATCCAAGTCCCGGTGAATATGCCAAAAAAAAAATGAAAACAGCATATCGTTGACTTCTCCCTCAACAAGAAAATGTATCTTTTGTGGAAACTTTTATTTTCTAAACATCTACTCCTCTGCGAGGATAGCATAAAATAACTCAGGAAGTTCGATATGTCATTAAAATAAAGTAATCAAGGCATTACTCTATAGAAGACAACATCCGGAAATGTTGAATAAGGCTATGCAATTTACAAAATTTCTTCATATGCAGGTCGAAATATCTGTATAAATCTCTTAAAATATTTCATCAATAATTCATTGGTTGAGAGTAGAGAGAATTTCGTTCGTATTTAATTAGGGACAACATAAAGAGTTGAATAACTAATTTGGAATGAAGACAGTGTAAAATAAGGATTCCTTTATTTCAAGATGTATCTGCTCCGAATGATTATTTAGTGATCATAAAATTGATCCCCTTAGAGTAACGTCAGTTCCATGATATTCTATTTGGCAGATAATAATTCAGATGATAGATTGACTGATGAATTTAACGGCACGTCAAACCATCTTATGTCCAATATTTAGTTCTCGTGTTCATTGTATTAATATTTATAAGATTTGAATAGTATATAATTTCGCGTGAAATTATTTTGATAGTTATAGGTTACAAATAAGTATTTTGATAGTTATATAGTTTCAAGTAAGTATTTTGATATTTATTGTTACAATAACAATTTTGATAGTTATATGGTCAAGTAAGTATGTGATATTTATATGGTTACAAGTAATATATTTATATTTATAGTGGTTACAAGTAATATATTTGTAGTTTAGACTAAGTAATTAGTTTTGATAGTATATGGTTACAAGTAATTATTTGAGTATTATATGGTTACAATAAGTATTTTGATATTTATATGTTACAAGTAATTATTTTATAGTTTATGGTTACAGTAAGTATTTTGATATCTATATGGTTACAAGTAATTATTTTGATAGTTATATGGTTACAAGTAATATTTTGATAGTTATATGGTTACAAGTAAGTATTTTTGATATTTATATGGTTACAAGTAATTATTTTGATATTCATATGGTTACAAGAAGTGCTTTGATAGTTATATAGTTTCAAGTAAATATTTGATATTTATATGGTTACAAGTAATTATTTGATATTTATATGGTTACAGTAATTATTTTTTGATAGTTATAGGGTTTCAGGCCATTATTTTGATAATTATACGTTTTCAAGTAATTGCTTTGATAGTTATACAGTTTCAAGTGATTGTTTTGATAGTGATTTAGTTGCAAGTAATTGTTTCGATAGTTATACGGTTGCAAATAAGTATTTTGATAATTATATGGTTTCGAATAATTGTTTTGATAGTTAAATAGTTCCAAGTAATTATTTTAATAGTTATATAGTTTCAAGTGATTATTTTAATAGTTATATGGTTACAAGTGATTATTTTCATAGATGAATGGTTTCAAGTAATTATTTATATCTATTAGTTGGTGTCTCCGTTGTATATTGGGAAAATTCGTACCACTACTGTTCTCCTACAAAGATGGCTTTGGCATGAAATAACCCACGACAGTTGATATGACATTAAACAAGGAAACTAAACCTTATTTTTCTCAATGCTCATTTGTTTGTACACAGTTATATAACTAAACTATAATTTACTAATGTAACATTTCTTAGTAAATAATTATAGCTTCAAGTATCTAATACTAGCACTTATATGTTTTAAGTAATCACTTCTTACTATTGATAGTAATTTATTTGCACACAGTTATATGGTTTTATTTAACTAATAACAAACCTTTATAAACAAGTGTAGCTTCAAGTAAATATTTATTACAAATAATTAACAGTTATATATTATCAAGTATTTCGGACCATATTACTTTTAGGCACCTCTTTTTGATCTCGATTAAGAAAGGACATATTTTTCATTTACACCGTCAATATCCGGTTGTTTTAACAGATGATTTTTAGAATTTTTCAAAATTATAAAACTAACCCCTAACGCTAACTCCTAACCCTAACCCTAACCCTAACTCTTTCCCCTAACCCTAACCCCTAACAAACAACCGGATATTGACGGTGTAAATGAAAAACATGTCCTTTCTTAATCGAGATCAAAAAGGGGTGCCTAAAGGTCATATGGTACAGTATTTCTAACTAGTAATTATATGCTATTAAGTAATTATGCCTATTTAACAGTTATTCATTTGCGCATTGTTATATGTTTTCAATTAACTAATAGTAACCTTGAGTAAATAATTATTTTTTCAAGTAACTATTCTTGATACAAATTATTATACAAAGTTATATAGCATCAATATATGAGTTCAAATCCTGGATGAGGTTGTTTAAATTTCACATAGCACAGATACCCTCGGTAAAGGTATACATCCAACTGTTATCCCTCTAGATATGGGTAAATAGTAGGGCAGGCTGGGCATTTTAATGGGACAGAAGAGACCTGCAAGCAGAGGTAAAGGACGCGTTACTCCACACTCCCTAGAGCTCCAGAACTAGAACCTTACTATCAAATGCTGTTTAATGTCATAAACAGATTGTATTAATGTTGAGTTTTGTGTACTGATTAAAAACACAGACTTAACTTATTTTTCGTTTGTACATGAAGAAGTGAAGGAATTTGAGAAGAGATTGTGATCTGATCAAGTAGTATTTAAAGGAGAAAAGATAAAAAATGTTTATTTTAAGATTTTCTTGATACATGAACAAAATAAGTAGATAAAAGTAGAAATTCCATCAGTAAATATAATCATGAGATTCTCAAATCCGGGTTGATGAAAAATTCGTCGAGTTTCGATTCCGGCTTGTGGTAGCCTGATAAACCTAGCACACACTATATATATAATATATATATTATATATATAATATATATATTATACATGCATACACACACATATATACACATTCACATACACAGACAAAGACACACACACACACACACACACACATATATATATATAATATAATAATATAATATAATATTTAAAGAAGAAGGTCCGCAAAATGTATCGTTCTCAGAAAAAATGTTTTATTCTTTTTATTTCACATACGCAACACGTGTTTCAGATATTCTGGTATCTTCTTCAGGCTTTGGTTAATACATATATTGATACACACACACACACACACACACACACACATATATATATATATATATATATATATATATAATATATAATATAATACATACATAGGTTATACGTGTTTCTGTATTTTTTTTGTTTTTTCATAACAGGAAAATTCCAGAAAACGCATAACTTATGTATGTGTATATATATATATATAATATATATATATAATATATATATATATATATATATATATATTATATATATATATATATCTTAATTTCAATATGTGTATTAACCAAAACCTGAAGAGAAGATACCAGAAATCTGAAACACGTGTTGCGTTATTGAAATAAAAAATTAAAAACTTTCTGAACGATACATTTTGCGGACCTCTTCTTCTTTTTTTTTTAATAAAATATTACATTTCTCCTGTTGGAACCAGAACAACATTATATATATATATATATATTATATATATATATATATAATATACTATAATATAATATATAGTATAATATATATATCTTAGTTGGAAATCAATAAAAAATATTCTTGCATTGCTCTTGTAATGACGCTCGGGCATTCAATTATATCTACACCTACGTATATATCCAAATGTTACATACATAATCACACGCTAAATACATGAATACATGATACATACATTTCCACACAACTTTGTACGTGATATGCATCATCACTTTCTATAAAATTTTCCCATTTACAAATTTTGGTACAATTATAGTATGTGGCGTACCTTTTGAACGTGGCCTACGAAATCATGTCTCTCTTATAGTATGTGGCCTACCATGAAAAGCATATTATAAAGTTATAATAATAACTAACTCTAACCCCAAACCCTAACCCTATTTCAGATTTTTAGAATATTTTAGAACTAAATAAGATCTCTGATTCAGTAAAATTATGGATAAATTCATTATAATTATTCTTAATTATTATATTACAGCTCATTGACTGAATTGCATTTTCTTGAATTGAATATATGTGAAAAATAATTACTTTCATAAATTGCCTACTATTTTATCTTATAATATACTCTTACTGAGGTAGGATACATTCAAAACCGAGTAGGCCACGTACTATAACAGAATAAAAAAAAAAAGGTAGGCTACATACTAAACGGCATCCATTATCTAGGTGAATTATTCATGTAAATTATGGATAAATATTCTTTTTTAATTATGCTTAATTACATATACAGCTTAGACTGAATTGCATTATTTGAAATTGAATATATGTAGAAAATAATCAGTTTCAATAAATTTCCTGCTACTTATCATATTATAATGGAGATTGTGGGTTTTTATGTCTGTAACCGAAACTATATTACCATTCAAGTCACAATTCCCTCTGTTATTACATCACATTCTCCATGATTTATTTTTATTTAAACTTCAATTATTAACAAAATTCTTTGACATCATTAAGATGTTGACCATATCTACATACTAAATAACATGCAATTGTATTTATATATACAAGAAAATATCGTTTACAGTGTGAATGGGAAGGCTAATTTGCATATGACTTTAAAATTTGATTTTAATAAATATATGCATAGTACTATGATTTCTAATTGTTTGGTTTTATATCAAATGAATATGAGCAAAATCTCGGGGATAAATCTTAAAAAAAATTCATTAAAAAGAAAAATAACTGTAATTCATTCTTACTTCTTATTTTAACTTAAATAGTTAATTTAGGAAAATTTACCAATGAAAGCCGGGAGTAAGGAAAATGATGGAAGAGTTAATTTCAAAGTTGTTCTATTTTTCAATCATACCCCTCACTGTTCAAATATTTTATCTGAATTCTTATTCAGTTTTTTTGGCTTTTCTAATTTAACATGATATTTATTATATTAAAACTTAAATACTTGCACCCGGAGGGTGCATATATTTGCTAGATATCTATAAATATACTCTTACTGATGTGGGACACATTTAAACCAGGTAGACCAATACTATAACAGAATAAAACAGGTAAGCCCACATACTATAACGTCAACCAAATTTTCCTACATCCCGTCAACATATACACATAATTTCATACACTTAGACACATATCACATACTACACACATAGCCACACGTTACATACGTGTCCAGCCCGCTACATAATGTGCACACAAAGTTTTGTACGTGTAGAAATCTATGTATCATCACTTCATATGAAATTTTGCATTGACAAATTATCCTACATCCGTCAACATATTAGTAAATAGATTTCATACACGTAGACACAGATCCACACTTTACACACATATCCACACGTTACATACGTTCCCACACCCACATACACGTGCACACAAGTTTGTACGTGTAGACATCTTATGTATATCCCTGTATAAGATTTTCCCATTTACGAATTTTCCTACACCCCGTCAACAATCGGGTACATAGTTTCATCGTTTACTGTAAATGTCTTGCCGTGAGGGGTCAATTGAAGTCGAATTAGCCCCCCGGGCAGGGGAGGAGGAACAGTGCTTAATTGTGTGGATTTAATGACACCCTTACCAAAAAACTTCTTCTGAGGGCTGCGTGTAGGGAGCTAGGCAGGAAGTGTACACGTTAGGGAGGGTGAATGAAAAGGGGTTAGAGAGAGGGTAGGAGAAAGAGATTATGACGAACACTGTCGATAAGGCTGCCCACAAGCCCTGCTGCACCAGTCGCTTAGTCACAGGCAGCTGGCACTGCAACCGCACGACCAATATGAAACCACCCTACCCAACCTACCATTTTACCCCATCCTAAACCACATACTCTATTCGTTGCTTTCTTCATCCGGCTATGGCACCCTCTACCTATTTTCATGAAGTGGACAAAACGAACCGGGCTAGGAGAGGAGTTACGATTCCCTAACCCTCCCAAGAAAATACTGAGTAATACATATTCTGAGCTATAATTCTCCCCCCCCTCATTTTTTTTCTCCGTTTAACGTGATGAAATCTTCAGCTATCCTCCTACCCAAAGCCCCTAAAAAATATCAATAGGAAAACGAAGGGACATAAAAAGTGGGTAGCGATATTGGCTCTATTACAGTTAATTGGGAAAGCGTTTTAAGGGTAGCAATTTCGGATTGAATCCTCCAAGAATCATGAACAAACAGAAGAATTCAATTTCATATTTTGCAACAGTGACCGAAGTCAGAATCGCGCAGGCACGTACAAATTGGCTAAAAAGGAGAAAAAAGAATAAAGAAAAACCAAAAGAAAAGCCAAAGAAAACCATCGAGTATGAGTAAACGGGCCCGGTTTGATTCTATCGGTATAGCATCTGACAAGGAATCCCAGGGTTCCGGGTTAGATACTGGTCCCAGCTAAGTCAGTGCATGTGTAGCGCAGTTTGGATAATCTGAACTTAGCGGTAAAACATTCAAAGAATGACGGTAGGAATGGCGCTCCACTTCAGCAAAAATAATCTCCCTGGTCTAGCGCTAGTTAAAAGGGGATATATTTCTTCGGTGTTCTGCTAATAGATAACTCCGCAGAATATATGTACTTAAGGTTGATTGGTTTGGTGTATTTTAAGGCATGTCAACACTTGTTGGGGTATTTTATACCGATGATGTTTTGTTTTATTCAATCTTTATGGTATTCAATTTTTTTTACGAATTTAAATTTTAAACTCTTTATTTCGCTTTTTTCTATTTAACTTATAATTTGGACCATATATATATATATATATATATATATTATATATATATATATATATATATAATATATAATATAAGTGAATGAACAGTCAGTCTAAATTTAACCTTTTGACGAAAAAAATAAGATTAAGAAAACAATAATAATCACTTTGCTTTATATTTTTCTACTCATCTACATATATTTTTCATGCGACTAGGACACCCAAAAATATTTCTCAACATTAATCACACACACACACACACACACACACACACACACAAACACACGCAAATATATATATATATATATATATATATATATATATATATATATATATATATATTAGACAAAACGTGACCCATTGAGCCACCCATTCAGCTCTGGGTAGATAATTGAGATTAGGGAAAAGGGAGTTAGCAAAGTGAATAACTTTTTTTTTTTTAAATACGAAACGAAACCTTGAAATCATTTTGTTAGCTTTCAAAGAAAGGAAATGTTTAAACTTATACGCTTAGTTTGGCGAGGGCTAGTATCGAACCCGGAACCTTATGGTTCCTACTCGGATTCTCTCATTCTCTCTCTCTCTCTCTATACATATATATATATATATATATATATATATATATATATTATATATATATATATATATAGATAGAGAGAGAGAGAGAGAGAGAGAGAGAGAGAGAGAGAGAGAGAGAGAGAGAGAATCCGAGTAGGAACAATAAGGTTCCGGGTTCGATACTGGCCATCACAGACTAAGCGTATAAGTAGCACAGGGATATGTGCGGTAAATTGAGGAGCTGATGGTAGACGTGGTGCTACGCCTCAGACGCCAAAACAATCTCCCTGATCTAGCGCTAGGGAAAAGGAGATATACTCCCTGGCTGATACCGACTCTGGGCCAGCCCGACGACTTTACTTATATTTAGGAAAAAATGTTAAAAAAAGACATTTATAATATTTATGTCGACGTTTAAATGTTTGTGTTTATATAAAACCTTTTTCAGGATAATATGAGAAAAGAAGAGAAAAGGATGTTTTTGAATCACCTTTTGGTAAACAATAAACCTTTTTCTCTTTTTTGTTTTTTTTGCTCATGATGTTACTATATATATATATATATATATATATATATATATATATATTTACCAGCCACTCGGCACGAGCAGGATGTGACACAAGGTCAATTTCTTAAGCGGAGTTCAACAGGTTTGAATTCAGAGTTTTCCTTCTCCGATACCGGTTGCCTAACTACGGTTAAAGAGCCCAGTCTGCCCTACTATTTACCTATAGCTGGAGGGAGAGTAGGATTTATAACTTTGCAAGGGTATTAGCGCTAAGTGAAATGCAATTACAACATCCAGGATTTGAACTCGGGGCGACGAGTCCACTTGCCAAGACTTTAACCAATACACCACGCACTTCCTATGATGTTACTATATATATGCACGTGTTTTTGTGTGTAATGTTACTAGGTGTGTGTGAGTGATGTTTTCTGTATATGATGTTACTGTATGTGTGTATATGATTTGTATGCATGTATGAGTGCTTGTTTGCGTATGTGTGTGTGTGATGTTTTTATGTGTGATGTTAGTATATTTATTTACTGGACCAAGTTACCTTTAAGTACCCCAGGTGTGAACTGGATTTAGACGGACATGTTTCACTTTGCACAGTCAACATCCAGTTGTTTGTTGCTAGACGATTTTTAGACGCATTTTTTAATTATAAAACTAACTACTAACCCTACCTCCCCCCAACCATAACCCTAAACCTAACCCTAACAAACATCCAGATATTGACGGTGCAAAGCGAAACATGTCCCTGGGTGCTTAAAGTAACTTGGTCATTTACTAAGCTTCGTTTAGATGCAGCACAAGGCCCGAAGTATGGGGCACCCAATGAGAATCGAACCCACTAACAATGGTGTGCAATCGAACTCACTAACAATGGTCTGCAAATCTAGCTTGCTAACCATTACACCAAGACGTGTGTGGATTATGATTTTTTCTATGTGTGACGTTACTATATGTGCGTATATGACCTGTGTGCATGTATGAGTACTTGTATGTGTATATGTGTGTGGGATGTTTTTTATTATGCGTGGGGTTAATATATCTGTGTGCATGCTGTTTTTTTATGTGTGACGTTATTATATGTGTGTATATGATTTGTGTGGTGTATTAGTGTGTATATGTGTGTAGGATGTTTTATGTGTGATATTAATATATGCGTGGGCGTGATGTTTTGTTTTTGTATGTGACGTTACAAACTGAGTGTATATGATGTGTGTACGTGTATAAGTGTGTGTATGTTATTTTTCTATGTGCGCGTGCATGACATTCGTCTGTGTGGGGCTGGGCATTAGAGAATCTTTCTGTGGGGTATATATTTACCAACCCCGCCGCACGCTGCACGAACAGGGTGTGGGACTCAACGGGTCACATCTTGTCATATATATATATATATATATATATATATATATATATATATACATATATAAACCAACCATCGTTTTTTTTATCTTAAAATCTTAACATTTTCACTGTCTCGTCTGATGATTGCAGTAAGCATGAAACTAATAGTAACGATATATTAGATCCATAATATATAATATTTGATTGTAAAACTGCTCTGCTATTTTACCAATGAGCACCTGTATAAGCCAACACTTTTCTCATTCAGTCACTATCCATTCTATATTACATATATATATATATAACGAAAATTTGAAAAAACAAGTGTTCCGAAAATGGGATGAATTTAATTATCGATGTTTAAAACATTTCGGTACATTGAACCTTTCATCAGGATGTCTCTTGGGGTGAAGAAAATGATGGATGTTTTTATATGTGACAGGAGATTGAAATCTTTTTAGTTATGTAACTGTATTTGATCAGCGTTTTATTTTTGAAAAGGCAAGTGCGATCTACTCACGCGAAGGTGTCATGACGCGTGACGCAACTCGAAGAAATGCAAAAGACGAGAAAAGTATTAATGGACTGATTATTTTTAAGAGAACATAGGAAACAAAGTGGGAATGATAACTAAATAAATATTAAATGAAGCCTGGTATTTAGTAATTATTTAACACTATTTAACTAAGAAACGGAATATAATAAATATTATAACTAAATAAATATTAAATGAAGCCTGGTATTTTTGTAATTATTTAACACACTATTTTAGCTAAAACGGAGATATATTGAAAAAAAACATGTCGAATTATTAAGGGAGGCAAATGCGAAATTGCACAGGCTTCAAAAATCTGTCGTAGTCATGACCCTTCGCGTGAGTAGATCGCGACTTGCCTTTCAAAAATAAACCGCTGATCAAATACAGTTACATAACTAAAAAGATTTTCATCTCCTGTCACATATAAAACATCCATCATTTTCTTCACCCAAGAGACATCCTGATGAAGGTTCAATGTAACCGAAATGTTTTAAACATCGATAATTAAATTCATCCCATTTCGGAACACTTGTTTTTTCAAATTTTTCTTTATTATTGTCGGATTTTAATTTCCTATTTACTCCCATATATTATATATATATATATATATATATATATATATATATATGTCGTTTAGGCTAAAATACGTCACCGATTGATTGATTGAGTGATTTAACGGCATGCTAACTCATCTAGGATAAATCTATGCCGAGAGGGTTCATATATTGTATATATATATATGAGGTAAATAAGGAATGATATATATATATATATATAATATATATATATATATATATATATATAATATATATATATATCAAACCCGTCCGCATGAGCAGGATGCAAGATGGATATGTTATTCAGCGGAGTTTAAACAGGTTTGAATTCAGAGGTTTCCTTCTCCTAGACTGGTTACCTATCCAGTCTGCCTTACTATTTACTCATAGCTGGAGGAAAATATATGGATGCATACTTTTCTCTAGGGTATTAGCGCTATGTGAAATGCAAAGTGCCTCGTACAGGATTTCAACTCGGGTCGTCGAGTCCACTACTACGCAACGTTCTTGTTTTGTAAGAAGGAAATAGACTGTGGATTTGACTGACAATAATCATAACCATATATGTGTGTGTTGGTTTGAATCACTGTAGAGTAGGGAAGGTTGATTTTTAAGTTTTTTTTTTGAGTATATCAACATTTCTCAAACAGCGAAAGTTTTGACTTGGTATAATAAATATTGATACCAAAATCTACATCTGTTAATTACACCATTGTTTGAGGAAATAAAATCAAATTCGTCTGATAAAATGCATTAAACGATTCTCATTTTCGCAAAATTTAGCCTGGACATTTTTTTAGAAAATTTAGCAATTTCAATCTTTAAAACAGAAAAGATTGTGAATTTAAACAAAATAAATAAAATATTATAACTAGAATTCAATATATGATAATATACTCCCATCACAACCGGCACCTCTGATATGCTGCTTTTTACCTAATGATTATGCTTGCAATAGTGATAACATTCTAAACGATGAATTTAATATTCTTTTCAGTTTTGAATGCTAAAATACTAGGAAGTGTATATTTTTTTTATATTAGATATTCATTGATTACATATAAAATTCT
The DNA here is from genome assembly GCA_023376005.1 of Doryteuthis pealeii. Lineage (NCBI taxonomy): Eukaryota > Metazoa > Mollusca > Cephalopoda > Myopsida > Loliginidae > Doryteuthis > Doryteuthis pealeii. Next base: position 32,338,533 of record CM042158.1, on the reverse strand, counting down.
TTTCCATTCATAAGAATTTTTTACTACAGTTTTAAACAAAATTACGTCACACACTTTGAATAGGAATGCCAATCTTGCATGGCATTTTAAGTTATGTCTTCTCATATTTGAGTGCCAACAGAAGCCACCACATATTAAAAAAAGGCTCACAAACATCTGCTTATCAATAATTTCTTTTTTACACAGACGATGGACCTGATGATGATTTGATATACACTTTAGTGTTGGCTAAATAAATATCACCCTTTAATGCAACTTGTTTTTTCATTTTTATAAACACGCCCTGTCGGCTGGGGCGTTAGAATGCACCGACTGCACCTCTGCAGAGGGGTAAGACTCCCCCAATGGGACCACCTGTTGGCCGTGGGTGGCGACCCGTGATGCTTAAGGATACCCAGGTGGATGAGCAGTTCATGACATGCAATACTCCACTTTGGCTCTACTTGGGCTAGACGGGCGGTCGGAGAGACCCCCTCCGATCAATCGGCTGGTCACGTCAAGCCCTAGCACCTATATGATTTTTCCAACCCTATTGCCCTTATGACAAGCCCCAACCCCTTTTTATCATATGGGTACTAGAAGGTGGTGACTGCGGGTCTACATGTCCTGGGAATGACGTTAAACTTTATCTGATGGTGAGGTTCCAGTTTTGGAGGTTTGTGGAATGTGGAGCACCCCTTCATCACCATTGCTCCCTGGTCCACACTGACCCGGAGTGGTAGTACCTGTTAGGGTCCCATCTATGGGTTAAATAGAAACATGTATTTATAAAAAATTGTATTATCCATTAAGAATTGATTTATTTCAAAACTTTATCGGCATTAAATGACCCACTGAGGTTGATATGCCGTAAAACAAAACAAACCAAACCAAACCAATTCTTATAAACTTATATATGAAATCCTGTAAAGTTAAATATGATTGGCAATTTTCATATGAATTTTATTTGCATTCAACATTTATGATTCTTTGTTTGAAGCAAAGTTTTGAAGAAAAATATGGTAATTCTTTATGTCAATTTGCACCTTTTACCACATGGGAGGCATTACAGTTTAAAAATCGACCTAACCTACTGTACTGGTGTCTTTACTTAATTATTTACTAAGATTAGCTAAGTTTCAAAACAAAGCTAGAAGTATCTGGCAACGACTGAGAATCGAACCCAGTGGTCATGACCAGCATGCCTAATACACCAACCATTTAATAATCTATATCTGTTAATTACACCATTGTTTGAGGAAATAGAATCAAATTCGTCTGCTAAAATGCATTAAACGATCCTCATTTTCGCAAAATTTAGCCTGGAAATTTTTTAGAAAATTTAACAATTTCAATCTTTAAAACAGAAACGATTGTCAATTTAAACAAAAGAAATAAAATATTATAACTAGAATTCAATATATGATAATATACCCCCATCACGACGGGCACCTATGATATGCTGCTTTTTACCTAACGATTATGCTTGCAATAGTGACACATTCTAAACGATTGGAATCTATATCCTCAAACGAAGCAAAGTTTTGAAGAAAAATATGGTAATTCTTTATGTCAATTTGCAACCTTTACCACATGGAGGCATTACAGTTTTAAAATCGACCTAACCTATTGTACTTGGTGTCTCTACCTAATTATTTACTAAGATTAGCTAAGTTTCAAAACAAAGCTAGAAAGTATCTGGCAACGGACCTGAGAACGAACCCAGTGCTGGTCATGGACTAGTCATTGGCCCCTAATACGCCAACACATTTAATCATGTCCAAACGGCCCGAAGCAACCCTACATATGTACTCTTCACTCGTTTTATATATAATTCTATGCATTATAATTATCATGAACGTACAAATGGTTCTAGTGCACAATTCTTCTCTTAGAACATCTTAAAAAAAACCAAAACTTTGTTAAAAATGTCATTATATTTAAAAGAACACCTATATTCTATTCTTCATTCTAAAAAAAAGTAGTTGCTGCAATCATATATTTACAGCTTACAGTCTCGAGAGTGTCTCACATCAATTATTGATCAAATTTATTATTCAATTTTGTTTGTTTTATGAAAGTAAAATTGGGATCGTAATTGCGAATAAAAAAAAAAGTTATGGGTTGTATATTTGATTATTTTACCAAAAATATGAATTAAATACGAAAACGACAACCCGCAGCCTTAAAATACAAGTGCAACGTTGCAATGAATCAGATAAACATACCCGACATCACTTGGTGGATACATAGTTATCTTTGGCATGGCTTCCTAGCCATGCTAGCAAAGAAAAAGCATTGATTTCGTTCAACCCGATGCCTGACACAAGTTACACGGCTATTGCTTTTGAACGTATATTATGTGACAATAGGAACGGCTTCCAGCAGAGTTATCCTCCTTGACAACTGTTAAGAAAAAAACACAAGAATATTAAAAAGAATACAGTAAAAAACGAAAAAAGTGTTTTTTTTTTTCTATATTTTGTTTTGGTTTTTTTTTTATTTTTGTTTCATTTGTTGTCCTTTTTTTGTCTGTAATATTTTTTCAACTCGACAATAAAAAAAACGTTTGGTCCCTGACACGTTTCCAAATCTACAGCGATTGCACTTTTCTTAAAAATATATTAAGTAAAATCTGTTTTTCATCCGCAGTTCACAGGGTGTTTCTAAATATATGAGACTGCAGGCTATGTATTTAACCAAAATAGGAAAGAATAAAAACGAAACGTTAATTTTCCTCAATACAGGAGACGTTTAAATGTGCTTAGACCGAAGCTGTATTTTACAGATAGTAAATAAAACAATGACTAAAAATGTTACGTTTTTTTTTTTTCAAATTACATGGTTGTTTCTGAAAATCTGCCTAGAAAATACAGAATTTACCAAGACAGATTAAACAACATGGACCAAAACCGTTAGCTTTTCTTCAAATACGAGGTGTGCTCAAAAGGTTCATACATAAACTACATTTACCAGAGAGAAATGCCTCAATGAAATGAAACGTTAATTTTCTCCATAGTACGAGTGCTGTTCCACCATGTTTATACTAGAATGAAGCTGGTACTTTTACCAGAACAAACGCTTAACCAGATGAATGAACGAAAATGTTCTTTAAAACACGAGGTGTCTTTTCTAAAATATCGACTGAATATGTTTTATCAAAAGCTGAAATGAACAGATGAAAGCAAACGTTAATCTTCATTTAAAATACGCGGGTGTTCGACATTGGCCTAAGCAAACTGAAGTTTATTCACCAAGACAAAAGACTCATCAACTGAATTGAACGAAAATTGTTCTTTAAAAATACGGCGTCTCTTCCTAAAATATCGACTGTGAACTATGTCTTTTACCAAAGACTGAAATGAACAATGAAGAACGTTCGAATTTCCTTCAAAACAATACCGCGGGGGTGTTGAATTTGGTTGCTTAAACTGAAGTTGTATCCCAAGACAGAAACAAAAAAAGGAATGAAAAATAATTTTTCTTATCAAATGGGATGTGTTTTTACCCGTCATCATCGGGTTGTCACCGATTCTTTATGCAACATCCTTTAGGCTTCAAGCAAGAGCAGTTGTCGCAGCGGAAATCCTTGGTAAAGTATCCTTTGGTTGATCCTTGGTGCTCATCAGTATTGTAAGTCCTCCAGCAATGATTGGACGTCCCTCAGTATCAGTGATTACGTAGTCAACCAGCCACGCAATCGGGCTGTTGATTGGCTGAGGTTTAAACCACGTGACCTCGCTTAGTCTATAAATTTACGTGGTGTATTGCAGCACCCCTTATAGGCCACACATAATCCATCATCGAGTATATAAATGACGAGAAGAGAGAGTTCTTAGGAGGTTTCTATTTCACCGACTTGCCATCTTCATTTTGAGCATTTCTTCCTCTGATTGATACGGCTTCTTTTGTGCTGGGCTCCGGTTGTGTGTGCCTATCCTCTTTGTTTTTAATAATGAACGCAAGGTTTTGTTTATTTTTCTCAGACGTCATTATTTTTAAAAAATGGTTCAACTGCACGGTGAGAAGATGGCTTACTGGAGAACAAACGACCATCACGTCTGGCACCTTCGACTAACCGCCAAATTCTAACTACTCTAACTTAGTTCCCCTCACATGATTTGCCCCTAGCCAATGAGAAATCAACGGCTAGGCCAGTGAAAGGTGAACTGTTGTCAATAACTTATATAACGGTAAATGGTAACTTTGCATTTACAAATACCGTAATTTAAATTTTACTACACTACTGTCATAATTCGTAGGCAATCCACGAATTATGTAACATATGTCCATGAGCTGGTTTCCACCGGATAACATCCTTTATGAGTTCTTCCTTGCTTCTCAAGTATTGTCCAGCATGTCTAATTCGACTCATTGGAATGGTTTGTATGATAGGAGCTTTCCAAATATATTAAAATATTATATTTCGAATAAGTTATATACTACATCAACATCGGGTATATAAACTGAGAGTGTGGAGAGCACGTGTTCAGAAGACATTCATCAGCGAAGAGAGAGAGAGCGAGAGGAAGAAAGAGAGAGAGAGAGAGAGATGGAGAGAGAGAGAGAGAGACATTAGAGACCTTTCTTGTAGAGGAGATTGGTCCTTTTTATCACTTAGTTGACATTTTTACTTTCTCGTGCCATGTTCCTGTCTTCTATTTCCTCTTCTTCTCTGGCCGACATCTCATCTAGTTGGGCCCTTCTATCTACTTCTTCTTCTTCTTAACTAAGGGTTGGTTTCTTCTGACTATAGGGCTTCCTTTTCCTGTGCTGCTTTGGTCATTGCAATTAATTGAATCAACAAAACATTTATCTAGCCCATGATTCTTAATCGCCGCGCACGGAGACCGACCTCATAGCACGTCTAAACTCTTTGATGGCCGGGCTGAATCTCAAAACTACAACTAATCACGTGTTTACATGCTGCGTTTTCCAGGGATCAGGGGTTCAGAATCGTCACTGGTAAATTTCCACTCCTTGATCTCAAAGTTAACGGCCCTTATTCTCAGCTACAGGGTCTGCCAACAATTTACGACACCCATAAATGGTAACATAGGCACTGGTTCGTCATGACCGATGGCAAGACATTCATACATAATCTATTTGTGAGTACATAAAATGGAATTAAATCAGACAGTTTAAGTTAAAGATAAAGAAAAGTATTACATTTATAAACATTAGATTTTATAAAAAACATAACGTTGAAACAGGTGCTTGTTAGCACAATCTATACTATTTTTCTTAATCATTTATTTGTTATATAACTTCATTTACATTGAAAAAAATATCAGATTTCGATATTGTTTTTATTTTATTTGTTTCTATTTTTTGTTTTATGAGAAAATAAAAATCGGACCTGTGCGAAATATTTGTGTAAATATTTAACTGTTTAAAAAAAAATATTAAATCGTTTGTATTCTATTTAGACTCGTAAATTCAGTTAGAATATTCTTTTTTCTTTCGATGTTTTAATCAGAATTCTGAGTCAACGATAATCACGGGGGAAGGAAAGAGAGAGAGAGAGAGAGAGAAGAGAGAGAGGAGAGAGAGAGAGAGAGGAGAGAGAAGAGAGAGCAGTGGGGGAACAGACAGGCAGACAGACAGACAGAGGAGGAGAAGGAGAAGATAGAAAGGAATAGAGAAGAGAAGTAACAGTGAAGTAACAGAAAGAAAGAAAACAGAGAAAGAAGAAAGAAAGAAAAAATAGTATGAGTTAGTGAGTGATTGAAAGAAGGAAAGAAACAAACAAACAAAAAGAAACCAAACAAGAAAATAGCTGAGTGCGTGAGAGAAAAGAAATTATTAAAGAACGAAAGGGTGGAAATTTGTGAGTGGAAATAAATAAATCAAACTTTTGAGGAAAATGCATTAAAAGGGATAGAGAAAGAGAGACAGACAGACAGATTGAGTGGAATGAATCAATAGATAAATGAAGAGTGTGTAAAAAATAAAGAGAGAGAGAGGGGGGAGAGTCGTAGGAAATGGACTTGTCGACTCAAGTTCAAATTCTGGACGAGGCTGTTTTCATTTCACGTTGAGCTAATACCTTTAAGAAAGGTATGTATCCAAATACTCTCCCTCCAGCTATGGCTAAATAGTAGAGCCAGACTGGGCTTTTTTAAACCATAGTTATGAAAGCGGTCTAGGACAAGGAAAACTCTGAAATCAAACCTGTTAAACCCCGCTTAAGAAATTGAGCTTGTGTCACATCCTACTCGTGCGGAGGTTTGGTAATATATATATATATTATATATATATATATATATATATATATTATAATATATATATATAACTTTGTGCAAAAAATAAAAACTACACATATGTAAAATGTAAATGTATAGTGAATGAGATATCCTAACCTGTAGGATAAATTAACCCCGAACGTATAACAAGCCGTTAAAATTAATCATAGAAATACTTGTACTAATCAACCAGAAAGTGATTTCAACTTTTACAAAAATAAATAGTGTAAGAACAAAAATAAAGAGAGATATACAGACAGACAGACAGAGAGAAAGAACGAGAGAGAGTGAGAGAGAGAGAAAAACTAACGAGAGAGAGAGAGAGAGAGAGATAGAAAGAAAGAAAGAAACGAGAGAGAGTGAGAGAAAGAATGAGAGAGAGAGAGAGAGAGAGAGAGACGAGAGAGAGAGAGAGAGGTAAGATGAAATAATGAGTGAGATAGATATTAGATAAATAGTTCGAGCGATTGAGTGTAACTGAGGGAATAAGAAAGAAAGAAAAAAGTGGTAAGTGACCGAAACAAATAAAAGATAAAGAAATAAAAGAAAGAATGTGTAATACGTGAGCGAGTGAGGAACATTTGCAGGCATATATGTTTCTGCGTTTGATTACACTTGCCTGCGCGTTAAATTTATTTTCTAAAAAGTCAAAACTTTAATCAAGTGATATATGATCGCCATTTTATGCTGACTTCAAAAATACCATTCAATTGTGTTTACTCAGGTCTGGTTTTTAAAATACTTCATAAGCTGTATATAATAATAACACTTATTCAAAAGCCTGTGGACTCTACTTGACATAGCTATGATACTGTTCTATACATTTCAAGTCCGGCTTGTGGCCATTTTAGGACTGTATGTGGAAAGTGGAGATCCCTTGTGGCATAAAGTCTGATCCTTTCTTGTAGGAGAAGGATGTAGTATCAGTTTTAATCCTTGTCCGCTGATCTGTGCTTAGTTGTATCAGAGTTAAACCTCTCTTGAAGTAGAGAGCTGTACAATCGTCGTCTACTAGTCTGAGCCTTCAGCAGCAATTGTAGGACAATTTTATCAACACCTTTAATTAGTAAATTAAATAGATGTTTGGGTGTTTTGATTGACCGATTCCGCCGATTGGCTGATTCAACTGTTATGGACCAGTCTATAAGCATAAGCCGTGTCCATTACAAATTTTATCTTACAAATTTGATATGATTAGAAAAATGGGCATGATTTTTGGATTCAGCATAAAAAACTGTCTTAAAAGCAGCTATCATATATTCGACCTTGAAAATATCGCAGATCAGTGTTATAAATTAGTGTATTTATGCGTATTAGTGCATGGGTTTTTAGAGTATCCGTTTGTGTTTTAGTGTACGAGTGTGTGTTATTGTGACTTGTAAAAAAAATGCGTCCCCACTGAGCACTAGTATTAAAGTTTCAATGTAATAAAATATTATATTAAAATTAGAAGACTAACGAAACTGAATAAGACGAACAATATAAAATATTACACTTATTTTTCATGTATTTTTAATTGATTCTATTTAAAATTATATATATAGGATTGTTTAAAGACGTGTGAGAATAACATGATAGTATTAGAAATCAGTAGCAGCAAATAATTATTAATTAACTAAGTTTTGTTAAAATTGTTATGCAAAATATTCCAACCATGTATCATGTTTTATATGACTAAGAAATAATTATTTACAAATCGTTATTTCTTAGTCATATAAAAACACATATTTCATGATTTTAAATGCATTAATAATATGGACAGTTTTGTATCTAATTTAAGATTTTATTAGAGACATCGTTAATAAATAAAATGCGAGTTAAGATTAAATAATTGTTGAGGATATAACTTAAATAACTAAGGAAATTTTGACGTCAGTGTTGACGTAATTTCGGCTACAGACAGTCAAATAATCTCCATTATAATAAGATTATTTGTAAATGATTCTGTGATTATTCTAAGGTCTCCATATTACTTGTTCTCCTTTGATGAGCGATTTTGCGCTTGAGGTAGGGATTTTTTCATCCTTTAAGTATACTTATTTACCAACCCCTCCGCACGAGCAGGATGTAACACAAGGTCAGTTTAACAGGTTTGAATACAAAGTTTTCCTTCTCCTAGACTTGTTGCCTAACCAAGGTTAAAGAGTCAAATCTGTCCTGCTATTTACCCATAGCTGGAGGAAGAGCAGGTGCAAGCATACCATTCCCAAGGATATTAGTTCTATGGGAAATGTAGACAGCCTCGTGTTAGGATTAGAAACTCGGGTCGACGAGTCAATATTCCTACGACCTTAGCCATTACACTACGCGCCTCCATCCTTTAAGTATAAGTATGTTAATACTGTGTGTGTGCGAGTGTGAGCACTGCGGGTGTCTGTCTGTCTGTCTGTCTGTGTTAGCACCCTGTTTTGCTGGTATGAGGGCGTGTCTCTGGCGCGGGGATACATGTGAGAAATGACCGTAATACTTATAATCCGAAGAAACCTATCCAAATTTGGAAATCACAGTGGAAGTATTTGTATCGTTTAAGCACATCTGCTTTGGGAAAAAGACATCGACCGCCCCCGCCCCCGATACCCCGCCCCCGTTACCTCCGCCCCCCCCAATTCCCTCCCCTCCCGCCGTCTTATGACTCAACTCTTTTCATCTTTATCTTGTCATTTCATTAATGTGTCTCATCAGGGTAGACAAAGAAAACTGCTAGAACATAAACTGGTTAGCGCAAATGAGATGACTCAGTATAATATATTAAATACGAATCGTCCTTGTAATGGTTATCGTCGTAGGAAATGAACACGGCGAACCGATTTCGAATCCTGTTTGCATTTTACCCCTGAAAAAAAGTTGGTTGCTTTTTATTATATTCACAACTTTTTGACCGCCGATATATAGATATATTTGCCTAATATTCAAGAAAATTATTTAAAAGAAAAGACAAAAAAAACTATATCCAAAGAAATTGGCTGAAAATTGAAATTTATGTTTCTAATTTCTCGGATTTCTTTTGGAGACTTGTTTTAGGTTTATTGTTTGTTTTTTTTCCCAAACCAACAAGATGTCGAATTATGGTCGATGGCACATTTGTATTTAAATGAAATGAACTCTAACTGTTAAAAAAAAGCTAATGGTTGGTTTAAATCTTAAAATTATTTAACTTTTCCCTAATCCCAATTATCTACACAGAGCTCAATGGGTCACCCAACGTGTCACGTTTTGTCTAGTATGTAAATTTATATTAACCAAATCCCTCCGCACGAGCAGGATGCGACACAAGGTCAATTTTTAAAGCAGGGTTTAACAGGTTTGAATTCAAAGTTTTTCTTCGCCCAGACTGATTACCTAGCCATGGGTAAAGAGCCCTGTCTGCCCTGCTATTTACCGATGACTGGAGGGAGAACTGGATTCATACATTTCCCCAAGGGTATTAGACCCATGTGAAAGGCAAACACCTTCGTCAAGGAATTGAACTTGGGTCGACGAGTCTATTTCATACGACTCTAACCATTAGACTACACGCCTCTAGTTTATATATATATATATATATATATATATATATATTATATATATATGTATATATTTATATATATATATATATATATATATATATATATATATATATGTGTGTGTTGTGTGTGTTGTGTGTGTGTGTAGATATATATATCATATAGTAATATATTTATATATATATATATATATATATATGCATGTATATATATAATATATTATATATATATTATTATATATATATATATATATATATATACTATGGCCTTATATATATATATATATATTATATATATATATATATATATATATATATATATAATATATACTTATGCTCCGAATATGATAGCTATACGATAACTAACCAAAAGTAAAGTTTTGATTGAAAAGTTCATATATATATACAGTTACAAGATTTTAAAAATTATTACACCACAATAATAATAATAATAATAATAATAATAATAATAATAATAATAAGGACAAGACAAAACTACATCGAAGCGAAAATTGATAGACCCAACAAAATAGTAAATGTAGACTTTGCGGCCGGTAATAGAGATGAGACTGTTAACCATATACTCTGCGAATGTGTAGCAAACTAGCACAACGAGAATTACAAAACTAGACACGACTGGGTTGGGAAGGTAATCCACTGGGAATTATGCAAGAAATTAAATTTGACCATACAAACAATGGTATATGCATAAACCAGAATCTGTTCTTGAGAAAACGAAAACGCACAAAATTCTCTGGGACTTTGAAAATTAAAAACGGATCACCTTATCCCAGCAAGAAGACCAGACCTAGTGTTGATTATAAAAAAGAAAGAAACTTGTCAACTGGTGGATTTTGCCAGTGCCAGCGGATCACAGGGTGAAGTTAAAGGAAAATGAAAAAATTGACAAATATCTGGACCTTGCCAGAGGAACTAAAAAAAGTTATGGAATATGAAAGTGAAAGTTGTTATACCAATTGTAGTTGGTGCACTTGGAACAGTCCCAAAAGGATTAGAAAAGGGTTTGGAAAGTTTGGATATCAGAGAAGGATTGAAACCATTCAGAACACTGCACTGCTGCAATCTGCCAGAATACTCAGAAGAGTCCTGGAGACCTGAGGAGACTTGCTTTCACTCAGACTCCAGTGAAAGACCATCAGCTACACTGATGTGAAAACTCAAAAGGAATTAATAAATAATAATAATAATAATAATATAAAAATATAATAATTAAATAATAATAATAATAATAATAATAATCAATAATAATACATAAATATCCTTTTCAGCTAGTATATTATAATCTTCGAGACCTATCAGCCTGTTTCCTTCATTCTTAATTCACAAATATCTTATAATCTCTTTCCACCAGAATATTATTCTAAACCATTGCCTTAAAGGGAGTTTACCACAGTGGGGCATTCACTATTGATGATGGTAGTTTATTCCATGTATTTCACCACTCTGTTACTAAAAATAATTTTGTCTTGGCTTTGTTTTTTAACAAAAAATTTTTTTCCTTTAAAGAGTTTTTAATTCATTGAATCCCTGGGTATTGATTTTATTTTTGAGCAAATGTTAGCATAGGTCAAAAGTCTTCAAATTGAAATAAAAACGAGCATGTAGTATACTTAGGCTAGACTATCAAATACAATTGTAGAACTCTTTTAAAAAAACACCAAGATTGCTAAATTTAGTTGTTCCCTACTTTATCTACTTAAATTTAAAGATTTCTCCCTCAATGCCAAACAAAAAGATGTTCTACCAATTCAGACAACTTAATCTAGCAAGGAGAAAAAAATATTTCGTGATACCATCTATACTTATGTGGCCTACCTTAAATGTGGCCCTCAAACGAGAACACCTAGTGATCGCGTATCTTCTGTGCGGCGTCGTACCACTCTCTCCTCTCCT
>CM042158.1:32307046-32326793 GCA_023376005.1 Doryteuthis pealeii | reverse complement strand
TTGCCCGATGTTGAAAAAATTTGCCTGATTTTCTGCTAGTAATTCTAACAATTTTCAATGTGAGACCTTTTTTGTTTTTCCGATGCCTTCTACTTCCATCTCTGTTGTCATCCTTTCAAACTTCCATTTATTGTACGCCACTTACAGAAGCAATGGAACGATTACACGCTACAAAAGAAAACGGACTAAACAAATAAAAATAAAAAAACAATGAATGGCCGAACTGCGTACAGAAATTTAAAGATTATCAACCAAATTGTTTCAAAATGTCAAAAAATAAAAAAAAACATAAAAAAAGTATTTAAAAATTCTTTATTTTTACAATCAGTTTTCAAGGAATCCGGGTTGTTAATAAATGTGAAGATATATTCGTGTTAATAAAAAGGGCAAATAAACTATTTAAGAGAGAGGAGAGAGAGAGAGAGAGAGAGGAAGAGAGTTTGGAACAAAATATATAATAACTAGAGAGAGAGGGTGAGTTAGCAGAGAAGAAAATATAACCGTATCGTAATAAAAGTATATAAGTATTTGAAAAGGAAATAGAATATTAAAAAAGAGAGACGAGAAGAATAGGACCGAGACAGTACTATCTGCCCCGAGGAACAGAGAAGAGAAAGAGAATGTGTGTGTATATGAGAGAGAGTGAGAGAGCAACGACGAGAGAGAGAGAGGGGGGAAGATAGGACATAGAGAGAGAGAGAGGAGAAGAGAGAGAGGGGAGAGAGGAGAGAGAGAGGTTGGTAACAGAGAGAAAGAGAAAAGATCTAAGGGGCCGTGTCATACATAAATAAAGATAAATAACTATTATAACTATTTTATAAGAAAATAGAGAGAATAAAGAGAAACAAGAAAAACAAGGAGAGATAGGATAGAGGAGGAGAGACGGGCGGGCATGTCGAGGGAAGCAGAGAAGAGACCAGACAGGGACAAGACGACAGACATAGAGAGAGAGGGTGGCGTAGCAGAGAGAGAAAACTGAGCCATATCGTAATAAAGCAAATAAACATTGAAAAGAAATAGAAAGCAGAAGAGAGAAGACAAACAGAGAGAGAGGACAGAGAGACAGAGGAAGAGACAGGGAGAGGACAGAGAAACAGTAAAAAAACGTCGGTGGTAGTGGGCTGAATTAATCATTTCAAGAGTAAACCTTAAAAGATTTTCTACTTGGGAACCTTCAACGTATTTAACGTCTGCCTATTTTACTCCGGACGTTTGTTCCTATGTTATTTATATTATTATTATATTATTATTAATTATTATTATTATATTATATTATTTATTATTTCGTGATTCTTGTTCTGCTGCTGTTGTTGTGGTCTTAATTTCATGACGCAGCAATTTTCTTTCAATCTCCTTTTAAGTACATTACCTTGGTTTTTCAAAATTTGCTTTGGATTCTTCTGAAGATGATTCGATTTGTTAATTGAACAATTGGCGAGAACCAATTATTATTAACACAAGATAGTGTGTTACTGACCTCGGGACACTAATTATGTATCAAGCCCAAAAGAAAGCCATGATTAATTTACTAGTTACAAATACATTAAGAGGAAGAAGCTTGCTTCTCCAATCCTTACATATTCGATATATATATTATATATATATAATATAATATATATATATAATACCTAACTATATATATCATATAAAAGCGAAAGGCCCACGCCACTGATGACGAAGTAACACTTCACAACACACGCCCTGTCTGCTGCAGCATCCACACAAGCCTATCCACTACTACTCACCAAAGATTTCCACGTGGAGGAAATTAGTGATATTTCACCGCGTTTAACCGCCTAAAAGTAAAATAATCGCTTCTTGACAAAATAGAGTTCTCTGCCCGGTGAATTGTAAAAAAAAATGATAATCTGTAAATTTTCTCAATTAATTCTTTCATCTACAGCTGGACAGTGTTCCGATAAAGCCAAGAGGGATAATCCCAACTTGACGGACGAAACTTCTGTCGGGTTTTGCACGCGGATGGGAAGTAGCTGGTTAAAAGGTCACCCGCACTGATGTAAAACACTTCAAAAACCACGTTGCTGTGGATGCTCGAGTATATACTATATATATATCATATAATATAAAATAAATATATATGATTATATATTTTACAAGGAAAGTCACAATAGCAGAGTCATCCAGGTATTTCACATGCATGGACTGCTAAGCCAACTTAGGGATTCCGTCCTTATGAACCCATGGTTCGTCCAGGCCCCCACGACTAACAGGGTGACTTATTGTATGGTCTTACCCTTTCACAAGGTGCATTGCAGTCGTATTCTCCAAGCCGGCTGACAGGGCGGATTAAGAAAATTCTTGAATAGTATAATAAAGAACAGGGTCCACAGAAAGAGATGTTTTGGAACGACGGGAGAGAGTCGGACAGCCAAGCCCAAAGCTACAGGACAAGCAAAGAATCCCTGCTGTATCAGAGAGAAAGACATACCTCGTCTGAGAAAAACTGAGCGGCAAACTCTCTAGCTTGCAAGGACGAGTAAAATAGTTAATACGATTTTGTTGCCATTTTTAGCCTGGCCACGTAGAGCATTTTACCCAGTGGGAGATACTTGTGTAAAGCAGAAGCTGAGCTTGTGGAAGAATCCTTTTGTGACTCGGCGTTTCCTTAGTGTTGGTGGAATATTTTGTTGAGCAGAGTCATTGGTCTCACATCCGTTTGTCCTGTTCGCATACGTCACAAAGTGACGGCTTCAAGATCGGCCGATTGGAAATAGGTTAACTAACCACGTATTCGACGCTGTTGATTGCTGGCTTAAATCCAGCGCCCACAACAGATCTAATAAGTGTAAAGTGGGTGGCAACACTACAGCACCGCTTATATGCCCAAATTAATCCAACAAATTATGACGTGGCCTTGGACTTTAAACCTGTTTAAACAAGCGGCGATCTCGAACACCAAGAGATATGGCCAAGAAAGTAAATTTGATCGTATTGCAATTTTCTCAAATCTCGGCCTTGCACAATAAAAATAAGCACGGCCACGAAAGAGCCGAAAATACTCGAGCTGTAAACCAAATTGTTATGGCGGAAAACAAACTGCGAATCGGTTATTCAGGATGAAAAAAATCTGTCATTGGACGTGGTTGAGAGGTATTCTGCTCAATTTCTTGCAACTCTATACCTGCTTCTGAGAATTTCACCACTCCCTGTTTATTCTCCAAAGTCGCTTGTTAACTCGGAGGCGCTGCATTACTGTAAATAAACTATATTTAACCACGACTTAATTTCCAAGAATCTTACTAACCCAACGACTGTTTTCTTAGAACGATATTGGTTCATTCATTTGGATCCAGTGTCAAACTACAAGCCAAGAGTCTAAGAGCGGCATCTGAAGTCCACTAAATGTTTTAAAATGATATGGGCTACCACATTTTAAGAGAATTACAGTTTGCACCCTTGAGTAAGTGTAGAACTCACAGACAGGGAAAAGAAACGTCTTTAGTTTCAGTTATGATTAGGGCCGGGTTAAGATCAGTCGGGAGAGAGTTCGGGCTAAGGACACCACAAGGGTTCCTATTTCGATAATCAGCCCTTGGCCAACTCAGCGTATTAAGGACCAGAGATCTGTAGAAGCTGTACAGCCAAAGGAAGGAGCCCGTACCGGCTAAAGCAATTCGCCTTGGTCTAGCGCTAGTGAAAAGAGGATAGAACTCTTTTTACTGATTGGCCTGATACCGACATCAGGCACCCCGGACGACTTTTACAACACACCACAACCACACACACCACACACACAACCTATATATCATACTATATATAAATATTATATATAATAATATATTTCATAGACATTTTGGATGAAAAAACTTATTTTGTATCTGCTGATGGGCCCAATATACCTTCTGGGCAAAACCATTGTCATCTGCATTATCTTAAACTTGTCCTTTTTCCTTTTCCTTAATACTATTATATAATTATTTATATATACTATACCTTATATATATATATTATATCTATGTGTGTGTGTGTATGTGTGGTGTGCCTGGTGTTTAAGAATAACATACATTTATGTAAACATTTATTTATATTTTTCTTACATATTTATATATAATTCGCGAATCCCATTATGCCTATTTCGCACATACCATTATCCAGTTAAGATCGAGGTTAAATGATTTTTATAAAGCAAAATCTACGACCGACAAAATTAAGACTTGGCGACTCGCTTTGGACGTGGGATATAAAAGATTGATTACATTGCAAACCACTAAATTTGCTTCTCAAATTATCCCAAACGTAAGTGTAAACTGAAAATGAGATTTTCCAAATTGGGCCTTTTTTTCATTTTTTATTCTTTTAATTTATTTATTTTTCTATTTTATATTTTCATTTTTTAATTCTACACTCCCAAATTAGATATATGTCTAGAAAGTTCATTTATCATTCTACTTTCCAAATACTTCTTTCATTTTTTTTTTAGTTTTTTTTTAATTAGTTCCTTCGCTTTTGCTTATTTCTTCCCCACTCCCCGAGAACAATCGGAATGCGTTGAAAACAGCAGGTTGGATTAGGACACCCCCTCCCTCAAAAAAAAAAAAAGAAGAAAACGATGTTACAATCATATAGTTATTCCTTCTTTTGAAAACTTTTTAAAAAGCTTAGTATACTTTCTACTTTTTGTTCTTTCTTTGTCTTACAAGCTACCGAAGAAAGGGGAAATTTGTTAAAGTTTATAAAGGTTTATTCAAACCACCGTACATAACGCCCCCGCAGCAGGCAGGCACCTTTCCAGAACAACCACATCAGACAGGCATAGACACTTATAGATAGATTAGGAAGATAGAATCGTAGATTAAGGGATATAGCTAGAGATAGTAAGAAATAACTATGATATATGTTTAGGAATACGACAACTATAGATAGATTTAGATAGATAAGAATAGGATAGAAGGAATATACTAAGATAGATAAAATAACTAAATGTAGATAGATTGAGACGGATAGATAAAAGAATATAGATAGATAGGTAGCATTAATATAACTAACATAGATAAATAGGAAATAGGATATAAATGGAACGAATAAACTTTATTATAAACATATTGAAATGACTAAATTCAAAAAATGACATAAAAAAAAAATTAAAATATTTGTTGATAAAGATTGGTATGATTTGACATGAATAGAATATGTGAAAGAAAGAGACAGAAAAAGTGTATGATAGGACTTAGATAGATGAATATTATACTATATATATATATTATATTTATATATAATATTATATATTAATATATATATAATATATACTTAAACTTAAGATGAATATAAATGTACTTAGATTTCAACATAAATCATTAATAATGGAAAGACATTCACTTCCGGTTTTTGGCTTGAGCAAAAACTACGTCCACTGCTTACGTCACATTACCAAATCGTCATGACATAGAATTAAAATAAAACTCAAATTTGAACATGCAATATTATACAGTCCTCATTGTTTTTCTTCAAAAACAGGTTTTAACAGATACATAGCTGGTATTATATATACATATAGTGTTTTATCTTAATACATCATTTAAACTTTTTACATTTCCAAATTGTTTTTATTTTTTAATCCTTTAATGAATTTGATGATTTTACTTACTTAGGGTACAAACTTCGCTGACATTTGAATTTTTAAGTCCTGGCAATATGTTTCAAAAAAATCTATTTTTACATCGCCCAGGTGTTTTTTTTTTGTACTAGATTATATAATAAATGAGAAAGAGAGAGATCAGATACATACTTGAGATTGTCAGATAATTTAGTTTTATGAAAAATATATAAAGAAAAAAATTATTATGCTCCACTGAACGGATTAGATTTTTTTTTTAATCAACATTCTGAACCATTTTTACATTAAATGTCATTTTATATTATTTCAGCATCCAATCTTCTTTATAGATTATATACCTACCGTTTATAATGTTTGTCTCTTTTTTTTTTAGATTTATTTTTATGAAATCATTTAAGTATCAGGCAATTATGAGAATGCACATAGACGCACATGTTTTCTCTGTGTGTGTCTCCCTAGAATTGTGGATGCATCTGTGTGGTGAATATAAATATATAAGATAATCACCCATAGGAAAAAAAAGAAAGAAAGAATTCAATTTTTAAAGAATGTTAATTAAATATAAAAAAAAAGAAAATTAAATAGATTTCAATAAGTAAATTGAAAAACTTTTCAATTATCGTTTGCGAATAGCAAGTGAAATTCTGAAAACTAACATTTAGTTCGAAATGCAAAAACCGTAATTGCGCGTTTCCACAAAATTCAAATTAATATCAACACATCAGATTTTAGTCTCAAGTATTTTTTTTTCTGTTTTTTTTTTTAATTTCGAGGGGGGGTGTTGTAAGGCATATGTTTTGGATTTTTTTCTGATTAATTTTGGCTTAAAAACCCTTTTTCCATATATTTGATACTCTTCTCGCGTATGTTCGGCGCGATACCTAATTGCACAACAAACTATATATATATATAATATTAATAATATATATATATATATATATATATATGTGTATATAATATATATTGTGTGTGTGTGTGGAGATATATATATATATATATATGTGTGTGTATATATATTATATGTGTGTGTGTGTGTATATATATATATATGTATGTGGTGTGTGCTTGTTATATATATATATGTGTGTAATGTTGTTTGTGTGTATATATATATTATGTGTGTGTGTGTGTGTTATATAATGTGTGCGTTGTATATATATATATATATGTGTGTGTGTGTTGTATATTATATATGTGTGTGTGTGTGTGTTATATATATTATATATAGTGTGGTTGTGGTGTGTATATATATATTGTGTGTGTGTTGTTGTATATAATATATATATATATATATGTGTGTGTGTCTGTTGGTGTTATATATATATAATATATATTATATATAGTATATGATATAGTATATATCATATATATATATATATGTATATATATATATATATATATATATATATATATATTCCCAAATTCAAAAATCGTACTTTGTTTTTTCCACAAATTTGGTTTATATCATCGATCAAATTTGAGTTGTCAGGTATTTGGTGGGGTAGGGGTTATTTTTTGTGGGGGGGGTAGATTTTCTGTTTATTTTGGATTTAAAAATGTATTTTAATTTTGTGGTTTGAAATTTTCTCCATATTATTTATACTTTTTTCTGCGTATGTTCAGCAACATACCTAATTGCATATATATATATATATATATATATATATATTATATATATATTATATATATATATATCATAATTTATCATCATCATGATATATATATATATAAATATATTATATATCTATATATAATCATTATCATGATAATATATATATATTATATATATTATCATAATCATCATCATGATTTATATATATTATATATATTATATATAATATATATATATCATAAATCATCATTGTCGCGCACACAGCACGGATATCCATGACGGTCCTCCCCAACCTTTCCTATTACTCAGGGAGTTCTTCTGCGCAGCAACCTGCATCCTCACACAGTTGGTCAATTTAGGTCCTTGCTGGGCGGCCCACATTAGCATGCCCATGTGTTGGTTTCCACAGAAGAACGTCGCTTATGAGCTCGTCCTTGCTTCTCCAGCAATGTCTTGCATGCCTAGTCCGGCTCACTCAGAAGGTTTGCGAGATGGGGTCGGGTTACCATACAGCTGCTTCCTTGTGGGATGCTGTTTCCACGACTGCATGCAGCATTCTTGTGCAGCTCCCATCTAACTTATTCTCAAGGCGCTTTGTTAGGGTCCAGCTGGTGCAGCCATACAGCAGTACTGATATAACCGCAGCCTGGAAGAATTGTCGTTTAATTTGTCAGTCAGATCGGATTTCCATGTGACGGATAACCATGCTTTTCCTATTCGTGTATTAATATTGCTCTCTGTGGGTGAGATAATTAATCAAAAGAGTGCTCAATATATTTCGTATAATACAGAGCATTTATAGTAGTAGAAAAAAGTTTTTCGCTCTACTGTTACAATTCATGGGTGTCATAAATTGTTGGCAGACCCTGTAGCAAGAATAAGGGTCGTTAACTTTGAGATCAGGTAGTTGAAATTTAACAGTGACTGTTGGTAACCCCATGACCCCTAAAGGTGTGAATCTCCCGCGCCATGAGAAACACGTGATTAGTTTTAGTTTTCAGATTCGACCGGACTTTGAGGCAGAGCAGATATGTCGCTGCTGAGGTCGATCGCTCATCCGCGCGGTGATATGGACTAGATAAAATAAAAAAGCTTGATCAAGCAACAAAAATGTATTGTTAGTTCATCTAATTGAAAACAAGTAAAGCCCAGAAAAATAACCAAAAGCAAAGCCATTAGTAGAAGAAGTTAGAACCCAACTAGACGAGATGCCGACCAGAGAAGAAGAGGAATAGAAGACAAGAACATGTCAGTGTGGCAGTACATTGATCAGTTCTGTGCGGGTAATACATGCTACATAGAAAGACTGTCGAGAGCAACAAATAATTGGAGGTTTTGGCGAGAGATGTCATGGATGTCCATGCTTCTAGCGCGACATGATGATGATGATGATCTACAGGTTACTTGATTTACAAGTTTTATTCCTTCCTCATAGCTCAATTTCTTAGTATATCATTTCCAGTTTTCCCCATTACTATAAACTGAAATTACATTAATTCGTTTCAGTCACCAATATAAAACACATTATTTGCATTGTTTTGAGCAGTAATTATAACTGACTCGATTTCCATGTCCAGGTCTTTTCATGCGCAACCTCACCAATTTGTCATTTTTGTTGTAATACCCTTCTTTACTTACTTCAATCTATTCTTCTTCTAGCGTCTCTTCTAGCGTCTGGAATTCATCTTGGTCGGTCGTACCCCAACTCGTTTCTTTCTACTATATCATTCTTTGTTACCAAGACATTCATTAATCACAAACCTGTTATTCTTAAGCTTATTATTTACTTAACTAAACATTCAGGTAACTAAACATCTGACTAACATAGCCGAGTATGCATTGAGTTCCAGTTAAAAGCAGGAATCTTCACTGCCTGACGTCCAAAACTGAAACTAAAGACCCAGCCATCCACGTAACTTCATGTATTTTCCGCGGGCTCCTGTACTATTCATAGAAAGTCCCGCCGTTGATATGAAAAGGGACATCCCTTTAGAAATACAGGGGATTGACAATAATCTTATGCAACCGCATAGATTATGTAACAGTTTGAAGTTATCCACATAATTGTTTTTCTTCCCATTTCTATTGTCTCTTGTTTTGTTGTTATTCTGATAATCCATATGTTGCAGCTGCTGTTATTGGTTATAAGTAATCTTTCTTTGCTCTTTTTGGTATTTTTCCGAGTCCTTGATCATGTAGCATTACGCAGTCCTCTATGGCTGGCAGAGACTCTACCACTTTTCTTTCTGATACATATAGCCTATATCTATCGTCTCTCGGTGTGTAAAGCATTCTGTCTTGTCATCAATTTTGTATCAAACCTGCCTGAAGTTTCGCTTTTATCTATTTTTCAGAATGCCACAGAATATTTATAGGTATTTATTCCATTGCTGAAATGTCTGCTGCAGAGCTTGGTTTCTAGAATTGTTCTGGGGTATTTAAAAAAAAAAAAACTTTCCTATCATCTGTTTGCTTGATTGTGTTCACTTCTAAAAATCCTAGATATTTATAACTTGTGTTTCCTCTAAATATTTTTATAGTGTCCTGATTTGGTAGTTATATTTCCGTTCATTAATTATTTCCCCTTTTTTATCAGTAGCATGGTGCATTTTTCAATTTCAAATTCTATTCCTATATCTTGGCTACATATTATATTAGCAGCAGCTAACCGGAAAAAGCCCGGGTAGGAGGGAAAAATGGTTAATAATCGTTTGCAGATCTATTACTACTGAATAGCGAGTTCGATCCTCGCAGGATGACCATAAAAAGTCACCACATAAAAAGATCTTATTTTAATTCTGTCTGGTGAGAGGTCAGGGAATATATTTTCGTCAGAGTAGAGGGAATAAACATCACATATTTTCAATGAATTAACTATATCTTTTAAATAAAATATAAATGACTGATTTAAAAAAAATTCAAAAATATTTCAAAGCAATAATAAATAAATAAATAAATAAATTGATTAATCAAATTAGTTAAAGCGATAGATAATCCTGAAAAAAAAAATATATCAAATTATGTTATATTATACTATAAATTTGATAAAAAATAATATACTAATATAATTGTTTGACATTATTAATACAGTTGACTATATCTAACATTGTAACGACATGCAATTGTATTATAATATACTACAAATAGAGTTTACAGTGTGAAAAAGTAGGCTAAATTGCATATTGATATTAAATATTTGATTCTAATAAATATGTGGTTAGTATTATTGATTTCTAATTGTTTGCTTTTATCTTAATGAATATGAGCAAAAATGTCGGGGATAAATCTTAAAAGAAATCCATTAACAAGAAGAATTAACTGTAATTTTATTCTTCTCTTCCTATTTTAACTTAATAGCTAAATTAGGAAAATTTTGCAATGAAAGATGTGAGTGATAGAAGAGTAAGTTTCAGTTATTTAATTTCTCGATTATACTCGCCTTTGTTTTCAAATATTTCTATCTGCATTCTAATTTAGTTTCATTAGCCTTTCTAATTATTATATAATTTTATTATATTAAAAACTTAATACTTGCACTCGGAGTGCGCATATATTTGCTAAGTACTAATAATAACAAAAAAAACATTTTTTTTTTAAATATTTATCTTTATTTTATTCTATCAAGAATAGATACTTGAAACTATAATTGTTTACTAAGAATTATCATCAATATTAATTACCTTAAAATATTTAATTGTATCTAAATTATTAGCATCACGTAATAATACTTGATACAATATATGATTATGCATAGATTATAAGTATTAGATAGGAATACGGGATAACACATAACTGCAATTATTTGAAAGCATATAACTGGAAGTAATTGAAAACATATAGCTGCAATTTATTTGAATTAGATTGGAATAATGGATATCATAGCATACAAAGAATTATAGACAAATAAAAAGCCGCCCTGTCGGCTTGGGCGTTAGAATGCACCGACTGTACCTCTGCAGAGGGGTAAGACTCCCCCAATGGGGCCACCTGTTGGCCATGGGTGGCGAGCCGTGATGCTTAAGGATAGAGACTAGGTGGATGAGCAGTTCATGACATGCAATACTCCACTTTGGCTCTATCTTGGGCTAGACGGTCGGTCGGAGAGGCCCCCTCCGATCAATCGGCTGGTCACGTCAAGCCCATAACCTATATGATTTTCCCAACCCTATTGCCCTTATGGCAAGCCCCAACCCCTTTTTATCATATGGGTGCTAGAAGGCGGTGGCTGCGGGTCTACATGTCCTGGGAATGACGGTAAACTCTATCTGGTGGTTTAGGTTCCAGTTCTGGAGGTTTGGGGAATGTGGAGCACCCCTTCATCACCATTGCTCCCTGGTCTACTCTGACCTGGAGTGGTAGTACCTGTTAGGGTCCACCTATGGGTTAAATAGAAAAATGTATATATAAAAAAATTGTATTATCCATTAAGAATTGATTTATTTCAAAACTTTATCGGCATTAAATGACCCACTGATGTTGATATGCCGTAAAACAAAACAAAACAAAAACAAAAAAACAAATAAAAAGCGTTATTGAAAAGTGAAATTGACATCTATACATATATAAAGGGCAGTTAGTTGTGTGTATGTATGTCCGGCTGACACTACAAAAATAAAACAATTAGCGACAAAATGAATATATATACACATTCACTATCACCAGATATTGTTGTTTTTTGGTTGTTTTTTGAGAAAATATAATGAAGATATGATTGATATTCGTGAAGATAATTAAAAAAATAAAATCAAAATGATAACAGCACAGAATTTGTTTTTCTATTTAATATTTTAAATAGGAGACCTTAATCTTTATTTTCAGAGTGACTGGAACAACACAAGGCTTTTTTGTGTATGGATTTTATTGCAGGATCGTGCGAGGATCCAACTCGCGATCCAACCATATTGGATCTGCGAGATTAACTTTTTTACACCTTGCTCTACTCAGGCGATGTTGAGTAGGCACTTCTAGTTTAGAATATAGTTATGAATACTAGGAAACAGTTACAACTTAATCCCATTACGACATTAAATACTACATAAGGTGTTGATATGTCATAGCTAAGAATACTTGAAACTATATGAATGTGTGCAAACAAATAATGTTGTTGTTGTCGTTGTTATGACGGCCTTCGCCCTGGGTCGGTTGAGCCGGCTCCATCCAATGAATTCACTATATCCCGAATGAACAAGACATTTAGTGAACTCATGAAAAGAGTTATACTGGAATAGGAAATTCACAAGTGTCCCCCAAACCCCACATACATATCTCGGGCAAGGGTAAAATATGCCCTAGTTTGCAGCAAATTTTCCTCAGGTGCAGTGACAAGTATGCCAAAAGCCATTTATTCCAGACAAATAATGGAGACACACTTTGGATTTCCACCAGAAACCCTTTAGCCGGGTTGTGGCCCTAATACCACTTGGTGACAGACCAATTCGCCTTGGGAGGCCCTACCAGGAACTTGAGTTCCGAAGAGCATAGCTTTGACACTGCCACGTTTTCTACACCCGACCAAGGTTAGGGGGCGGGTACCAACAAATGGTGGTCATAAAATAGAAAAATACTTTGTGACATGTAATTAATTCATGGGTTCCCCATCATGGGTAATTTGAAAAGAACCTCGTCTCAAAGATCTATTATCGCTGGATAACGAGTTCGATCCCCGCATGACACCCCATACTTGCGGCACAGAGTCACATCCCACCCATGGTAAATACCCACCATATATATATATATATATATATATATATATATATATATATACCAACCTCTCCGCACGAGCAGGATGTGACACAAGGTCAATTTCTTAAGCGGAGTTCAACAGGTTTGAATTGCCTAACCAATCTTAAAGCGCCCAGTCTACCCTATTATTTATCCATAGCTTGAGGGAGAGTAGGATGCATACCTTTCCCAAGGGTATTAGTTCTAAGTGAAAATGCATTGATATAGAGCTAGTTAAAAGAAGATATACTCCCTCGCTGATACCGATTTTAGGCCACAACGAGTATGGCGCTCCAACTTAGAAGCTAAAAAACAATCTCATTGATCTAGAGCTAGTGAAAAGGGGATAGTCTCCCTCGCTGTCTAGCTGATACCGACTTTAGGCCACACCGAGTGTGGCGCTCCAGCTTAGAAGCTAAAAAACAATCTCCTTGATCTAGAGCTAGTGAAAAGGGGATAGACTCCCTCACTGTCTAGCTGATACCGACTTTAGCCACAGAGAGTGTGGAGCGCCAACTTATAAGCTAAAAAAACAATCTCCTTGATCTAGAGCTAGTGAAAAGGGGATAGACTCCCTCACTGTCTAGCTGATACGACTTTAGGCCACAGAGAGTGTGGAGCGCCAACTTATAAGCTAAAAAAACAATCTCCTTGATCTAGAGCTAGTGAAAAAGATAAACTCCCTCGCTGTCTGGCTGATACTGACTTTAAGCCACACGAGTGTAGCGCTCCAAGTTAGAAGCTAAAAAAATCTCCTTGATCTAGAGCTAGTGAAAAGGGGATAGACTCCTTCGTTGTCTAGCCGATACTGACTTTAGGCCACACCGAGAGTGGCGCTCCAACTTAGAAGCTAAAAAAACAATCTCCTTGATCTAGAGCTAAAGAGAAGGGGATAGACTCCCTTGCTGTCTGGCTGATAACAACTTTAGACCACACCGACGACTTTATTAGGGTCAAAACTTCAATATATTGAAATTTTGAAGTAGAACTTCCCACTGAAGTCGATTTTCGTGTTGTGGACAAGGCAGTGGTCATTTCACGATCATCTCTTGATGCGCGACCCACACTGATTCCGCCACAGGATATGAGGAGTAATGTCTCCTTGTTGTTACTCGGCATTGTTCTGTGAAAGACGAGGGAAATGAAAATTCTTTTGAGACTGGCTTCACCATGATGTCATCTTTAATTATCTCTTTGCGACCGACAAGTTCATCGGGCACAATTCTTGTCTTGCCACTTGGCACTGCCATTAATAGACCTGAGAATTCAATAATGGTAATAATCACCAGTACAATTCACCAGCATCGGCACCGAACTGAGTCTAGTGTTTAGGAATAAAGGCAATGGCCGAAGGCACACAGTGATGTTCAATCCCTGAAATACTGTCTGGACACCGTAGTGATTGCACTGGATAGAAAGCAGCGCTAACAATAGACATCTGGACAGACATGCGTATGTATGTGCATTAGGGTAGGTCGATTTTGGAACTGTGGCAAAAGTTGCAAATTAACATTAGAAATTAACCAAAAAATGTTTTTTTCTTCAAAACTTTGCCTTCACTTGAGGAAATAGATTTAAATCTTTTAAAAGGTTATCCTTATTACAGCTTAATTTATGAAATATAAAGTAGCATAAAGGAGATGCCAGTAATGATGGGAGACTATTTTCAATTTTAATTCTAGTAATGATAAATTCGTTTCATCTTTGTGAAATAAATTTCTGTTTTAAATCTTGAAATCATGAAATTGCTTTTTCTAACCATTTTTTTTTTTGCCAAATGTTGCAAATCGTGGATTTTTAGAGCATTTCGCGCTAGGGGCACTTATATTCATGACAATCTCTCGTTATCGTTCCCTACCATTCATTGTCCTCAGTGTGTCATCTGCGCAGCATCCAGTATCCTCGCAGAGCTGGTCAATGTAAGTCTCTGCTGAACGTTCCGAGCCGGCATGTCCATGTACGAGTCTCCGCAGGGAATAAGTCACTTATGAGTTCGGCCCTGCTTCTGCAGGACGGCCTAGCGGGTGTTGATCGTCTCACTCGGATGGTTTATGTGATAGGAGGCAATTGGCCGTACAATTTGTGGAGTGTTGTTTCCACGATTTGTTCAGGATCGCACGCATCATTCTTGTGCAGCTTCCATCGAGCTTATTCTGAAGGCTCTTCGTTAGAGTTCCAATGACACAGCCATACAGTAGCACTGATACAACTACGACTTAGAAGAATTGTTGGTCTAACTTGTCAGTGTGATGTTATTTCCATATCACTGATAATCTGTTTGTAGCAGACAGTGCCTTCCCTATGTGTGCATTAATATCACTCTCTGTTGATATATATATATATATATATATATATATATATATATATATATAATATATATATATATGCATAGTGTTCCTTAAAACGGATAGAGCACTCACTAGAGGCCTAGTATGTTTATAACAATAACATTTCACTAAAAAAAAGTCGGTGTATAGATGGTGCGGGGGTAAAATGTCCGTCGGATAACAACTTGGCCGTGTTTCGGACCCAGCTTGAAGCACCCTGCCTTGTCTAGTCACACTGGTGAGCCGTGAAAGGGAAAACGAGGACTTTATGTGAATGACAATATATGTATGTGTGTCTGTATGTATATACGTGTGCGCGCGCGCGCGTGTGTGTGTATGCGTGTGTGTGTGTGTGTGAAAAAATATAAATGAAGAAGAAAGTATGTGGAAAAATAAAATAAACAAATGTAAAAAATAATGGAGTTATGAAGATGAATTATTAATATTTGCATATTAACGCTTCGATTAAAGCGTTACAATTATCAAATATACACACACACACACACACACACCACACACACACACATATATATTATATATATATATATATATATATATATATATATATACCAATCTTATTGAAAGATTCAAATATCGCGGTGTGATATTGGCAGATTATGTATCAAATATTTATATATACTAGCAATATATGCACCCTCCGGGTGCAAGTATTAAGTTTTAATGTATATAAATATTATATCAAATTAGAAAGGCTAATGAACTAAATAAGAATGCAGATAAAAAGATTTGAAACAGACACACACACACACACACACACACACACACACAATCGATAAATAGAACAACTGAAACTTACTCTTCATCACTCTCGTCTTTCATTGTTATTTTTTCAAATTTAAGTATTTAGTTAAAAGAGGAAGTAAAGAATAAAATGACAGTTATTTTTTCTTGTTAATGGATTTCATTTAAGATTCATTGAAGTGACTTTTGCTTATATTCATTAAAATAAAACCAAACAGTTAGAAATCAATAATACTAAGCACATATTTATTAAAATCAAATTTTTAATATCAATATGCAAATTATCCTTCTCGTTCGCACTGTAAACCACTATTTTGTTGTATATATAAATATAATTGCATGTTATTAGTATGTGGATATGGTTAACAGTATTAATAATGTAAAACAATTTTATTAATAATTGAGGTTTAAATTAAAATAAATCATTGAGGAAAGGGACATTAAATAACAAAGGGAATTGTGACTTGAGTAGTAATATAGTTTCGGTTACAGACAGGACACACAATCTCCATTATAATAAGATTTAAGAATCAAAACATTTTAAACCGCGATTCAATATTCAAATGTTAAGAAATCGTCTTTACAAATTTTATTTTACATATTATATTTTTCTACACACACACACACACACACACACACACACACACACACACACACACACACACGTATTGTTATGTGCATATAATATATATTATATATATATATATAATATATATATATATATATATATATATATTTGGGAATAAAAAGGCCTTAAATACCATGGGTATCGTGGTTATGACCCATTTCCACTCGCGAGTATGCTCACGAGCTTCTTCAGACCACTGATATATTTATTTAGACAGGCACATGGCCAAACTCATTTTATATTCATACATTTCACCTCCCTCATTTAGGGGTGGTCATATTGCATTCTTTCTTTTCAAGTGTCTTTTTATTGGGATGGAAATTTTTTTTTTTTTTTTTTTTCTTTGGTTGGCGGTGTTTTATTTCCTTTGTCTGCTAGTTCTCTTTGGTAATTCCTAAGTTATTTTGATGACCAACAGATTTTAATTTATGGTCTAGATGTCGTTTCGCTCTAATTGGGTCAAGTGGAAAGCAGGGAAGGTATGTCTTTTTTCTCAGCGGGTGGGGGTATCTGAGCTCTCATACGGAACCTGAACTCTACAACAAACTACGGGTAGAGAATTAGGACCCACCTAGAATCACCTTGTACCAAGAAACTTGGTACCGCACCAAAGTATATATATATATATATAGAGAGAGAGAGAGAGAGGGAGAGAGAGGGAGAGAGAGAGAGCGAGAACAAGAATTCTGTCCCGTATTAGTACTACAGTACGGCAGCACCACATGGATCCTAACGAAGCGCTTGGAGAAGTGGCAAGATGAGAGCTGCACAACGATATTGTGCGCTACCTTAAACAAAATCCTGTTAGCATTTTCACAAGCAAACAGCAGGACAGTCACCTGCCGTCTAATATGCAAACCATCCAGGTGAGGTGAACCAGATTATAAAATGATGGAGAAGCAAGAACGAACATATAAGTGACGTTCTCCAAGCTACAACTACGTATGAACAGAACAGTGCAGGTCGACCAGCAAGAACCTACATCAATCAGCTGAGTGCTGATTCTGGATGCAGAATAACTGATAGTGATGGTTAGAGAGAGAGAGAGAGACAGAGACAGACAGACAGACAGAGTCATGGTAATCCGTACTAATAGCGTGACGTGAGGATGATATATTTATATACTAACCACGCATTGTGGCACGTGATTTTATATACGTAGGAAATGAGCGTTGACTCGAGAACAATTCCAGGGTGAGACTGTTAGCATTTTAGATAGCACTAACACCCTTGGTAAATATATGTATCCAGGTACTCTTCCTCCCTCTATGGCTAAATAGTAGGGCAGTTTAGGTTCTTTAAGCTTGGCTAGGTAACTAGTCTCGGAGAAGGAAAACTCTGAATTCAAACCTGTTAAACTTCACTGCCTTGTGTCGTATCCAACTCGTGCGGAGTGGTTGGTCGCAAATGATGCTGGCTTCTATTATCAAAAATAAACTTTTTCCTCTTCGGAAACGTATTTGCTACCGAGTCTCACCAACCAGACTGCTTCAGAATTTCTACTAATGGCTTATATCCTTAAGTAGTGGTTTTAATCGTCCACTCAGCTAAGAGACACACATGCTCTAAGGTGAGATCGGTAAACCACAGCTTGACCCCTGCCACTATCGAAAGAGAGAGAGAGAGAGAGAGAGAGAGAGAAAGAGAGAGAGAGATGGGGGAGAGAGAGAGAGAGGGCAGATGAAGAGAGAGAGAGGGATAGAGAGAGAGAGAGAGAGAGAGAGAGAGAGAGAGAGAGACTATGTGGTGTGTGTGTGTGTGACTTTATTGTCTTCTATTGTTCTAGTTCGCACATTGAGATGAGAAAAACTTCAATGCATTCGCCGTGTGGACAACAGAACGAATTATCTTTCCTGGCCGACAGCAGCTTCCGAGAGCCATCAGAGTTTTGGCTCGGCAAAGTTATCATTAATAGACGGCAGATATAATAAAGGTAATAATCGCTTAGGAAACTCTCGTTCCAAACCCCTGTGGCTCGGTGATGAGATGAAGGCCGAAGGCAGTGGTTTTTTTTGGGGGAGGCGACGAATGGGGGTGGGGGGGGTCTGACTTTACTTTGCCTCTTTTCACAAGTCCCCCCCTCTTTTTGAGACAAGTAATGATCCGAACAAATCGGTAACAATGGTAAGGGATGATTGTTCATTCTTCTAAGACTGAGTGGATTGATGTTCGGACGGAAATTGAAAAGTTTGCATTTGCGTCCAAATGGGTGAATGGTTGGGGGAGGGGACAGGTGTATGGGTAAACAAACAAATCCGGACACACGGGTTTTAATACTAATATAAACACATGCAACACTCTGGTGGTTAAGGAGTACAGCTTTAGCCCCATTACTCCCAGGTCAACTCTTACCCTTACTAATAATATCTGTTAGGCACCCATCTCTGGTTTAAATAGATGAAAAATCAGTATTATAAATGTATTCAAAAATTAAGTTAGAAAAAAATTGAATACCAATCAAGAATGGATAAAACAAAATATCTTTGGCATAAAATAATCCAATAAGGGTTGAGAGGCAGTAAAATTTCACCAACCAAACAAGCAAACAAAGAAACAATTGTCGTTTCTTTAACTATACACATAAACACTATATAAAGTAAAAAGTAAAGTCGTCGGGGTGGCCTAAAGTCGGTATCAGCCAATCAGCGAGGGAGTCTATCCCCTTTTCAATAGCGCTAGACCAAGGAGATTGTTTTAGCATCTGAGGTGGAGCGCCACACCTACTATCAGCTCCTTACTTTACCGCACATATCCATGTGCTACTCATACGCTGAGTTGGCGAGGACCGGTATCGAACTAGGAACCTTGTGGTTTCTAGCCGAAGGCTCTACCGACTGAGCTAACACATACACAGACACATACATACATAAATGCGTTGTACATACCCCCCCACACACACACACACACATATATATATATATATATATATATATGCATAGATATATATATTCACATATATATTTCACACACAAACACAAAGCACCTACCCTCGGACGGGAGTCCTGTGGCTTCGGCCCTGGACCGATGATAAGATTAACAGCGTTAATCCCAGGGGATCCCCAGGCAACACCTGCCCCTAGATTTAAGGGACAGGGCTGGGTTTATTGCCCGGTGCCTGAGAC
>CM042158.1:32294546-32302046 GCA_023376005.1 Doryteuthis pealeii | reverse complement strand
GTTAGCCACAGATTCCCCTAAGGGATAAAAGAGACTTTATTTCTCGTCTTCTACGTCTTAGGTTGGCAGCAATCGCTATTAGTCCTCGAGGGCATCACAGGGGGAGCACTCTTACGTACTTCGTGCCCGTCATGTTGGAACTTGGATAATCAGATACCCAGCTGGGACTTTACCAGCTGGACATTTTGGCTTCCTTTAGAATGGAAACTATCAATAGATAGCTTATATGAAATGTGTATACCAGTATAACTACTAAATATACACGCAAATACACTCGCATACACACACACACACACAGATATATATTATATATATATATATATATATATATATATATATATACCTATAGATATATTGCCATTTAATACGGGCAATAATATACTAAACATTTTCAATTCCTAACACAATAATCTTAGCAACCCTCATCCATTAATTCTTCAATTCTATCTTAGTAAATACAAGTTTAAACTTGGTACTTTTTTGACACATCTTGTATTCTGAAAAATTAATGCGTGGAACCTTATTTTTTCAGATAACAAGGTGTGTCAAAAAAGTAGAAAAAATCTCGACACACCTTGTATAGTGATATCGGGACTTATATCATATTTATAGCTAATATTGAGCAATATTTCGATTTATAAAAATCATCTTCAGAGCTTGTCTTTCGTCTCCGCTATTGATAAGTTTGGAGTATAAACAAGCACTGAAGATGATTTTTATAAATCGAAATATTGTTCAATATTATCTATGAATATGATATAAAATATTTTCATTTTAACAGCATATTGTGTTGTTTTCATATCCTTTTATCTATACTTATATATATATATATATATATATATATTTGAAGGATATGTGCTTAATTGAAATCATACCTAATTTTTTGAAAATTAATTAGTTAATAATTAATGAATTTAGGCGGGCATATATGTTCAAATATAAGGCTAAACAAATCGAGAAAATGTCAATCCCTGAATGTACATTTCGACCTATTAGGTCTCATCAGCAAGGTTATATACATGGGAGACTGCTCCGTGTGTGAATTGAAACCTCGACTGCCAAGCTGGCAGGCGGGGACTCTAACCCTTACACTAGCTGGCCATTACTAGATTCTTCGTATGTTTTGAACTTATTTATATTCCACTTTTTATTGACTTGCTACACGACAGTATGAGAGTAAGTAAAGAAACAATGTGTTTAATATGGCTTTTTAGCCAACAATTTTTGAATGATATGTGCTTAATTGAAGTCATACCTAATTTTGAAAATTAATTAGTTAATGATTAAGGAATTTAGGGGGGGGGCATATATATATATATATATATGGCCGGTTCATCGCTATTACTTCCAAGACCAATCAGGTCCGGGGTGGTAATACCTGTTATGGTCCCATCTATGGGTTAAATAGAAAAAAAATGAATTTAACTAAATTGAGTTTTTTTTTTAAATGAGTGTAAAAAAATGAATACCCATCGAGAATGAATAAAAAAACGTCTTTGGCATAAAATAACCCAACAAGTGTTATCATGCCGTAAAATCCAACCAATCAACAAACCAATTGCACTCAATAATTGAACAGTTTATACAATTTCAAGTAACTATTTCTATTAATAAATATACTGGTATTCCTAAAAAAATACGACTATTATCATCTTGCAACTCACACTAGTAAAAAAAAAAAAAAGACCATCCAAATGAGTATTGTCCCCTCAGCTAAATAATGGACGATTCCGTTTCTATTATAAAGCAAGAAAGAGAAGAAAAAGGATATGCTACACAGTAAAAATAAATTAAGAAAGAAAGAGAGTAGGCGAAATTTAGAGATAAAGTTTAAGTGGTGGATTCCAGAACACCTTATAACACAAACTATTCCAAAAATAAAAAATAAAGGGTGGAAGAATACAAAGAATAAATGTGACTAGAATAAATATCCTAATAGAAATGTTTTTTTTTTTTTTTTTTTTTTTTTTTGTAGATCGTCACTTACTTGTTTGGAAAGGCCCTCGTGTAACCCTTTCCTGTAAATAAAAGATGCAACTTTAGGCCTCTGCGAAGCTGAGAAGTGAAGAGCATCTCATATAAAATGAAATGCCTAATGGACAGGACACACAACTGCTGGAGAGTCTAAGAGAAAAGTGAGTTTGACTTTAGTGCTACTCCCTTTTATATCTCCGCTCACAACGCCATCTAGCGGTCTGATGGACAAACCAGCAAGTAAGGGAAATAATCCAATCACTTGGGAACTATTGATGTTAAATAGTAATACTTGGGACCATATAAATGTGTACAAACAAAGTATTATCATTGTTATTGATATTTTCTTCAGACCATATAATTGTATATTAGACTAGCAGGACCTGTGGATATACCACAGTAATCATAATCTAATTATTACATTTGACATGTTTACTTCAGAGCTATTGCTAATTGTTCAATATGTAAAAAGTATAATGATCTTAATTTAACCCTCTCAGTTTTTTTCATTCTTTCCTTTTTGCATCTTTTATTTTCTATTGGAAGAGATTAGCGTTAATGTTTCCGTGTGCTTACCCCTTATCTCTAAATTTCGCCTACTCTCTTTCTTTCTTAATTTATTTTTACTGTGTAGCATGTCCTTTTTCTTCTCCTGCTGGGCGCGTGGATCAAAGCCAGCCAATCAACAATTTAAATACTTGGTTCATTAACTACATATCACCGATCTTAAAAGCCGTTCATTTGCACGTAATTCGACACGGACGAACGGATCTGCAACCAAGGACTCTGCTCAACCAAAGGATTCTACCCAACGCTAAGAAAGACTGAGGAACAACCAAAGGTTTCTTTGCTAAGGATCAGCATCTGCTCAACACAAGGGGTCTCCACTGAAAAGTGCTCTCACTTGAAGCCTAGAAATGGCCACACAAATTGTAACATATCTTGTTATTCATCTCAGTGAAGACCATGGAACAGTGTGGTGTCGCAACGAAAGAATACAAACTTAGACGACCACCGGCCGATAAAAAGAACAAGCTTACAAGCGAAGATGACTATGCAATATATTGCCCAACACTAAGCTCAAATCTCGAATCTTATATAATCTGACATGAGACATCACATCTCATCACCTGGGGAGTGAACAGATATAATTAAAGAAGACAAAGTAAACAGGTCGTCTCCACGTAGCCTATGGCAATCAGAAGAAAGCATTCATTTCTTTCTTTCTTTCTGATTCACCTGCCAATCTCTTCCGATTCATTTAGTGTGCGTGTGGGTGCCCCCCTCACACACACACACACACACACACATATATATATATATACATATATAATATATATTATATATATATATATATATATATATATTTGGAGAAAAGTAGTTAAACACGGGATGTTGTAGAAAATGGATGTTTATTGTAGGTAGTGATGTTGACGTTGTAACGTTTCGGTCTGTTAGACCTTCTTCAGGCCGTTGGATTGAGTTCTTGCTTCAATGGTGAACATTTTTATACTGGGGAATTAGGAGGTCGTGAATAAGGGGAGGGGTGAGCCAATTGGTAGTAGGAGGTTTTTCTTTTTCTCTCAACTGGGGTGTGTAGCAGTGAGGTTCTAGTAATGATGTGTTAAGTGTTGAGAGTAAGTAAGTAAGTAAAGTCGACGGGGCGGACTAAAGTCGGTATCTGCCAGTCAGCAAGGGAGTCTATCCTCTTTTCACTAACGCTAGACCAAGGAGATTGTTTTAGCACCTGAGGTGGAGCGCCACACCTAATATCAGCTCCTTACTTTACCGCAATGATCCCTGTGCTACTCATACGCTGAGTTGGCGAGGACTGGTATCGAACTAGGAACCTTGTGGTTTCTAGCCGAATGCTCTACCGACTGAGCTAACCTGGCCCCTTTGAGAGTAGGTGGGTCTTATATACTGGGTTTGAAGATGTAGTGAGTCATGTACAAATGGCGAATGGCATAAGGATTAGTTATGTGTGTGTGTGTGAGTGTGGGTGTGTGTGTGTGAGTGTCTATATATATTTATTTATTTATTTATTTGTTAGGGGCCGGGTTAGCTCAGTCGGTTCCTAGTTCGATACCGACCCTCATCAACTGTATGAGTAGCACAGAGATCTGCGCGGTAAAATAAGGAGCTGATGATAGGTGTGGCGCTCCACCTCAGACACAAGAACAATCTCCCTGGTCTTGCGCTTTTGAAAAGGGGATAGACTCCCTCGCTGATTGGCTAATACCGGCTTTAGGCCGCCCTGCCGACTTTTTTTTTGGGGGGGGCTATGTATCATGTTGGTGTCTTCCTTTTCTATAGATGTTTGTGAAGGCGATTCTTGGGTATGGGGAATATATATATATATATATATATATATTATATATATATATATATATATAAATACGTGTATGTCTGTGTCTATGTCTGTGTGTGTATGTGTCTGTGTGCATGGGAGTGTGATTTTGTGGAAATTTAGGTTAGTGTGGTGAGCGAATGTGCATATGTATATATATGTGTGTGTGTGTGTGTGTGTGTATGTGTGTGTATGGGAAGTTGGGTTGTTGTCTTGAGTGAGTGTGCATATATATATGTGCATATGTGTGTATGCGTTTGTGTGTGAGAAGTTGGGTTAGTGTTGTATTGAGTGTATATATAAAAGTGTAGAGCGTATGTATTATCATTGTGTGCAATTCAGTCTCTCTCTCTCTCTCTCTCTCTCTCTCTCTTCTCTCTCTCTCTCTCTCTCTCTCTCTCTCTGTATATTTGACTCCTAACTCTCTGCGTCTGTCTGTCTGTCTGTCTGTCTCTCTATACATATATATATATATATATATATATATATATATATATATATATATATAGAGAGAGAGAGAGAGAGAGAGAGAGAGAGAGGGAGAGAATAAAAAGTATCAATAATGATAAACAGCCTTGCAATGGTTTAAAAAAAACGAAAGTAATTAAATAAATACTTTAACATTTTTGTGTACTCATCGAAAATGAATAAAGCAAAACATATTCGGCATAAAAAAACAAATTACTGTATATATATATATATATATATATATATATATATATATATATATATATAGGGAGAAAAGTAGACAAACTCGGGATGTTATGGAAACTGAATGTTTATTGTCGACGATGCAGCATTTCGGTCATTTAGACCTTCTTCAGGACACAAATATAGTTCTTGCTTCGATGAAGGGCATTTTCAATACGGTGAAAACAGTAGGTTGTCATTAGTGGCAGGAGTGGTTGTGGGTGGGTAGTGGATTCTCTCTCTCTCTCTCTCTCTCTCTCTCTCTCTCTCTCTCTATATATATATATATAATATTATATATATATATATATATATATATATATATATATATATAAAAGAATAAAAACTCTGTTAAACTTCGCTTAAGGAATTGCCATTGTGTCACATCCAGTTCCTGCCGAGGGGTTGGTAAATATATAAACTGCTGCCTGATTTCTTCACACAAGTGAAATAGGCAGAATAATGATAATGACGATGATGATGATGCATGTGGAAGGTGGAGGTTTAGAAAAGGTAATGGTAAGAGATTTTCGAATTTCCTTGTCCAAAGATAACAAAACTAAATTTGACCAAAAATAAATTCTTTACATGTCTATTGAAACGCTTTGGGTTAAACACGGAGAAAGGCGACCAACAACCATTACAAACGTGTGAGATTTCAAAGACCCAGAAGGAACACGGTGACATGGAACAGTCGCCAAATCCATGATGGAAGACAAACAATATTTCAAAGCCATTCCCTCAAGGTATATCTATGTTTTAGATAGATGTTGCTGCGAGGGTAAAACCACATAGAAATGTTTTGTTATGTTCTCCAACCACTGAAGAATGAAAGTCTTCCATACTAAATGCTCGCGGTAAGAGACTCCTCTGCTTTTGAACAATTGGATGTTCTCATAAATAATGTTCCAACGCATTCGGTGATTAATAAACACGACTTGAAAACTAAAACAATAATCAAGTCTGTATCCAAGTGTAGTGGAAATAAGCGGCATGGTGAACAGCCGGCATGGAGAGCAACCAGCATGTCGAGAAACCGGTTGTCTTTGATGAGTCGGTCCGTTTTCGTCGTTCAAAAAAAAAAAAACAACAACAAAAAACGAGTGGAGTGCGGCATATGTAGGCAGTGTCTAGTTTGACGCGAACTCTAATTCCTTTGACTACGAAGACGGGCAATCACGGCGCAACCTCCTGATTGGTAGTGATAGGATTGCTGTCACCCCTGTTGGCTGAAAAAATGGTAGACCAAGAAGAACAGTAGACTACCAGCATCTAAACCCCCAATGCAAACGGGAGACAGACCACACTAGCTCGCCGTTCCAACTTGTATTACAGGTGC
Organism: Doryteuthis pealeii; assembly: GCA_023376005.1. Classification (NCBI taxonomy): domain Eukaryota; kingdom Metazoa; phylum Mollusca; class Cephalopoda; order Myopsida; family Loliginidae; genus Doryteuthis; species Doryteuthis pealeii. The sequence goes on along the minus strand of CM042158.1, from coordinate 32,295,693 downwards.
CACCAAACACAAAAAAGACTGTCCTGGATGACGTGGATGGTTACCATTCAATCCTCCTGGATGATGAATCAGAACCACTTACGACCTTCATGCCGGAGTGGGGTCGTTTTATGTATCTCAGGATGCCCCAAGGATACTTAGCTTCCGGCGACGCCTACACACGTAGGTACGACGAAATAATTAAACACCCCACAGAGAGCACTGATATATCAACATACTTTCGTCCATCGAAAATACCTCGAGCCCTGTCCAGGTTATTCCCGCATAACAGGGCAGGCCTTAAATAACAGCTCACTCCTCGTGTAGCCCTGCCCGCACGCAGAAAAGAATAAATGCGGAGGTGAGTTCTGTCAAAAAAGAACGTCTTTTACAGTGGTGAGAAACGGTTGGACCTAACTTTTCGAGTCAACTGACGAGCAAGTGTTACTTTTTAAGTGGAAAGATATGGCTGAAAGACCCAACGGGGTTTTGGGCTTAATATACCAATTAAGATGGACAAGAAATGCTGGTCACTGCAGGGGAAGCAAGTTCTGTTTGAAAGGTTCTGGTTCTGGTTAGTTGGATATTTGTTACATAGTTATTAGCTCCCTAATACTTTTTTAAGGTAGTGTAGAAATCATAATGGCGATTAGTGCAGCTGATGGCCTTGAGAGTGAGTCACGGCGCTTGACCTCAATCTCACGTTGCCTTGCAGGGATAAATCGTGAGAACAGGAAGGCATAGAAGACCCTGTTCCGGTTTAAGGAGTAAGCAACTCAGTCAGTCAGTTAGGAGTTAGAAGCCGAGCTAGCAAGATGTAGGGATTTGCGCAGACGTCTGGTTTGGGGATTTATAAATAAAGTAACATCAACGTAAATCGAAGTCTTGTGTTTATTACCTAAAAACTAACAATGACACGGGGCTTCTTATAAGGAGAAATCCCTAGCATGGAAAACCAGACCGAAGGCTTTACAACATGTATCGATTGGTACTGTGAAAACGTCAGTATGCAACATATTATAGCATGTCAACCCCAGTAATAATTGGCCCTTTTGGTTAATAGACTAAGGTTTTGAAATCTGCATTAACAGTAAGTTTCCAGTGTGAGAATAAATATTTTAAAAGATGTATCCTATAATTAGTAATATTATTTTTTATTTTGGAAGTT
>CM042158.1:32274546-32289546 GCA_023376005.1 Doryteuthis pealeii | reverse complement strand
AGTGACGACCACCACGTAAAGCTTGGGAGTCTTAACGTCGCGTCACCTGACGTGTAGCACGACCCAAGAAAAGTGTACCCACACCCAATCGAGCCTCTACCGTTGAGACAATAGTCGTGTTGCAGGGTAGGAGTGCCAATAACCTTGTCCCCACAAATGCACGGAAAATCACATGAATAATCAGGTGCATACATACCAAGATGGCCACGTCGGTTCATCCGGTGGTAACAGGGGTGGGGGCGTGTATAATTAGAATCTATCTTGGCTTAACAGGTGATCGGCCCTTGGCTAGATACACTATGCATATAGATACATCGGCCATATGCATTGTACTCTGGATATCTAATAGATTCGTCGACAATGTATTTCGTAATTTATATCCCTATCACAGTTAATGAAGTATGTTTACATCTCTTTTATGCAATAGAAAATAAAAAAAAGAAACTTGTTCAACCTTTGTTCATGCAACACGCCCCATTGGCCCTTAATTAGGCTATGTGGACGGTTGGAGAGGCCCCCTCCGATCAATTAGCTGGTAACTTCAAGCCCTAGCACATATATGATTGTCCGGTTTGTCTCTATTGTTTTTATGGTAGCCCCCCCCCCCCGAAATTATTTTGTTTATATCGGTGCTAAAAGGTGATGATGAGGGTCTTAGTGTCATGGGTTTTACGTTGAACTACATCTGATCTTGAAGTTCTAATCATGGAGCCCAAGGAAACGTTGAGTGCCACCTCATCACCATTACTCCCATGTCTAATTTGTACCGGAGTGGTAGTAACGGTTTGGGTCACATCAGTGGGTTAAATAGAACGAATTGTGTTATGAATTATGCGTAATAAGTAATTGAGTGTTACTTCCCCCGTTTTATTATTACCTCCCCTTTGTGGAACTCTTGGACATTTCTGGAGTATATATATATATATATATATATATATATATATATATATATATATATGTATTAAGCGAAGTTTAACAGGTTTGGATTCAAATTTTTCCTTCTCCTAGACCGATTGCCTAATAAAGGTTAAAGAGCCCAGTCTTCCCTACTATTTACCCATAGTTGGAGGGAGAGTAGGATTCACAGCTTTCCCAAGGGTATTAGCACTAAGTGAAAATGCAATTTCCGCATGCAGGATTTGAACTCGGGGCGACGAGTCCATTTCCCATAACTTTAACCATTACACCACGCGCTTTCTGAGAGTATATAAGTTCTCAGTAAACTGTAACATTATTCTAAGTAGAATATAAGCTTTCATAAGCAATTAAGCAATTATTATGTCCCATAATTATTGTTACATTTAGTACATGAAATACATATGTAAATGTAACAATTATTATGGGACAGAGATAGTATAATGTGTCCGTCTATTATCAAACTATGTTTACAGAAATTGAGTTTGAAAAGTATTGAGTTCTCATCGAGAATGAATAAAAAATGTTGCCTATAATTTGAACCCGTATCTCAGTCCATGCAATTTTTACATTTCCTGTCTGCAATGAAAAAGAAGAAAAAAACTTGCTCAACCTTTGTATGTTGCGTGTAGTAGGAAAATGTTAGGATAGTGAATATAACTAACCACATTTTATTCTTCCCTCTTCCCACCCTTAAAAAATATGCCCCCCACACCTTTTAATGCTAAAATCTTCTGTTATATTTTTTAGTTATATAGTTTTGCTCTGTGACTCTGACAATAATGGCACACATTGAGCTCTGCAAACTTTTTAAAAAATTCTATATCGTAAGGAAGATTTCTTCTCCGGATTTCTGGATTATATATATATATATATATATATATATATATATATATATATATATGGGGGTAAATATGGAAAATAAATCCGACAATATAAAGAAAATTTGAAAAAACAAGTGTTCCGAAGATGGGATGAATCGATGCTTAAACATTTCGGTTTCATTGAACCTTCATCAGGATGTATCTTGGGGTGCAGAAAATGATGGATGTTTTTATATGTGACAGGAGATGAAAATATGTCTCGTATAAAAACATCCATCATTTTCTTCACCCCAAGATACATCCTGATGAAGGTTCAATGAAAGCGAAATGTTTAAGCATCGATAATTAAATTCATCCCATTTTCGGAACACTTGTTTTTTCAAATTTTATATATATATATATATATATATATATATATATATATATATACAAAAGTAAATTGTAAAATCAAACGACAAAGTTCGAATCAAAATGTCGACACTTGAACAAATGTGTCATGACTTTTACCCGCAAGTTAATCTCCTATTTTAGTGCAAGGATCTAAAAGAAAATGTTACTGAAATCAAATTAATAAAGTAAAAAAAAACAAAAAAACTGAAGAGAATGTATAAGAAGGAATTAATAGAGAGGACAAATCCTTATTTTTCTTTTTTTTTTCTTTCCTATTCCACTATCCCCTCTATCATAGTTACACGCAGTATGTTAAAAAATATTATAAAGGCACATAATTGGGACATCCATCAGAGGATCGTGCTATCAGTCGTACGGAAATATCGGAGTCAGGTACTTGATATCATAAAAATTCTAATACTTTAAATTCAATGTTGTGTCTATGTCTAGGCCTGTGTGTGAGTGTGTGTTGTGTGTGTGTGTGTGTGTGTGTGTGTGTGTGTGTGTGAGTGAGAGAGAGAGAGAGAGAGAGAGAGAGAGGAGAGAGAGGAGAGAGAGAGAGAGAGAGAGAGAGAGAGTGTGTGTGTGCGGGAGTGTGTGTATTATCTTAACATTAACGTACCAGGTCCGTTTTACGAGATCAAACTTTTTCATCATGAGTATGCCCGTTACTTAAACTTTGAAACCCTATCCTAGTTCATGCAGTGTTTTTATATTTCCTTTTTGCACTAGAAAAGAAAGAAAAAACTTGCTCAACCTATGTATGTTGCGTGTAGCAGGAAAATGCTAAGATGGTGAAAATAACTAACCACATTTCATTGCACCCCCCCCTCTTCCCACTAACAACAAACGTTTTAGTCACTCAATTTTACAATCGATTTCTAATTAACTCACATCTTCAGATTGCCTTTCAGGTATTTGAGAAAAGAAAAAAAAAAAGAAAGTCTCTCCGTTTTAGCAGATAAAAGAACGAAAACAGTCTCTAATATTTGTAAGCGACTTCTTTTAAAAGCCTGTCAATTAGGCTTTTGCTGGAAGCTATTTAGACAAAAAGCTAAGACTAGTGGAACCGCAAACAGCTTAGTCCGAAAAAGTCTTTCGAGAGAAAAAAGTTTAAATCGTGAAGTTTTGCTTCAAGTGAAATATAAACTTGACGGCAAGGTGTAAGTAGAGTGTTGCCCGGAAGAAAAGAAATTCGTAAAGAGTTGACCGGAAATTAAATCTGTGAGTGACTTACCAATTACAAATTTACCGGAGAAAATGAATTCTTATAAAATGTGTGGTTTCTTGGAGAGTCGAGACCGGTGATATTTTTAAAGAACGTATAGAGGAAAACTGTATTCTTGTCCCTGTTTACACGCACACACACACACACACACACACACACACACACACACACACACATACACTCACACATACACTCACACACATACATACACACACACACACACACACACACACACATATATATATATATATTTATATATATATATATATATATATATATATATATATATATATATATATATATAGGTATATGTGTAGAAGGTTTGTAGAAAAACAAGATGTTAATAGTTTTGCTGACAGAAATCTGTTTCGACCATATGAAGTGGTCCTTATCAAAGCAACTATGTTTAATAGGAAAGACGAAATAAATAGATCGTTAATCACGAGGCACAAAACACTCTCGATCAGGGCCGTATTCTATGTTAATGCGTATTCTATGTTAAAAATAAATTTTATTTTTAAAGATTAGAAGCATTTTTATCAATAAAAAAGCTGAAATTTATGTTATTTTTAACATAAAATACGCATTATTAAAATTGTTTGACTTGAAAAAGGCACTGGTTTATCAACCATGTCAATTTCTTAATCTCCTCTGGCGTAATTTCACGTTATATGTTGACTGTTTCCGGTAAGAAGTAATATTTGCTTCTAAATAAGCGCCCGTCCTTATATACACGTCGCTTCAGAATACCCCACAAAATGTTAATTGTGTTTAAGTCTGGAGTATTAGTCGGTCAGTTTATCTTCCGAAGTCCACAGAAGTCTAATTTTTGCAGGTACTCCGTAGTTTTATGCGCTGAATGCAAAGGATCATTACCATGCATAAATATGATAGTTCTCATTAAGGGGATTCTTTGCCTTTTTGCCAATATTCCAATTCGTGTGAGTGGTTATTGAAAGGGATGGAAATAATCTCGAATAAATCAATTGTTAGAATCAATTATTACGCAAAGAAAACGAATAAGTAAAAATGGTAATTATGAATTTTTGTCTAGTAAATTAGGGTGTTCCATAAAAAAAAGAGAACCCAGAAATGTTGTTATAAAACTGTTAATTTTAACTAGGGAGGATTAGGGTTAGGTTTAGGTTTAGGGTTGGAGTTGGGGTTACGGTTAGGGTTAGGGTTTGGGTTCTGTTTTTTCTGGGTAACCCTGTACCCAGAAAAAACAAAACCTAAATTATTTATTTATTTTCCCATTAAACTAACTCTTTTTTCTGGGAAGAGTTAAAAAAAAGAGTTAGTTTAATGGGAAAATAAATAAATAATTTGGGTTCTGTTTTTCTGGATAATATTAGTCTTTAAATAGTATTATCTGCGTTATTCGGACTATTGTCCTCATCTTCATTGTTATCTGTACAACGTTTCGGCCGATATGCACTTCTTCAGGTATTTCTTGTCGGACTCGGGAACCTTCTTTTCGAACTCGGGAACTTTCTTATTTATTCTGTTCGGTAGAAGCTGTGTTAATTATTTTTCTATGTAACTGCCGCCTGTCAGGATTGAACCTGGAATTCAGAGATAACTGTCACTTAGAAATGTCTTAACCTACCTTATCCACTAGGCCATGTGTCCAATTGGACAATTCAGTGAGAATTTTGGGAACTTATAAACCTAATGTCTTGTTTTGGCTTAGACCTATTAATTTTTATGTATGATTTTTTTTTTACCTAGACTCATATTGTGTGTGTTTTTTTTGTTTTTTTTTAAAATCTGATCTAGCCTTTTTAATTATGGGTTCCCATATTGTATTCGTTTCTGTGTTAGGTCTAGTTAACAACCCAGTACAGCCTATCATATGTGCTGATTCTTTGAGGCGTCTTCTCTTCCAATGTTCTTCTCTATCTATTATTCTAACTTCATCCCATAAGGGCAGATGGTTTCCCTTTTCATTCCATATATGGTTAGCCATACCCGACTTTTCTATTTCTCCTCGGACCACTGCTTTACGATGTTCTTCTAGTCTTACTTTCAGTGGGCGGCATGTTTCACCTTTATATTCTTTGCCACAGCTGCATGGGATGGAATACACACAATTTTTGGTCGTTATATTCTGTTGGGGGCTTGACTCGGAGGAGATGTTTACGAAGAGTTGAGTCACTCCTGAATGTTGTCATGATGTCATAGGGATTGCATATCTTTTGAATCTTTTCAGCCAAGCCTTTGAAATAGGACAGACAGACTGTGGTAAGTTTTCGGGTATCATCCTCTGTCCTGCGATCCAGATTTCTCATAGCCGATGTTATGCTCTCAGGATAATTGTTGCGACGGAGGGTCTCTCTTAAGCTGTCCATTTCCTTCTGGTATACCTCATCACTGCTGATGGATTTTGCTCGATGTTGTAAGCAAAGGACGATTTCTTTCTTTACATTGTATGGATGATGGGAATTGAAGTTAAGGTACTGTCCAGTGAAGGTAGGCTTACGATACACGGATGAACTGAATCCTTGCTCTGTGGGAGTTATTAACACATCTAGGAAGGACAATTTGTTGCCTTGTTCTTTCTCCATCATGAACTGTAAAAAAAAAAAAAAGAAAAGAACCACACACAATATGAGTTTAGGTAAAAAATCATACATAAAAATCAATAGGTCTAAACCAAAACACACATACACATACAAATATACACACACATACACAAATAAACTCATACATATACACATATACATACACACTGATAGGCACATAGACACAGGCACACATGAACATACACGCACATGGACACACATATATACGCACACACTGAAATTGTATATATCTAATAGTATATAACAAAAATATATTGCTTATTTTATATTCATTTCGTGTGTTTTACGGCATATCAACCATTTTGGGTCATTTAATACCTAATCAAGTCATTTTGAGATTCAGTTTTTCTTACAGTATCTGCTTTTTACTTAAATGGTCACCCATCTAAGTATTGAACACTCTTATCACTGCTTAACTTCGGTTCCCGCCAAATAACCAATTTTAAGTAGCGATGAACCCGTTCAGTACTTAGATGGGTAGCTATCTGCGCAACAGGTTCTGTAAGTAAACCGAATATCAAAATGACTTGATTTTGGCATTAAATAACCCGAAAAGAGTTGATATGTCGTAAAACAAAACAACTAACCAACTTGATTTATTTGTTTATCAAAATATCTTGATTTGGCATTAAAAGTAAGTAAAGTCGACGGGGCGGCCTAAAGTCGGTATCAGCCAGTCAGCGAGGGAGTCTATCCCCTTTTCAATAGTGCTAGACCAAGGAGATTGTTTTTTAGCATCTGAGGTGGAGCGCCACACCTACCATCAGCTCCTTACTTTACCGCACAGATCCCTGTGCTACTCATACGCTGCGTTGGCGGGGACCGGTATCGAACTAGGAACCTTGTGGTTTCTAGCCGAACGCTCTACCGACTGAGCTGATCCGGCCCCATTTGGCATTAAATGACCCAAAAAGGGTTGATATGCCATAAAACAACAAAAAAGAAAAAAAAGAAAAAGAAAAACAAGCAACCATTTCGTGTGATTTAACTTCGGTACTCGGCAAAACGGTTGAATTATATTTCAACATTTATTCCTACAGTTCCGCCGGCATCACTGTTTACGCTGCTTTTTCTACACGGGTTTGATAAGTAGGTAAAAATATTGGAATGTAATTCTCACTACAGGTAGAAACTTTAGTGAAAGAGGTGACCATAATTAATCCACTGAGATGGCTACAAAAGTTAGCCAAGTTCCTCGTGTCATTCATCACGTGTACTTTTCAATTAGAAGTGATGTGTCACTTTTATAGATTATCACTCGGTGCCGACTTTGCGGACTTTGCTTTTGCTCCAAGGAAAAGCAAATGTTTGATTTGTTTATTAAGAAATCTTCTTGCTCAATTCCCTATCGGCGACATGAGTTGGCAACAGGGTCTGACCTTAAAGACACTAAAAATTCCTCACGCTCAGCTTTCTGTAAATGGACAGTGGTCAAGAGCGTAACAAATTCAGGGTCAGGACATTTCAAGTTTGGCTGCTGTCACTGCTGTCGACATGTACCCCTGGCCTAATTGGGGAATTAAGACGGAACACAAGGAATTAATTTTTGATCCGTAGCGTCAAGTTGTCGGTTCCAGGCAATAATTTGTGATTTTGCGTCGGAATGGAAGAGAGGAAGAAGAACCGAATGAAAGGGGGAGGAAAAAGAGGAGGAGGAAGAGGGGAGGAAGAGGGGGAGGAGAAAAGCGCAGGAAATGTAGCGAAAGGAAGAACCAGAAGAAAAACAGAAAAACTCTAAATGGGAAATATTTAAAGGGAAATAAGAAAGGATATAAATAGTAATGTGTGCATTTATGCGTTTGTACACACGTGTGGATTTGTGCGTGTATGTATGTGTATGAATGTGTATGTGTGTGTTTGAATGTGTATGTGTGTATGTATGTTTATGTGTGCGTATATATGTGTGTCCATGTGAGTGTTTATGCGTTGATGTGTGCCTGTGTCTATATACCTATCAGTTTGTATGTATATGTTTATATGTATGAGTGTATTTGTGTATGTGTGTGCATATTTGTATGTGTATGTGTGTTTATGGGTGTATATATGTATGTTTCAATGGGTGTGTGCATGTATGTGCGTGTATATGTTTGTGTCTCTTTTAGTGTATATGTATGTGTATGTATGTGTGTGCTTGTATGTGCATGAGTATGAATATGTGTGTGTATGCATGTGAGTGTATATGTGTGTGTATGTATGTATGTCATTGTTTGTATGTGTGTGAATGCTTGCATGTATATGGGTTTGTATGAGTGTATATTTTGTGTATATTTGAATGTATGTGTATGCCTGTGTGTATATATGTATGGCACATTCTGAGTGTGTGTGTGTTTGTATGTATGTGAGATTGTATGTGTGTTCATATGCGCGTGCATGTGAACAATGTGTGTGCGTCCGTGTGTGTGTGTATGTGTGTGTATGTGTTTGTATGTGTATGTGTGTGCATATGTTTTATATGTGTGTATGTTGGCATGTATATTGGTGTGTAAGTGTGTTTATGCTGAGTGTGTTTGTATGTGTGTATGTCTGTGTGTTTATATGTATGTCTCTATCTGTGTATATATGTATGTCTTCGTATGTGTGTTCATATGCGCGTGTGTATGTTTGTGTGCTTAACTGTGTGCTTATATGTGTGGGTATATATTATATATATTATATATATATATATAATATATATATATGCGAGTGTGAGTACATGTGTGAGTGTGTGTAGGTTTTGTATGTGTGTTTACATGCGCGTGTGTGTGTGTGTGTGTGTGAATATGTGTGTGCGTATATGTTTGTATATGTATGCGTCTGTGTGAGTACACGTGTATGTGTGTATGTGTGTGTGTGCATATGTGTGTGCATATATATATATATATATGTGTGTGTGTGTGTGTGTGCGTGTGTGCGTGTATGTGAATACATATGTATATGTGTGTACGTTTGTGTGTTCATATATATATAGGTGTGTGTGTGTGGTGTGCGTGTGTGTGTGTGTGTGTGTGTGCGCGCGCATATGTGTTTGCCTATATATGTGCGTATATATATATATATATATATATATATATATATATATGGGTGTATGTGAGTACATGTTTATATGTGTGTATGACTTGATGTGTGTTTGTATGTGTGTTATATGCGTGTGTGGGTGCATATATGTGTGCCTATACATACATATATATATATATATATATATATATATGTGTGTGTGTGTGTGTGCATATGTTTTTGCCTATATGTGTGCGTATATATATATATATATAAATATAATACGCACACATATAGGCAAAAACATATGCACACACACACGCACATAAATATAAATATATATATATATATGTATAGGCACACATATATGCCCACACACATATAAACACACATACAAACACATATATATATAAATATATATATATATATATATATATATATATATATGGGTGTATGTGAGTACATGTGTACATGTGTGTATTACTTGATGTGTGTTTGTATGTGTGTTTATATGCGTGTGTGTGTGCATATATATATATATATGTGTGTGTGTGTGTGTGTGTATGTGTGTGTGTGTGTACATGTGTGTGTGTATATGTATGTATAGGTTGTACGTGTGATTGGCCTTGTCTCGTTATCTGCTCCAAGCCAAGACTTGGACTCTCTACGCGTTCTGTGTTTTATTTACTGTGTCGTTAATCATCAATCCCGAGGCGATCAGACCAAACACGACAAAGTAATGACGCTGACCTTTTCTTGAAACACACTTCCCTTTTCATTCACTTGTTGGAAAAGACAGAGAAGCATAATGGAAAACATCGAGACGTATTACATATTGAATGAGTTGCACATCAAATAAATCGTTCCTTTTGTTTACTTATGTTACGGCATATCGAAGTCTTATGGGTTATCTAATGCCAAAATTAGATAGAAATATTTCCACGCGGTAATATGGTTTCAAGTATTCCTAACTAACACTAATGATATGTAATAATAGCTAGGGGACTAGACCAAGTATTAACATATTGATATATAGATAATAATAATAATAATAATAATAATAATAATAATAATAATAATTGATAAGACCCAACAGAATAGTAAGTGTAGACTTTGCAGTAATAGAGATGAGACTGTTAACCATATACTCTGCGAATGTAGCAAACTAGCACAACGAGAATACAAAAGTAGACATGACTGGGTTGGGAAGGTGATCCACTGGGAATTATGCAAAAAATTAAATTTTGACCACACAACAAAATGGTATATGCATAAACCAGAATCTGTTCTTGAGAACGAAACGCACAAAATTTTCTGGGACTTTGAGATAAAAACGGATCACCTTATCCCAGCTAGAAGGCCAGACCTAGTGTTGATAAACAAAAAAGAAAGAACTTGTCAACTGGTGGATTTTGCAGTGCCAGCAGATCACAGGGTGAAGTTAAAGGAAAATGAAAAAATTGACAAATATCTGGACCTTGCCAGAGAACTGAAAAAGTTATGGAATATGAAAGTGAAAGTGATACCAATTGTAGTTGGTGCACTTGGAACAGTCCCAAAAGGATTAGAAAAAGGTTTGGAAAGTTTGGATATCAGAGGAAGGATTGAAACCATTCAGAACACTGCACTGCTGCAATCTGCCAGAATACTCAGAAGAGTCCTGGAGACCTGAGGAGACTTGCTGTCACTCAGACTCCAGTGAAAGACCATCAGCTAACACTGATGTGAAAACTCAAAAGGAGTAAATAATAATAATAATAATGGATACAAATTTAGTAATTCACAAGAAAAGATGAACCACCTTATGTACATGGATGACATTAAAATTTTTGCAAAAAATAAAAAAGAATTGGAGAGCCTAGTACAAACTATTAGAATATATAGCCAGGATATAGGGATGGAATTAGGAATCGAAAAATGTGCTATGCTTGTAATAAAAAGGGGTGAAAGAAAACTAATGAATGGAATACAACTACCAAATCAGGAAACTATAAAATCTCTTGATGAAAATGAAAGCTACATATACTTAGGAATTTTAGAAGCGGACAATATCATGCAAGCAGAAATGAAAGGAAAAGTTTTAAAATAATATCTAAGGAGAACTAGAAAACTTCTAGAAACGAAACTTAGCAGCAGAAATCTGATCAAAGGAATTAATACCTGGGCTGTCCCCATTATAAGATACTCAGGACCATTCTTAAAATGGACAAAAGAAGAACTCAGACAGATAGACCAAAGGACGAGAAAATTAATGACCATGCACAAGGCTCTCCACCCTAGAGATGATAGAGATAGATTGTATGTGTCAAGAAAGGAAGGGGAAGAGGTCTTGCCAACATAGAGGAATGCGTAGAAACCACAATCCAACAACTTGAAGATTACACAAGGAAGAGCAAAGACAAACTACTTATGGCGGCCAACAATAGTAGAAACGGCAGATGGACAAACAGAAACACGACAAAGACTAGAAAACAAAAATAGGAAGAAAAACAATTATACGGACGCTTCAAACGACAAATAGAAAAGGTTTCACATGAAAAGACTTGGACATGGTTAAGAAAGGGAAACCTCAAAAGAGAAACAGAATCATTTATAATTGCTACACAAAATAATGCCATAATGACAAACTACATCAAAGCGAAAATTGATAAGACCCAACAGAATAGTAAGTGTAGACTTTGCGGTAATAGAGATGAGACTGTTAACCATATACTCTGCGAATGTAGCAAACTAGCACAACGAGAATACAAAACTAGACACGACTGGGTTGGGAAGGTGATCCACTGGGAATTATGCAAAAAATTAAATTTTGACCACACAACAAAATGGTATATGCATAAACCAGAATCTGTTCTTGAGAACGAAACGCACAAAATTCTCTGGGACTTTGAGATAAAAACGGATCACCTTATCCCAGCTAGAAGGCCAGACCTAGTGTTGATAAACAAAAAAGAAAGAACTTGTCAACTGGTGGATTTTGCAGTGCCAGCAGATCACAGGGTGAAGTTAAAGGAAAATGAAAAAATAGACAAATATCTGGACTTTGCCAGAGAACTGAAAAAGTTATGGAATATGAAAGTGAAAGTGATACCAATTGTGGTTGGTGCACTTGGAACAGTCCCAAAGGGATTGGAAAAGGGTTTGGAAAGTTTGGAAATCAGAGGAAGGATTGAAACCATTCAGAACACTGCACTGCTGCAATCTGCCAGAATACTCAGAAGAGTCCTGGAGACCTGAGGAGACTTGCTGTCACTCAGACTCCAGTGAAAGACCATCAGCTAACACTGATGGTCTACAAATAAACATAATCTTATTATAATGGAGATTGTGTGTTTTTCTGTCTGTAACCGAAACTATATTCCTACTCAAGTCACAATTTTCTTAGTTATTGACATCACATTCTCCATGATTTTATTTTTATCTAAACCTCAATTATTAATAAAATTGTCTAACATTATTAATACTGTTAACTATATCTACATACTGACAACATGCAATTATATTTATATATACAACAAAATAGCGGTTTACAGTGTGAATGGGAAGGCTAATTTGCATATTAATATTAAAAAATCGAATTTAATAAATATGTGCTTAGTATTATTGATTTCTAACTGTTTGGTTTTATTTTAATGAATATAAGCAAAAATCTCTTCTATGAATCTAAATGAAATCCATTAACAAGAAAAAATAACTCATTTTATTCTTTACTTCCTCTCATAACTAAATACTTAAATTAGAAAAAATAACAATGAAAGACGAGTGTGATGGAAGAGTAAGTTTCAGTTGTTCCATTTTTTATTATACTCCCTCTGTTTCAAATCTTTTATTATACTCCCTCTGTTTCGTATCTTTTTATCTGTATTCTTATTTAATTTCATTAGCCTTTCTAATTTAATACAATATTTTATTACATTAAAACTTAAATGCTTGCACCCAGAGGGTGCATATATTTGCTAGTAAGAATAATAAAGAATCTATGCAATATTTCATTCACTCTGTCAGTCGCATTTTTCCATTTGGCTATCTCCGTCTCTGTCTGACTGTCTCTCTCCCTCTCTTTCTCTATCTCTAATGCTTTCTCTTTTTTTTTTTTTACACCTGTTCCAAATGAAATCTGGTATCATGTGACCTTGTTTATCCGAAAAGTCGATTGTCCATTCATCGAGGCAATTCTTGCTCTAAAATTTGGCACATGAACTCTAACCTTGCCCAAGGCAGTCAATTTCTTTTGATTGATGTTTACCGATTCTCTGCATTTTTTTTCCTGACTGGCCACCTCCTTCCCATCTCCTTGTTTTATTTTCCTTCCGCTATTAATCGAACGCCGCAGTTGCGTTTTTCCTCCTACTGAACCACCTCCTTCCGTTCCCCCGACAAATATTGGAAAGACTCCAATCGGTTGTTGAACATTTACTTTTAGCCCAATATCATCATCGACCCAGATTGTGTCCGTCAATGAGGGTTGGGTTGGGTTGGGGTTTCAATTCAAACTGATTGCATTAATAAAAAAGAGAGCCACCAGATGGTAGCCATCTTTTTTTTTATTTTCTCGGAAACACCAAAAAAAAAAAAATTTGAAAAATACAAAAAGAATGAAAAAGTAACTCGGGCGTAAATCGGAAAGAGGTGCTATCATTAGCGCAATGATTTATTTGTGATACACTCTCAAAATATCTCACCCCTAGGGTGAGCCAAAAAAAAACCCACTCCCCATACCGGCCAGCCTCACGCCCACGACTCGTATTTAAATAAATACATAGGAAGACTCTTCTAAATTTTTAAATGGTTTTGAGAGATGTTAAGATCTTATTAACATCCCACTCCTTTTGGGCCCTTTTGGGGTTGTGAAAATGCACTGCTTACCCCACCCTCCTGAGGACGATGAGAGCGCCCTAAAACAAACAGGGCTATCCTGGATATGAAATTAAACTGTATTTAAATGAATGCTTCAGTTCTGTGTTCAGAGAATGTGGAGTATCCTTAATTGCCATTACTTCCAGGTCCACTCTAACCTGAGGTGGTAGTGTAGCGTATTTTCATGGTCTACGGAGAATTTGGGGATTGAAAAGAAAATGGTATACGGGATTTCTGGAGAAAGAAAAAGAAAAAGAATAAGAACAAAAAGAGGTTAAGTTTGGAAGGGTAAACAAACAATGGGGTTCAGCCATTGACTGACCAATGATGCTGGAAGTAGATTTTAAAAAAAACGGAAGTTCAAGGTTTTTCTGCGGAGGATCGGAAGTGGATGTAAAACCACCCCCACCTCGGAATCACAAACGTAAGTAAAGAAAATTCGGCTTCTCTTTCACCGGATCCGAGAAGGGTCAGACGTGTTTGTTGGGCTCCGTCGGACATGTCTAGCGTAGTAACGAGCAGCGCGCATGAAACATGATTACGATAGAACAGATTGAACTTACTCTCTATCTCCTCCCCCTCTCTCTCTCTCTTCTCTGTCTATCTATATCTATATCTATCTATATATCTATCTATCTATCCTCTCTGAAAAAGGACCATGAGCCTAGAAAGAAATAAACAACACCTTTCCGTATGATGTCACTGAACTAACGACGACTACTACTACTAATTACTACTACTAAAACCCGACTGGACCCTACGCAACCGGTAGTATCTCTTAGGGTTCTATCTACGCATCAATTTTTTATGTTTCAAAAGTTATCTAAAAAAGTGCTATCATTAGCGCAATCTCACCCCTGGAGTGAGCCAAAACCCTCCCCAACCGACCAGCCTCACGCCTAGGTCTCCTATTTAAATGAAAGCATAGGCAGTTTCTTATATATTCTCAAATGATTTTAGAGATTTTAAAATCATATTTTATTTCTTACAGCACCTTCCTTCTTTGTTCACCTTTTTGGGGGTTTACAATGCACAGACTATCCCCTGCAGAAGAGTAAGAACTCCCATCCAGAAATAGTGGTATCCTGGGTATGACACTAAGTCACTTCTAGGTACCCAGTTCTGGGTTTTAGGGAATGTGGAGTACCCCTTTACTGAAATTACTTCCAGGTCCTCTATAACATGAATACTCAATCTATGAGAGAGAAGATAATCAGCATTGAAAGAC
>CM042158.1:32273215-32274536 GCA_023376005.1 Doryteuthis pealeii | reverse complement strand
CATCAAATTGCTATGTTTTGAAATTGTTTGTATATGATAAGAATACTTGATACCATATAATTGTAAATTATTTCACGTCAGCTTCATTTGTTTTATGCATTTCTACTTCACAGGTTATTTAATGCCAAAGCCACCCAGTAGAAGAAAGGAAGGGGTACTATTTAATCCATATTTATGGAATGAGGGGGTTCATACCTATTCTCAGGGTACATGAACATTATAACGAAACTGGATTTTAAAGTCGCGTACTAAATTTGTGGCTAAATTGTGTGTATTGTGTTGTAATTAAGTGTATCGGAATTAACAGAAATTTAAATATTTTTTTCAGATATCATTTATAAGGAAAGCAGATGATTCCATTTTCATTATTTATGTACTATATGACATTAAGAACAGTTACTTGAAGCTATCATTGTACGCTAAGTATTATTTATATGAGAATCGTCAAGCCATATAACTGAGTATGAATTATTATTATTTCATAAAAACATTTTAGTCGCCTAAATGTTCTATTAGACAGGTATGCTTGATATATAACTATGTGCGTAAAAAACACGTTAAAATGTATAATAACTAAATATAAACTAACAATGGGCACATGGCGCAACTGATATAATGGTTAAGTTTATAAAGTTCTTGAAACAACCATCGGGCGGTTTTAGGTTCAATCCTGGCGATATTAACGTAGAATAGTCTCTAATTTTTTTAGATGATGCTTGATAATTTGTATTATTTTGGATTATTCGCACTATTGTCCTCATCTTTATTGTTATCTGTACAACGTTTTGGTCGATGTGGACCTCAGGCCTTCTTCATGTATTTCATGTCAGAGACCTAACGTAGTGGATATAGGCGTTGTGTTAAGACAGTTCTAATTGACAGTTACCTCAAGGCTTTAATCCTGGTCAAGAGCAACAATAATATAGAATAACACAGCTTAACAGTTGTAGCCAGTTATGGTTAGCGGAATGAGAACAGGATAACCCCAAGGATTGAATAAAGTTTTGGATTCAATGTTCCGTGATGACTCCCGATTACGATAAGAAGTTTTCCCGAGACCAAAAAGAAGGTTCTCAATCTCATTTCTAAGGCATTGTATCACCAAACGTTATAAAGGCTGGTACAATAGCATACTGACAAAAGAACGAGAAACGATCCAGAAGAAGCGTATTAACACCATTCTTACTAGAACCTGAATACCCTGTTATCACCACCTCTACCACGAACAGAACTCACAGATAAGTCAAGTAGCAAATACCATTAAAATTTGCAAAACATTTATGTACCTTTTATTAATACAAGTGTCTACATTTACTTTCGT
>CM042158.1:32243215-32270715 GCA_023376005.1 Doryteuthis pealeii | reverse complement strand
CTTGCCATTACTCACAGGTCCACATTTACTCGGAATGGTAATATCATATAGGGCCCCATCTATGTGATACGTAGCGGCCTTCTTCGCTACTCTAAATCGTGTACGTTAGTATTTGGGTTTTCACTGTCCCCAAAGCGATGTATGCTAGTAATCAGCTACTACCGACTACTGGACTTCAATAAACAACAGATACGTATGTACAAAGAGAGGACCCTTCTTTATTTTCTTCGGTGTGTGGGTGGTGAAGGCGCAGAGCTTATAATGAGTGCCCGAGGGGTGGTTGCTGACGGGAGACGTGAAGTGTCCTTTTGGCTGCCGGCTGACGTCTCTGTGTGTCGGCTCGAATCTTCTCGCCTTTATATTGATAGATACGCCTCCGCATCATTATCTTTTGATCTGATAACGGACATTTGTTATATATTTCTTTATCTTCTCCCTGCTTCCTTGACCGGAAACCCTCTCTTCCGCTTCCTCTTTCTTTTTAGATATATATATTTATCTTTCTCTTTGTCCCTCTGCCGGAAGCTCTGTTTTCCGGGCGAGGACAATACAACATATATGTCAAATAGTAAAATGTGAGTTTTACTAAATGTATTAAAAATGGAGTTTTTAAATATTTTGAAAACCCATCAAGAATTAATAAAACAGAACATGTTCAGCATAAAATGACCCAACAAGGGTTGAAATGGCGTAAAATCAAACAAACCAAAACCAAACGTACAAGAGCATATAAGGAAAAATAGACACACAAATAATTCACTTGGCTTGAAAACAGCATAAGCGAGGAACTGTCATTTATCAAGTGCTGTTGACTTCACGTGTTAGCCACCTTAACTCATATACCTATTTCAAAACTTTAAAGTTTGTTTATAAATAATATATTTTTCATTGTATAACATTCAATTTATTTATTATATAACGTTCAATTAGTCTTATTGTACTATGTATTGTATAACGATAGCACTGGTTTACAAAGAAATTGAGGCAAGCACAAAAATAGCTGTTTTAACCTCATTTGGGGGTGCTGGATTCATATTTGAAATCCGATAAAGGCTTATATGCATTCAGGGTTAATGTCTAATATTGTGTGACCTATGTCTTCTTTTTTAGTTATTATGCAACAAATGTAAGTGATAGAATTATATTATATATATATACATATATATATAGCTATATCTTCAAGACGGACTTTGGCAGTTAAGTGTAGCCAACACGTCTCAATCAACAGCCAGTAGTGCACTGGCAGTTAGCGCAGGAGGAAGGTGTCCCTCGACAATTGTGTTACACAATCTTTTGGGTATATATTTGTATTACAATTTCCAACGACGCATATTTTATTGTTTCCAACGACGCATATTATATGAAGGAAGACTTCTGCTGGATCTTCTTGCGTGACATCCCGGAGGCAAAGTACAGCAGATCATCTAAGAAAACACATTTTTAACTGTCTGCGGTATTATGAATTGTGTACATTGAGTCATCCAAGTATATTTATTCCGTCAATGTTCTTTATCTATCCTGTTTTATCTGTAATAAACTGCTGTAACTGTTTAAATAAGCACGTATATAGTATGTGCATACTAAAATGATACTATTTAAAAGACAGAAAACTAGAGGTGATAGAGTAAAACTGTTTATAAATTTGAATTGAGCACACCCAAATTAGTAAAAAACACATATTCACATTCTTACCTCAGACAAAAAATATTTTTTGTAAACCAGTGTAGTTGGGTAATACTGTAACACGAAATCTAAATATAATATTCTATATTTTTTAATTGTATAACACCCAATTATTTTTTTTTGTATAACACCCAATTCCTTTTTATTGTATAATATCCAATTAATTTTTGTTGTATAACGCCCAATTCTTTTTTATTGTATAACATCCAATTCTTTTTTGTTGTATAACACCCAATTCTTTTTTATTGCATAATATCCAATTCATTTTTGTTGTATAACGCCCAATTCTTTTTTTATTGTATAACATCCAATTTTTTTATTGGATAACACCCAATTCTTTTTATTGTATAACATCCAATTCTTTTTTATTGTATAACACCCAATTCCTTTTATTTATATAACGCCCAATTCTTTTTTATTGTATAATATCCAATTCTTTTTTGTTGTATAACGCCCAATTCTTTTTTATTGTATAACATCCGATTCTTTTTTGTTGTATAACACCCAATTCCTTTTTATTGTATAACGCCCAATTCTTTTTTATTGTATAACGCCCAGTTCTTTTTTATTGTATACCACCCAATTCCTTTTTATTGTATAACGCCCAATTTTTTTTGTATACGCCCAATTCTTTTTTATTGTATAATATCCAATTCTTTTTTGTTGTATAACACCCAATTCTTTTTTATTGTATAACATCCAATTTTTTTTATTGGATAACACCCAATTCTTTTTATTGTATAACATCCAATTTTTTATTGTTAACACCAATTCTTTTTATTGTATAACACCCAATTCTTTTTTATTGTATAACACCCAATTCTTTTTCATTGTATAACACCTAATTCTTTTTTATTGTATAACATCCAATTATTTTTTATTGTATAACATCCAATTTTTTTTCATTGTATAACATCCAATTATTTTTTATTGTAAAACACCCAATTCTTTTTCATTGTATAACACCCAATTATGTTTTATTGGATAACACCCAATTCTTTTTATTGGATAACACCCAATTCTTTTTATTGTATAACACCCAATTCTTTTTCATTGTATAACACCCAATTCTTTTTTATTGTATAACATCCAATTATTTTTTATTGTATAACACCCAATTCTTTTTATTGTATAACATCCAATTATTTTTTATTGTATAACACCCAATTATGTTTTATTGGATAACACCCAATTCTTTTTATTGTATAACACCCAATTCTTTTTTATTGTATAACGCCCAATTCTTTTTCATTGTATAACTTCCAATTATTTTTTATTGTATAACACCCAATTCTTTTTATTGTATAACACCCAATTCTTTTTCATTGTATAACATCCAATTATTTTTTATTGTATAACACCCAATTCTTTTTCATTGTATAACATCCAATTATTTTTTATTGTATAACACCCAATTATGTTTTATTGGATAACACCCAATTCTTTTTATTGTATAACACCCAATTCTTTTTATTGTATAACACCCAATTCTTTTTCATTGTATAACACCCAATTCTTTTTTATTGTATAACATCCAATTATTTGTATTGTATAACACCCAATTCTTTTTCATTGTATAACACCCAATTATTTTTTATTGTATAACACCCAATTATGTTTTATTGGATAACACCCAATTCTTTTTCATTGTATAACACCCAATTATTTTTTATTGTATAACATCCAATAATTTTTTATTGTATAACACCCAATACTTTTTCATTGTATAACATCCAATTATTTTTTGTTGTATAATCTAATATATCGCAATATCCTAGAATCTTTCGTTTTGAAGATAAAGACAAAACTTTCTATTGAAAAAATATTAGTGTGGTGAACTTATGGGTAATATTGTAAGACTGAATCTAATTTGTTTTTTCTCATAGTAACAGTACAAGTCATTTATTTATTGTTAATTAATTTCTACTTTTTTATTGGAAGAACTTTATCAATCTGTCTGGGACAGTAAGTCAAAAATGGAAATTCTTTGGAAATTCATTTATTTCAATAATTGAAAAAGAATATGAGCAGATGTCGTCGAGTCCTTATTCAAAGAACATTAATTGCTTTTATTTATGTGAAAAAGAATCGTTAGATTTTAATATCATAATTTATTTCATACCAATATGCTGGTTTGGGTAAATAAGTTTGAAATATTTCATACGACTGATTATTTGTTAGATGACGAAACCATGAGTGACAGTGTCTCATGAACTCCTACGCATGGACACACCAGAGTTAGCAGACTAGCATAAAATAAAATGTTTCATGACAATATGCTGGTTTAAGTAGATAAGTTTAAAATAGGTAATTCGATTGATTTTTTGTTCGATTAATGACTGAACCATAAGCAATGTTGTCCTATGAACTCCTACGCATGGACACACCCGAGTTGGAAGACCAGTACAAACCTACATTACCCAGCTCGGGAGAGTAATCGTGGTATAATGGTTATCAAGCTATATTCATTATTACTGCTGTCCTGTCGAATGGGACAGAAGAATACTTTGACCTCGAGTCGGCAGAGGGCTAAAATCTGTTACGATTTTAGTGGCCACCCTTTAGGCTTTAGAGGGCTAAGATATGTATGTTACGATGTTAGTGGTCATACTTTGGGCTTCAGAGGGCTAAGATATGTATGTTACGATGTTAGTGGCCATACTTTGGGCTTCAGAGGGCTAAGATATGTATGTTACGATTTTTTTGGCCATCCTTTAGGCTTTATAGGGCTAAGATATGTATGATGCGATTTTTGTGGCCATCCTTTAGGCTTTAGAGGTCTAAGATATGTATGTTACGATTTTTGTGGCCATTCTTTAGGCTTTAGAGGTCTAAGATATGTATGTTACGATGTTAGTGGCCATACTTTGGGCTTCAGAGGGCTAAGATATGTATGTTACGATTTTAGTGGCCACCCTTTAGGCTTCAAGCAAAAGCGCATATCCAGCGAAGTTCCTTTGTGTTAAGCAGAACGTAATCCTTAGTAAAGAATACTTTGGTTGTTCCTTGGTGCTCCTCAGTCTTGCAGGTCCTCCGTCAATGATTGCGAATGTACGTCTCTCAGTATTAGCGATTAAGTAGTTAACCAGCCACGTATTTGGGCTGTAGATTAGCTGAGGTATAAACGCTGCGACCTCGCTTAGTCTATAAATTTAATTAGTTTGTTGCAGCATCCTTATATACGAAAATATTATATAACAAAATCCCTCCTATGGGCGGTCGGAGATCCCGACTTCACGATTCGGTCTTAAGATTTTCTGTTGATTTAAAAGACAAATTCTTTAATTACTCAACCATAATGCAACACTCATATTATTTAATAATTTAATATTTATTATCTTTTATAAATAAGGTGAATTTTCAGATGAGTTGGCAATAGAAAGCACGATTTTCAGTTCGACCTTTTTCAAATCAATAATGATATGTCCTTTTATGTCCAAAAGACTGCCAGAATGAACTTCCTGAGTGACAGCTGTGTCCGGAACTTTTACTTTACCGCAGAATCAGTATGCTTCCCCTCCATTGACTGTCATTTCCACTCAGACCCATAGACGCAAACCCGCGCTCAGTTGTAAACACTTTAACTAAAACATGCTTCTTCGTATACATCACAGACTCTTCTGTACATTTCACATCATTTGCACTTCTCAGCCACCACAAAAATGATGACATACCTCTGTTCAAGCCTAAGAGCATTCTAATTGGTTTGCCACTATTTTTACGAGATTATATAATTTTTGCTATAAACTAATTCCAAACACTACAGAGAGTAGCTTTATGGAAAACAATAATGAAACAACGAAATTATTTCTTTTGCTTTATTAAAATAAAAGTCTTACCTATTGAATGTCCTTCGAATAATTTGATATATTTCCTATTTGATAAAATAGTGTTTACCATATTAAATTGCAAGTCAGAAACTATTTGTAAATATTCCAAGATGCAAACATTGTAACCGGATTTTATTTGAAGTTTGAAACTTAAAACAAAATAAATCATTGTGGTCAATAATCTTGTTTAAAGAAACCACATGCTTAAATTTATTAAGAGACATTTTCAATTGCAAAACGAATTTTGGGAATTGGTATTCAATAATCTTTCGTCTAATATGAAATTCCCGTAGGATTTTAAAAAATTAGACGTTATTCAAAAAAAATAATTTTAGATATTAATGAACAAATAATGTTTTTTCTGTTTTAATTTGACCATTGCAAATAATCTGGTCTCATCTGTTTCAATGAATGAGAACAACCAATATTCTATACATCCGTTTAAAAGTATTAAAATTGATTTTGTTAAAAAATTGTTTTTTCCCCCAAATAAGTTCGCCGATTGAAGTTGATTTAAGTTTTAAATTAATCAGTTTTTGTGTAATAGTGTTTCACAGAAAACACAGATTTCTTTCAAACAATTTTACGATTAAAATTTTGTTAAGAATTTTATTTTGATTTTTAAATAGTTCAGTTTTTATAAAGGTAATGTTTCTCGGAAAATATATTATTTTTTTAAATAAAAAAAAATCGATTCGAATTTTCAAAGGAAGTCCACTTTTCCAAATAAATTCGAGGATTTAAGTTATTTCAACTTTTACATAATTCGGTTTTTATAAAACTTGTGAAAGGAATATCGGTGAATAAGAGGTTCATCGTGTGTACTTAAAATACCTATCAAATATATTAATTTTCAAAAACGATATTCTCTAAACAATTTTCTAAACTAAAATCAAGCTGTTCTTTCACTTAGAGCACTGTATTCACACTGAGAATTCTGTTTATTTTATTTCTACAAGATCGGTATTAATAGATAAAAATATAAGCGCTGAAAGGTCTCAGTTGAAAGGTTTTCATTATTTATCTAAAAACGAATTCAGTTTGAAAAATAATATTAAATGATTTTATTTTTACTGAATAATTAACTGAAAAATACTTGAGTGAACTTTTCAGATGAGGCTTGATGTGTAAATACATTTAATTTAAAATAAAATGACAAAAGATGAAAATGTTTTTTTGAAAAAAATGTTTGAAGATTCAGACTAAAAACTAGTCGGCTATATAATATTGATCAGTTTAATATAATTTGTAATGCTGATAATTATTTTTGTTTTTCTGAGAATATACAGCAGGTTATTGTCAAATGATTAAAAAATTAATGTATTTTTTTCAAATATTAAAAAATTATATATATATATATATATATATATATATATATATATATATATATATATTTATTTATATTTTTGAAGGGAATTACAATGCTTCAAAAAATGTAAATAATAATATACTTTACTTAACAATGCTTCAAAAGCTAATTATCAAATTCCATTATTTCTTAGCCTGTGCATAGGCCTAATTTGCGATCCTTAATAGTGTTCCCTAATAGTACGATTGTTATCATCTTGCAACACCCTCTGATTAAAAAAGAGAGCGTCCGAATCGCCCAACCCATGAATTTAGTAACAAGTGGTACTGAGTATATACATACAAATATTGATACTCGTGCTCCTTAATAGAACGATTGTTATCATCTTGCAACACCCTCTGGTTAAAAATGAGACCGTCAAAATCGCCCAACCAACGAATTATGTAACAAGTGGTGCTGAGTATATACATGCAAATATTTCGCACCCTGTGTCTAGTAGATTCAGCCATTGAACCGGTAAAATATCAATATCAGCATGATCCCAAGGGGCCATCCTCCCAGGAAGCACATGTCCCCCTCGTCTTTATGTGGTAGGGGTGGATTTATGGCCCACTGCCGGATGCGCCTCAAAAGAGGAATGCCGACAATTTTAAACACAGGCCACTCATGAGCTTCGGTTTGTGCGCGGTTTCCCACTATAATGATCTTCAATTTCGCAACTTTTATCATCAACACCAAGGTCTCTGAATAGAAATCCCAATTTTCCCATCTCAAAATCATGAAGATTTCTTCAAGTAGAAAGATGCAATTCTTTCTGATATTCAATTCAATGTGATCCAACTTCTTCATATTTTCTATCAAGGCTCTACATGATCCAATATTTAAAAAAAAAGAAAGTAAAGGAAATGATTCTCGTTTCAATCGGGCAGTATCTATGAAAAAGCGTCTTGATAAAGGATCTTCGGGACTTTTTCCTGTTACTGCAACTATAACGCATGCGCGAAGCCAACGTTTTGTATCTATCTCAAATTCCCGTTAAAATCTCGTGATCGTTCTTAACCCGTTTTCCTCGGAACAGAACCACCTGTCGTTATTCGAATATTCATGCCCAATCAAGCATATTCTTTGGAGCATTACGAAAATTAGCTATGCGATTTGGCCGGGGTATTTCCGATAGGATTCTCTTGCGATTTCAGTGCGTCGGCTGCATTACAGGATTTCTTCTTCTTCGAGGGATGATAGCAGCAGTTTAGAAGGTAGACAGCGATTCAACTACATACAAATCAAATTTTCATGAGGAAATCTTAGAGAAACGGGTCAGGTAAAGATTTTTTAAAACCTCCAGTGGAATTTGCATGCGTTTTAGTCAAGCAGAAGGTAAATTTGAAATAACGGCTAACAACCAGTATTTGGATACTAAGAAAATTATAATATATATATATATATATATATATAATTTCTTAGGATTTTCTTTGGATTATATATATATATATATATATATATATATATATATATATATATATATATATATATCCAAAAGTCCAGAGAAGAAATCTTCCTTACGACACAAGAGTTTTTTTTTAAAACCTGTCGCAGTTTGAGAGCTCAATGTGTGCTCTTACTGTTAGAGTCACAGAGCAAATTCATAAGTAAAGAAATAACAAAAGACTTAGAGATTTTGCGTTATAGTCTATTTCATGGAGCTTAGACAAAGTGTCTAACTCTCCTGACTCATCAGATGCGAATGATGAATTCTTTATTACTTTAAAGTCATTAGAAAACTGATATTTATTTTAAATTAAAAAAATAATCTGTTTTCAAATGCCTTTAAAATAATAAAGAATTCACCATTCGCATCTGATGAGTCGGGAGAGTTAGACACTTTGTCTAAGCTCCCTGAAATAGACTATAAAGCAAAATCTCTAAGTCTTTTGTTATTTCTTTACTTATATATATATTATATATATATATATATATATATATATATATATATATATATGAGGAAAAGGGGGTTGGAATGAATCTGACAGAATGAGGCAAAATAAGGAATGAAAGAACAAAACTCAGACAAAAATGTGTAGTATATTATTTCGCTGGAGGGTTGACCTCAGCTTCTTTTTCTTTATTGAATTATTAAAACACTTGTAGAATCCTAATAATTCACTAAAGCAGAAGAAGCTAAGGACAAACATCCAGCGAAAATACTATACATTTTTGTCTGAGTTTTGTTCTTTCATTCCTTATTTTGCCTCATTCTGTCAGATTCATTCCAACCCCTTTTCCTCATATATATATATATAATATATATATATATATATATATAATATATATATATATATATTGGTTTGTTGGTTGGTTTTGAAGGCTGTCACAATGCGAGTGTAAAGAAAAAAGAAGGTAACTATGTTTTTTTTTTGTTAACCTGTCATTTTATTCTTTTAACATTTCGGGTTGAAATTGTGACAGCCTTCAAAACCAACCAACAAACCAATATATACAAAATGCTTCAAGTAAATTACAAAACACTTTTATATGTATATATATATATATATATATATATATATATATATATATATATATATGTATATATATATATATATATATATATATATATATATATATATATATATTCCGTAGTTAGTGTCTTTCCATGTGTGGTTTAACCAAGCTGATGCAGGTAGACCATAAGGAGAGCCAGTGAGTAAAAGGACAGAGAAAGATATTTAGTAAATGAAGAAAAAAACTCTAAACTTTCTTCATTACAATAATTTATTTCAACCGTATTAATACGGCATCTTCAGGTAATCACAAGAACATGACTCTTAATGAGAATTTCCCAAAGTAACATATCTTTTAATTAATTTAATAATGTTAAAAGAGATGTTACTTTGGGAAATTCTCATTAAGAGTCATGTTCTTGTGATTACCTGAAGATGCCGTATTAATACGGTTGAAATAAATTATTGTAATGAAGAAAGTTTTAGAGTTTTTTCTTCATTACTATATATATATATTATAATATATTATATATATATATATATATATATGATCATTTAATCATATGACAATAATCTGCTGTCTATTCTCTGAAAAACAAAAAATAATGATCAGCATTATAAATTATATTAAGCTGATCAATATAGCCGACTTGTTTTAAGTTTGCATCATCATCATCATCATCGTCATGTCCCGCCAGCAGCATGGATGTCTATGACAATCTCTCGCCGACAATCCCTAACATTCATTGATTCCGCAAGGTCCACCGCACAGCATGCAGTATAGGCGATAGAATATGAGACAATTTTTCCAAGCCGTAATAGTATCAGTACTACTGTAATGCTGCACCACCGACAATATATTCTTGTATGCAACACTTGGTCATTAAGCGTCTAGAGAATAAGTTAGATGAAAGAATAGGACCATATTACCTTTATGCACCCCTTTTTGATCTCGATTAAGAAAGGACATGATTTTCATATACACCGTCAATTTTCTCATTACTTTTCAGACGCACATCGTATGTGTGTGTGTGAGTCAATAGAGCACTTGCCTAGGAATCGCAAGGTTACTGGTTCGATACTGACCATCGCCAAATCAGCGTATGAGTAGCACATGGATCTGTGCGTTAAAGTGATGAGCTGATTGTAGCTGTGGCGCTCCACCTCAGACGCGAAAACAATCTCCTTGGTCTAATGCTAGTGAAAAGGGGATAGACTCCCTCGCTGTCTGGCTGATACTCACTCACTCACTCACTAGTTATGAAGTTTTTACCAGTTTAAAATTATTGTGAATATACGTTTCTGTATCGTATAGAATTAGATCGTTAAACTGATTGCAGAATGAAATAAGCTATCACCGGTTGACGTGTCGCAATACCAACCAACCAACCAACCAAACAAACAACCATCAAAGTCTACGGTAACCATTAACCTCGATGGTCTGTCCTATCCTATTCATAGTTTTTATATTAAAATTATCTGCCAATAAATAAATAAATAATGAAAATTACACTGCAGAATGAAATAAGCCATCACCGGTTGACGTGTCACAAAACCAACCAACCAACCAACCAATTAACCACCAAAGTCTACGGTAACCATTAACCAAGATGGTCTGTCCTATCCTATTCATAGATTTTATATTAAAATTATCTGCCAATAAATAAATAAATAAATAATGAAAATTACACTGCAGAATGAAATAAGCCATCACCGGTTGACGTGTCGCAAAACCAACCAACCAACCAATCAACCATCAAAGTCTACGGTAACCATTAACCAAGCTGGTCTGTCCAATCCTATTCATAGTTTTTATATTAAAATTATCTGCCAATAAATAAATAAATAAATAATGAAAATTACTCTATACTTAGCAATTTAATACTTGAGTCCCTCGAGAAATTATGATTGGGTCAGCGCGGTCGCAGACCTCACGCTATTAATATTAATTTGCAATTTTGATTGTAAATTGCTTTGTTATTGTTAGAGTGTTTTTATACAAGTGCGCTAATGAATACTTCGATACGATGTGACATTCCGCCACGGTGTGGCACCATGCATTCCAAAAGTGGATCAAGATAAGAAATGGAAATGAAATATATAACTTATGCCAGAACGAAATGAACAAATTAATTTGAATATTAACAAATACAAATCTTACCAATTATTTTTTCATGATAGATAATGAGATAAGACTGATATATATATATATATATATTATATATATAATATATATTATATATATATATATATGTGTGTGGTGTGTGTGTGTGTGTGTGTGTCTGTGTGTGTGTTAATATGTTAATATGTATGAAATCTATGTATATCAGTCCATTGACATCTACCTATCTATGCAGCATTATATATATATATATATATCACTGTATGCCATAGTATGGCAGGGGCGTGTAATAGTATCATTGACAAGGTTAATTTCGCAGGGATTGTTCGCTATGTACCGGCGGCCGAACGGATATGGTCTCTGACTATGCCTGTGAAGTCCCGGGATGGCTCGCTATCAGCAGTACAGAGTTCGTTATTAAGTCGCTTCAGAGATGTAATAAAGTCGACAGTCTGTAACCGGGTTCAAGGCATAGCAGAGCCATCCTTCGGCGGGTCATTAGCGAACAATTGCGAAATTAACCTTTAATGATACTATTATAATTGCCTGCCTACTATATAACATGATATATATATATATATATAATGCTGCATAGATAGGTAGATGTCAATGGACTGATATACATAGATTTCATAATATTAACATATTAACACACACACAGACACCACACACACACACACACACACACATATATATATATAATATATATATTATATATATATATATATATATATATATATATTCAGTCTTATCTCATTATCTATCATGAAAAAAATAATTGGTAAGATTTGTATTTGTTAATATTCAAATTAATTTGTTTCATTTCGTTCTGGCAATAAAGTTATATATTTCATTTCCATTTCTTATTCTTGATCCACTTTGGAATGCATGGTGCCACACCGTGGCGGAATGTCACATCGTATCGAAGTATTCATTAGCGCACTTGTATAAAAACACTCTAACAATAACAAAGCAATTTACAATCAAAATTGCAAATTAATATTAATAGCGTGAGGTCTGCGACCGCGCTGACCCCAATCATAATTTCTCGAGGGACTCAAGTATTAAATTGCTAAGTATAGAGTAATTTTCATTATTTATTTATTTATTTATTGGCAGATAATTTTAATATAAAAAACTATGAATAGGATTGGACAGACCAGCTGGTTAATGGTTACCGTAGACTTTGATGGTTGATTGGTTGGTTGGTTGGTTTTGCGACACGTCAACCGGTGATGGCTTATTTCATTCTGCAGTGTAATTTTTCATTATTTATTTATTTATTTATTGGCAGATAATTTTAATATAAAATCTATGAATAGGATAGGACAGACCATCTTGGTTAATGGTTACCGTAGACTTTGGTGGTTAATTGGTTGGTTGGTTGGTTGGTTTGTGACACGTCAACCGGTGATGGCTTATTTCATTCTGCAGTGTAATTTTCATTATTTTATTTATTTATTGGCAGATAATTTTAATATAAAAACTATGAATAGGATAGGACAGACCATCGAGGTTAATGGTTACCGTAGACTTTGATGGTTGTTTGTTTGGTTGGTTGGTTGGTTGGATATTGCGACACGTCAACCGGTTGATAGCTTATTTCATTCTGCAATCAGTTTAACGATCTAATTCTATACGATACAGAAACGTATATTCACAATAATTTTAAACTGGTAAAAACTTCATAACTAGTGAGTGAGTGAGTGAGTATCAGCCAGACAGCGAGGGAGTCTATTCCCCTTTTCACTAGCATTAGACCAAGGAGATTGTTTTCGCGTCTGAGGTGGAGCGCCACAGCTACAATCAGCTCATCACTTTAACGCACAGATCATGTGCTACTCATACGCTGATTTGGCGATGGTCAGTATCGAACCAGTAACCTTGCGATTCCTAGGCAAGTGCTCTATTGACTCCACACACACACATACGATGTGCGTCTGAAAAGTATGAGAAAATTGACGGTGTATATGAAAATCATGTCCTTCTTAATCGAGATCAAAAGGGTTGCATAAAGGTAATATGGTCCTATTCTTCATCTAACTTATTCTCTAGACGCTTAATGACCAAGTGTTGCATACAAGAATATATTGTCGTGGTGCAGCATTACAGTAGTACTGATACTATTACGGCTTGGAAAATTGTCTCATATTCTATCGCCTATACTGCATGCTGTGCGGTGGACTTGCGGAATCAATGAATGTTAGGGATTGTCGGCGAGAGATTGTCATAGACATCCATGCTGCTGGCGGACATGACGATGATGATGATGATGATGCAAACTTAAAACAAGTCGGTATATTTGATCAGCTTAATATAATTTATAATGCTGATCATTATTTTTGGTTTTCAGAGAATAGACAGCAGATTATTGTCATATGATAAATGATCATATATATATATATATATACTATATATATATATATATATATATATTATAGTAAATGAAGAAAAAACTCTAAACTTCTTCATTACAATAATTTATTTTCAACCGTATTAATACGGCATCTTCAGGTAATCACAAGAACATACTCTTAATGAGAATTTCCCAAAGTAACATTCTCTTTTAACATTATTAAATTAATTAAAAGATATGTTACTTTGGGAAATTCCTCATTAAGAAGTCAGTCTGTTGATTACCTGAAGATGCCGTATTAATACGGTTGAAATAAATTTATTGTAATGAAGAAAGTTTAGAGTTTTTTCTTCATTTACTAAATTATCTTTCTCTGTCCTTTTACTCACTGGCTCTCCTTATGGTCTACCTGCATCAGCTTGGTTAAACCACACTGGAAAGACACTAACTACGAATATATATTATATATATATATATATATATATATATATATATATATAATACATATATAATATTATTATTATTATACTTATATTATATATATATATATATATATACATATAAAGGTTTTGTAATACTTGAAGCATTTTGTATATTGGTTGTTGGCTTGGTTTTTGAAGGCTGTCCACAATTTCAACCCGAACTTGTTAAAAGAATAAAATGAACAGGTTAACAAAAAAAAAACATAGTTACCTTCTTTTTTCTTTACACTCGCATTGTGACAGCCTTTCAAACCAAACCAACCAACAATATATATAATATATATATATATATATATATATATATATATATATATATATATATATGAGGAAAAGGGCGTTGAAATGAATCTGACAGAATGAGCAAAATAAGGAATGAAAGAACAAAACTCAGACAAAAATGTATAGTATATTTTCGCTGGATGTTTGTCCTTAGCTTCTTCTGCTTTAGTGAATTATTAGGATTCTACAAGTGTTTTAATAATTCAATAAAGAAAAAGAAGCTGAGGTCAACCTCCAGCGAAATATACTACACATTTTTGTCTGAGTTTTGTTCCTTCATTCCTTATTTTGCTTCCAATTCTGTCAATTCATTCCAACCCCCTTTTCCTCATATATATATATATATATATATATATATATATAATATTATCTATATATATATATTAAGTAAAGAATAACAAAAGACTTAGAGATTTTGCTTTATAGTCTATTTCAGGGAGCTTAGACAAAGTGTCTAACTCTCCGACTCATCAGATGCGATTGGTGAATTCTTATTATTTTTAAAGGACATTTGAAAACAGATTATTTTTTTTAATTTAAAATAAATATCAGGTTTTCTAATGACTTTAAATAATAAAGAATTCATCATTCGCATCTGATGAGTCAGGGAGAGTTAGACACTTTGTCTAAGCTCCATGAAATAGACTATAACGCAAAAATCTCTAAGTCTTTTGTTATTTCTTTTACTTATGAATTTGCTCTGTGACTCTAACAGTAAGAGCACACATTGAGCTCTCAAAATGCGACAGTTTTTTAAAAAAAAAACTCTTGTGTCGTAAGGAAAGATTTCTTCTCTGGACTTTTGGATATATATATATATATATATATATATATATATATATATATATATATTAATATATATATATAATCCAAAGAAAATCCCTAGAACAATATTATATAGATATTATATCATACTATATTCATATAATTTCTTTGAGCTATCCAAATTATGGTTGTTAGCCGTTATTCAAATTTACCTTCTGCTTGACTAAAACGCAGCAAATTCCACTGAGTTTTTTAAAAAAATCTTTACCTGACCCGTTTCTCTAAGATTTCTCATGAAAATTTGATTTGTATGTAGTTGAATCGCTGTCTACCTTCTAAACTGCTGCTATCATCCTCGAGAAGAAGAAGAAATCCTGTAATGCAGCCGACGCACTGAATCGCGAAGGAATCCTATCGGAAAATCCCCGGCCAAATCGCAATAGCTATTTTCGTAATGCTCAAAGAATATGCTTGATTGTTGGGCATGGAATATTTCGAATAACGACAGGTGGTTCTGTTCCGAGGAAAACGGGTTAAGAACGATCACGAGATTTTAACGGGAATTTGAGATAGATACAAAAAACGTTGGCTTCGCGCATTGCGTTATAGTTGCAGTAACAGGAAAAAAAGTCCCGAAGATCCTTTATTCAAGACGCTTTTTTGCATAGATACTGCCCGATTGAAACGAGAATCATTTCCTTTACTTTCTTTTTTTTTAAATATTGGATTGTAGAGCCTTGATAGAAAATATGAAGAAGTTGGATTCACCATTGATTTGAATATCAGAAAGAATTGAAATCTTTCTACTTGAAGAAATCTTCATGATTTGGAGATGGGAAAATTGGATTTCTATTCGAGACCTTGGTGTTGATGATAAAAGTTGCAGAAATTTGAAGATCATTTATAGTGGGAAACCGCGCACACCGAAGCTCATGAGTGGCCTGTGTTTTAAAATTGTCGGCATTCCTCTTTTGAGGCGCCATCCGGCAGTGGGCCATAATCCACCCCTACCACATAAAGACGAGGGGGACATGTGCTTCCTGGGAGGATGCCCCTTGGGATCATGCTGATATTGATATTTTACCGGTTCAATGGCTGAATCTACTAGACACAGGGTGCGAAATATTTGATGTATTATACTCAGCCACCACTTGTTACATAATTGTTGGTGGGCGATTTTGACGGTTCTCATTTTAACCAGAGGGTTGTTGCAAGATGATAACATCGTTCTATTAAGGAGCACGAGTATCAATATTTGTATGTATATACTCAGTACCCACTTGTTACTAAATTCATGGGGATTGGGCGATCGACGCTCTCTTTTTTAATCAGAGGGTGTTCGTTGCAAGGATGTAACATCGACTATTAGGGAACACTATTAAGGATTCGCAATTAGGCCTATGCACAGCTAAGAAATAATGGAATTTGATAATTAGCTTTTTGAAGCATTGTTAGCTAAAAGTATATTATATTTACCATTTTTTTTGAAGCATTGTAAATTCCCTTCAAAAATATAAATAATATTATATATATATATTATATTATATATATTATATATATATATATATATAATTTTTTTTAATATGTGAAAAAAATACATTTAATTTAATCATTTTGACAAATAACCGGCTGTATATTCTCAGAAAAACAAAAATAATTATCAGCATTAACAAATATATTAAACTGATCAATATTATATAGCCGACTAGTTTTTAGTCTGAATCTTTCAAAACATTTTTTTCAAAAAAACATTTTCATCTTTTGTCATTTTATTTTAAATTAAATGTATTTAACCATCAAGCCTCATCTGAAAAGTTCACTCAAGTATTTTTCAGTAATTATTCAGTAAAAATAAAATCATTTAATATTATTTTTTCAAACTGAATCGTTTTTAGATAAATAATGAAAACCTTTCAACTGAGACCTTTCAGCGCTTTATATTTTTATCTATTAATACCGATCTTTGTAGAAATAAATAAACAGAATTTCAGTTGTGAATACAGTGCTTCTAAGTGAAAGAAAAACAGCTTGATTTTAGTGGTTTAGAAAATGTTTAGAGAATATCGTTTGAAATTTATATATTTGATATGTATTTTAAGTACACACGATGAACCTCTTATTCACGATATTCCTTTCACAAGTCTTTATAAAAACCGAATTATTGTAAAAGTTGAAATAACTTAAATCCTCGAATTTATACTTTCCTTTGAAAATTCGAATCGATTTTTTTTTATTTAAAAAATAATATATTTTCCGAGAAACATTACCTTTATTAAAAACTGAACTATTTTAAAAATCCAAATAAAATTTCTTAAACAAAAATTTAATCGTAAAATTGTTGAAAGAAATCTGTTTGTTTTTGTGGAAACACTATTAACAAAAACTTTGATTAATTTAAACTTAAATCAACTTCCAATCGGCGAACTTATTTGGGGAAAAAACCAATTTTTTTAACAAATACAATTTAATACTTTTAACGGATGTATAGAATATTGGTTGTTCTCATTCATTAAACAGATGAGACCAGATATTTGCAATGCGTCAAATTTAAAACAGGAAAAAACATTATTTGTTCATTTAAATATCTAAATTTTTTTTGAATAACGTCTAATTTTTAAATCCTTACGGGAATTTCATATTAGACGAAAGATTAGAATACCAATTCCCAAAAATTCGTTTTGCAATTGAAAATGTCTTTAATTAAATTTAAGCATTGTGGTTTCTTTAATACAGATTATGACCACAATGATTTATTTTGTTTTAAGTTTCAAACTTCAAATAAAATCCGGTTACAATGTTTGCATCTTGGAATATTTAAAAATAGTTTTCTGACTTGCCAATTTAATTATGGTAAACACTTATTTTATCAAATAGGAAATATATCAAATATTCGAAGGACATTCAATGGTAAGACTTTTAATTTAATAAAGCAAAAGAAATAATTTCGTTGTTTCATTATTGGTTTTCCATAAAGCTCTCTTCTGTAGTTGTTTGGACATTAGTTTATTAGGCAAAATTTATATCTCGTAAAAATAGTGGCAAACCAATTAGAAATGCTCTTAGGCTTGAACGAGGTATTGTTCATATTTTGTGGTGGCTGAGAAGTGCCAAATGATGTGAAATGTACAGAAGAGTCTGTGATGTATACGAAGAGCATGTTTAGTTAAAGTGTTACAACTGAGCGCGGGTTTGCGTCTATGGGTCTGAGTGGAAATGACATCAATGGCAGGGGAAGCATACTGATTTCTGCGGTAAAAGTAAAGTTCCGACACAGCTGTCACTCAGGAAGTTCATTCTGGCAAGTCTTTTGGACATAAAAGGACATACATTTTGATTGAAAAAGGTTCGAACTGAAAAATCGTGCTTTCCTATTGCCAAACTTCATCTGAGAATTCACTTATTATTAAAAGATAATAAAAATAAAAAAGAGGTGCATATGGAGTAATAAGATGTCTAAACAACAGAAATCTAGACCGGAATCGTGAAGTCGGGATTCTCCGACCGCCCAAGAGGGATTTTGTAATAATTATTTCGTATTAAAGATGCTGCAACAAACTAATTTAAATTTATAAGACTAAGCGAGTCGCGGTCAACCCAGCTAATCTACAGCCCAAACGTGGCTGTAACTACTTAACGCTAATACTGAGAGACGTACATTCGGCCAATCATTGGACGGGAGGACCTGCAAGACTGGAGGACACCAAGGAACAACCAAAAGTATTCTATTACTTAAGGATTACTTCTGTTAACAAAAGGAACGTCGCTGGAATATGCGCTTTTGCTTGAGCCCTAAAGGTGGCACTAAAATCGTAACATACATTCTTAGCCCTCTGAAGCCCAAGCTATGGCCACTAACATCGTAACATACAATCTTAGACCTCTAAAGCCTAAAAGAATGGCCAACAAAAAAATCGTAACATACATATCTTAGACCTACTAAGCCTTAAAGGATGGCACACAAAAATCGCATTCATACATATCTAGCCACTATAAAGCCTAAAGGATGGCCAAAAAAATCGTAACATACATATCTT
Source organism: Doryteuthis pealeii (assembly GCA_023376005.1). Classification (NCBI taxonomy): domain Eukaryota; kingdom Metazoa; phylum Mollusca; class Cephalopoda; order Myopsida; family Loliginidae; genus Doryteuthis; species Doryteuthis pealeii. The sequence continues at coordinate 32,251,357 of CM042158.1, read as the reverse complement.
AGCCCTCTGAAGCCCAAAGTAGGCCACTAACATCGGTCGTTAAATACATATCTTAGCCCTCTGAAGCCCAAGTATGACCACTAACATCGCTAACATACAGTATCTTAGCCCTCTAAAGCCTAAAGGGTGGCCACTAAAATCGTAACAGATTTTAGCCCTCTGCCGACTCGAGGTCAAAGATTCTGCCAACGAAGGACAGCAGTTAATAATGAAAATCGATAACCATATACCACGATTACTTCTCCCGAGCGGGTAATGTAGGTTTGTACTGGTCTCCAACTTCGGTGTGGTCCATGAGTAGGAGTTCATTTAGGACAACATTGCTTATGGTTCAGTCAATTAATCGAACAAAAATCATCGACATTACCTATTTTAACTTATCTACTTAAACACAGCATATTGTTCATGAAACATTATTTTACTGCAGCTGCTAACTTGGTGTGTCCAGCGTAGGAGTTCATGAGACACTGTCACTCATGGTTTCGTCATCTAACAAAAATCAGTCGTATGACAATATTTCAAACTATATTTACCCAAACCAGCATATTGGGTATGAAATTAAATTATGATTATTAAAATCTAACGATCTTTTTCACATAAATAAAGCAGATAATGTTCTTGAATAAGGACTCGACACATCTGCTCATATTCTTTTTCAATTTATTTGAAATAAATGAATTTCCAAAGAAATTTCCATTTTGACTTACTGTCCCAGACAGGGATTGATAAAGTTCTTCCAATAAAAAAGAGAAATTAATTAATATATAAAAAATGACTTTACTGTTACTATGAGAAAAACAAAAGATCAGTCTACAAATTACCCATAAGTCACACACTTAATATTTTTCAATAGAAGTTGTCTTACTTCAAAACGAAAGATTCTAGGAATTGCGATATATTAGATTACAACAAAAAATAATTGGATGTTTACAATGAAAAAGTATTGGGGTAACAATAAAAATTATTGGATGTTATACAATAAGAAATAATTGGGGGTTATACAATGAAAAAGAATTGGGTGTCCAAAATAAAAACATAATTGGTGTTATCAATATAAAAAATAATTGGCTTGTATACAATGAAAAAGAATGGGTGTTATACAATACAAATAATTGGATGTTATTAACAATAAAAAAGAAAGGGTGTTATACAATGAAAAGAACTTGGGTGTTTTTATACAATAAAAAGAATTTGGTGTATACAATAAAAAGAATTGGGTGTATTCCAATTAAAACATATTGGGCTGTTATTACAATAAAAAAATTAATGGTATGCCTATACAATCGAAAAAGAATTGGGTGTTATAACATAAAAATAATTGGCATGTTACTACAATGAAAAAGAATTGGGTGTTATACAATAAAAAGAATTGGGTCGTTTATTACAATAAAAAATAATTGGAAGTTATACAATGAAAAAGAATTGGGCGTTTTATACAATAAAAAAGGAAATTGTGGTTGTTATTACAATAAAAGTAATTGGGTTATCAATAAACATAATTGGGGGTTATACAATAAAAAATTAATGGATTTATACAAATAAAAAGAATTGGGTGTTATTACAATAAAAAAAAGTGGATGTTATAGCAATAAAAAAAGAATTGGGTGTTGATACATTGAAAAAGAATTGGGTGTAATTACCAAAAAAAGAATTGGGTTGTTATCCAAATAATAAAGAATGGGTGTTATCCATAAAACATAATTGAGGTGTTATACAATGAAAAAAGAATTTGGCGTTGTTTTACAATAATAAAATCAAATTGGATTGTTATACAATGAAAAAAAACCTTGATGTTATACAATAAAAAATAATTGGATGTTATACAATAAAAAAGAATTAGGTGTTATACACATTGAAAAGAATTGGGTGTTTATAGCAATAAAAAGAATTTGGGTGTTATACAATAAAAAGAATTGGGTGGTTATGACAATAAAAGAAGTGGATGTTATACAATAAAAAGAATTGGGTGCTTATCCAATAAATAAAAAATTGGATGTGTATACAATAAAAAAAGAATTGTGTTATACAACAAAAAAAGAATTGGAATTATACAAAAAAAAGAAATTGGGCCGTTATACAATAAAAAGGAATTGGCGTTATACAATAAAAAGATTGGGTGGTATACAATAAAAAAGAACTGGGCGTTATACAATAAAAAAGAATTTGGGCGTATACAATAAAAAAGGAATTGGGTGTTATACAACAAAAAAGAATCGGATGTTATACAATTAAAAAGAATTGGGCGTTATACAACAAAAAAAGAATGGATATTATACAAATAAAAAAGAATGGGCGTTATATAATAAAAAGGAATTGGGTGTTATACAATAAAAAAATTGCGATTATTACAATTAAAAAGAATTGGGTGTTATCCAATAAAAAAATTGGATGTTATTACAATAAAAAAAGAACTGTGGGCGTTACAACAAAATGAATTGATACTTATGCCAATAAAAAAGAATTGGGTGTTATACAACAAAAAGAATTGGATGTTATACAATAAAAAAGAATTGGGTCGTTATACAACAAAAATTAATTGGATATTATACAATAAAAAGGAATTGGGTGTTATACAAAAAAAAATATTGGGTGTTATTACAAATTAAAAAATATTAGAATATTATATTTTAGATTTTCGTGTTACAGTATTACCCAAACTACACTGGTTTACAAAAAACTATTTTTTGCGAGGTAAGAATGTGAATAGTGTTTTTTACTAATTTGGGTGTGCTCAATTCAAATTTATTAAACAGGTTTTTTTACCTCTATCACCTTCTAGTTTTCTGCTTTTAAATAGTCGATCATTTTAGTATGCACATTTACTATTTACGTGCTTATTTAAACAGTTACAGCAGTTTATTACAGATAAAACAGGATAGATAAAGAACATTGACGGAATAAATATACTTGATGGACTTCAACTACACAATTCATAATACCGCAACAGTTAAAAAATGTGTTTCTTAGATGATTCTGCTGTACTTTGCCTCCGGGATGTCACGCACAGAAGAATCCAGCAAAGTTTCCTTCATATAATTGCGTCGTTGGAAACATAAAATATGCGTCGTTTGGAAATTGTAATACAAATATATACCCAAAAGATTGTGTTAACACAATTGTGAGGGACACCTTCCTCCTGCGCTAACTGCCAGTGCCACTACGGCTGTGATTGAACGTGTTGGCTACACTTAACTGCCAAAGTCCGTCTTTGAAGGATATAGCTATATATATATGTATATATATAATATAATGTCTATCAACTTTACATTTGTTGCATAATAACTAAAAAGAAGGGAATAGGTCACACAATATTAACATTAACCCTGAATGCATATAAGCCTTATCGGATTTCAAATATGAAATCCAGCACCCCCAAATGAGGTTAAAACAGCTATTTTGTTGCTTTGCCTCAATTTCTTTGTAAACCAGTTGCTATCGTTTACAAACCATAGTACATAAGACAATTGAACGTATATATAATAATAAATTGAATGTTATACAATTGAAAAATATATTTATTTAATAAACAAACTTTAAAGTTTTGAAACTAGCGTATATGAGTTAAGGTGGCTAACACGTTGAAGTCACAGCCACTTTTGATAAATGACGTTCCTCGGCTTATGCTGTTTTCAAGACCAAGTGAATTATTGGAATGTGTGTCTATTTCTTTATTATGCTCTTACGTTTGGTTTTGGTTTGTTTTGATTTTACGCCATTTCAACCCTTGGTTGGTCATTTATGCTGAAATTGTTCTTGTTTTATTAATTCTGATGGTTTTCCAAAATATTTAAAAACTCCATTTTTAATACATTTTTTAGGTTAAAACTCACATTTACTATTTGACATATTATGTTGTATTGTCCTCGCCCGGGAAAACAGAGCTTCCGGAGAGGACAAAGAGAAAGATAATATATATATTAAAAAGAAGAGGAAGCGGCAAGGGAAGGAGGAGGGTTTCCGGGGTCAAGGAAGCAGGGAAGAGATAAAGAAATATTAACAAATGTTTCGTTATCAGATCAAAAGATAATGATCGGAGAGTTATCTATCAATATAAAGGCCGAGAAGATTCGAGCCGACCACACAAGACGTCAGCCGGCAGCCAAAAGGACACTCACGTCCTCTCCCGTCAGCAACCACCCTCGGGCACTCATTATAAGCTCTGCTCCGTTCCACCACCACACCCGAAGAAAATAAAGACAGGGTCCCTCTCTTTTACATACGTATCTGTTGTTTATTTGAAGTCCACAGTATCGCGAGTAGCTGATTACTAGCATACATCGCTTTGGGGCAAGTGAAAACCCAAATACTTAACGTACACATTTTAGAGTAGCGAGAAGGCCGCTACGATTCACATAGATGGGCCCTATATGATATTACCATCCGAGTTAAATGTGGACCTGTGCAGTAATGGCAAGAAGTGCTACTTGACCACACTTCCGGAGCTTAAAAATTGGACTTCACCATAGATCGTTTGAGCGGTTGGTACCCAGGACATGAGTAACCGCTTTCTAAGACATGTATGATAGAAACGGTTGGGAGTTGCATTAAAATGTGGCAAGTTTCAGCAGACAATCATAATAAATTGTTGTATACCTTTTTTTCCTACTCGTCTATTTTTCTTCTGCTCATTCTTTGGTATCTTACATTCTTCTTCCAGCGTTTGGGGACTTTCGTGTCGGTCCTCTATTTCTCTGTTCTGGCTGGTGGGTCGTCCTTGATTTCATTTATTCTTGCTGGGATCGCTCGTTGTGCCAAGACCATTCATCAACCCACAAACCAATATTATTATATAAGCTTTTATTAACTTAACTAAACATTTCATGTAGACTAGACATAAAGCCGCGTGATGCAGCTGAGCATTCCTAAGGGCAGAAAGACCTTATCTGCTTGACGTTGCCAAGTGCTGAAGCTGACGAGCCAACCAAGTCCACGTGAACTTCACGTAATTTTAGCGGCTTTCTTAATTATTCCGTGGCAATAGTCCCGCTCGTGATATGAAAAGGGCGCCATCCTTCAGCAAATCAACAGGGGGTTGAAAATATCTATGCATAGATTTATGTAACAATTTTTGATCAGAGGGGGCCTGCTTCCAACCGCCCGTCTGTTCTCTCTCTCTCTCTCCTCTCTCTCTTCTCTCTCTCTCTCTCTCTCTCACACACACACACACACACACACATACCCACACACACAGCACACACGTTTTCTTCTTCCTTCTTCTTCATTCTTTTCATTATTTCTGCATTGAAACAGATTTCACGTAATCGTTTCTGCTCAATCAACCCTCTACTACATCTCTTCCCCATTCGCTTTGATTCTTATTACCATTTTTTTCTGTACAAATCTCCTTTTCTTCACCCTCTTTAACATTAATAATAACGGAATTGTCCCATTATGTAGCTCAGGTGAAAACACTGATGAGAAATAATTATTTGGCGGGATAAAAAACGCCAGATAATCAGCCTGTACATCTCTGAATATTACTTTGACATTTGGACTTGTCTCATTTGTAGACAGAGGGTTGTTGCAAGATGATAAAGTTGTTAATTTTAAGGATCCTGGATAATATATATCATATATATATATTATTATACTACCTATTATATACTCATTATCGTGGTGTGTCTACGTGTGAGTTGGTGTGCTGCTGTTGTAAATACTAGCTACCATCCACAGTTTGGCAACATTTTCACTCACACTACTTATATATACTATGTGTGTACCTTACATTTATATATACTATACTACTATATATACTGACACTATATATATACTATATATATCTGTGTGTTATCATAGTAATTACTTATATTTATTATCATATACGAGTTGTATTTCCCAAGAAGTAGTATCAAGATGCATTCTTCATTCTAGCTTCGTCGTGATACTTGCTTTGATACTACTTGTATCTAAAATTAATTAACTCTCCTCCCTTCATTGTTCATTTTCTACTTCTCGGTAAATTAACAGCTTCAAATCTCAGCAGCTTCTCCATGACCCACACCTTGTTATCTGAAAAGAAATATTAACCTTTCCTTTCATCTGTTCATTTCTATCTCGGAATACTACTCAAACTGGGCCACTTTTATTACACACCTTGTGTATGTATATAATATAATGTCAAATATTGATTAAAACTAATTTTTGATAACAAGCAAAAGTAAATTAGCATACAGAAAAAATCCTGTTTTGACTAATCCCTTTTTTATCATGTTATTATATTACTAGCAAATATATGGCACCCTTACCGGGGTGCATCAGTACTTAAGTTTTTAATGTTAATAAACTCTAATATCGTAATATAAATTAGAAGTCTTAATAAGAAGGGCAGATAAAAAGATATGTGTACAGAGTGGGGATATAGAAAAAGTAGAAATGAAACTTTTTCCTCTTCCATCTCTCCTCGGTCCTTTCCATGCCTGGAATTTTACTTATTTAAAACTATTTTAGTTAAAATGTCAGATCACAACAATAAAGAATAAAATGTCAGTTTTCCATTTAAGATTCATTGCGACGAGATTTATGTGCTCTGTTTTATATTCATTCAAAAAATAAACACCTAACACAGCTTAGAACTCAATTAATAGCCTCAAGCACATATTATTTAACTAACCAATCAGACAGTTCTCTCACTAATCATCGAATAATGACACAATAGCCTTCCCGTTTCGACACTGCAAACACCGATATTTTTTTGTATATATAAATACAAATGCATGTTATTAATCTATACGATATGGACAGCCCACTAAAAAAAAAGTTGAAGCATTTTATCTTAATAATTGAGGTTTTAATATAAATAAAATCGATGGAGAATGTGTTGTTAAATAAACTATTGTTTGAATTGTGACTCGATTTAGTAATATTAGTTTCGGTTACAGACAGGAAAAACACACAATCTCCATTTATAATAAGATATTATATTATATATATATATTATATATATTATTTGAGTAATTGAAAACTGACATTCTTGGTTCTGAATATTTGGAATCAACTCGAGTACTGCTTAGTTTAGTTTTGTTTACTTAACACTGATGGATCTGATCAATGAATCAATCTCAAGTTCGGCTGTTTCCCTCAATCAAAATTGAAAGAAGCCACATATATATATGTTACGCTGTTTCGACAGAAATTAAATAAGTGGATACGACTCTTTTTTTTATCAAAAAAGTATTCTACTGCTTAAAACTGGTAAGAGTCAACTGGTTACCTTTATTGTCAAACTTGACGAACCTCGTTGAGTTATCAAGTATTTTATTTTTACTGATAGATCAATATAACCGAGTGTTAGGATTTCCCGTGATTTTTTGTTGATGGGTGATTGTTAATTCTGATTCTTGATCACACTGTAGTAGGTGTGGTGCCCCCCCCCACACGCGGCATATATATATATTATATATATATATATATATTATATATATATATATATGATGTGTGTGTGGTGTGTGTTGTGTGTGTGACATAGGCATATATATATATATGTGAGCCTGTGTATAAAAGCATATATATACTGATATGTGAGCATTACATCTTCATACTATATATAATTATGTTGACTCTCTCTCACGCAACATACATACACACACACACACCTATATATATATTATATATATATATATAATATATATAATATATATATATATATAAGATTTTGGATGTCTGTTTTTAAACATGGAATAAGGTAATATTAATATCTATTTATGTTGAAGTCAATACAATGCGAGTTATCACTATAAAATTCGATAATATTATAGAAATAACTCATGACAGTGAATTTTGACAAACGATTTATTGCGGATGCTAGAACATCTACAGTCTGTTTCAACTTATTATTAAGTCTCATCAGCATTGTATACTAACGATTTCGTTCCGAACAGAAATCGAAACCGGTAGTCCAGCAGAAAAAGTCTGTGACTTCTCTCGGCCAACGGTCCGCATCGTACAATCCCTGCCGAAATTAACCTGTCAATTGATAATAGCACGCCTCTACCCATATTGAGGTACGCGGACATATATACGAACAATAAATTCCGCCCAAATCTTGAGAATTATCCGATTTTAATGAAATTTTCAATGTTATGTAATCATAATGCATTTATGGATCAGTATTTATTCAAAACTTTCTAATTTTATCTCTCTCTT
>CM042158.1:32230203-32237703 GCA_023376005.1 Doryteuthis pealeii | reverse complement strand
TATATATATATATATATATATTATATATTTATATATATAAAATTAAGTGGTTCTTTTCTTTTAAAAACATCGTATAATATATATATATAATATATATTATATATATAATATATATATATTATATATATATCACATTAAGGTGTTTTTCTTTTAAAATATATAAAACATGGATATATATATATATATATATATATATTATATATATATATATATATATATTATATATATATATGCATATTCATTGCATTAGGTGTGCTTTTTTCTTTTTAGCATATACATATGTATGCATATATATATATTATACATATATATATATATATATATATATATATATTATATATATATACATATTTGTGTATATATGTATGTATATATTTATATATTTAATCCAATCTACAAATAAGAGAATTTTTGTCAAGCATTTTCTCCTCCATATCTACTGTTATATGGAAAGGTAACATTGTCAATATATTCGCCAAGAAAGTAGAAAAATATATTTACATGCAAATGGAATCTAATTCAGATAGGCCAATGTCGTCAGGTCGTAGAGAATATTCACATTGCCGATTCCAGTGAATTTTTCGTGGAATTCCAAATAAATTAAATTCCGTTTTCTCATAACTCATTTCATACCAAGTCTCCTCACGTCGAAAACGAAATCTTTTTACGCATTCCAGATAAAAGGTAACAAAAATATTGATTTATTCAAATAATCACGCGCTGCAATCCACCTACGTGCAACGTCCGTCCGTACACAAAGTAATGAGAATTTTTCTCAGTTAGTAATATAATATATATATATATATATATATATATATATAAGGTGTTCCGTTCATTATTCTTTTCAGAATACAAGGTGTGTCAAAAAAGTACCAAGTTTAAACTTGCATTTACCAAGATAGAGATGAAGAATGAGTGGAACGTTATTTTTATTCAGAATACAAGGTGTGTCAAAAAAGTACCAAGTTTAAACCTGCAATTAACAAGATAGAAATGAAGAATGAATGGAACGTTATTTTTATTCAGAATACAAGGTGTGTCAAAAAGTACAAAAAATCTCGATATTTTTACACACCCTATGAAAAAGTGAATGGAAGTGAATCCGACAGTATGAAATAAAATTTTAGAAAAAACACCATGTTTTTTTCTAAAAATATTTATTTCACACCCTATGTTATATTATATATATATATATATATATATATATATATATAATATATGTGTGTGTGTGTTGTGTGTGTGTGTGTGTGGTGTGTGTGTGTGTGTGTGTTACCAACCCCTCCGTATGAGCAGGATCGACAAAATGGACGATTTCTTAAGCGGAGATTAACAGGTTTGTTCAGTTTTCCTTCTCTTAGACCGGTTACTTTAGCGACGGTTAAATAGCCCATATCTTTCCCAGGGGTATTAGTGCATGTGAAATGCAAATCTCCCCGTCAAGGATTTGAAATCAAGTCGACGAATCCATTTCAGCTGTACAGTGTTCCGCACGTAGCACGCGTTATTCGCCTAGTTTGCTTGGCGGGATTATTTAATTATATCAAATTCTCTCTGTGTATCTTTCTACATTTCTGTGCTCAGCATAGATATGTGCACGTGGATGCGTAACCGCCATGCTGGGAAGTCGTGACTCCGGTAGATAACCCTGTCCACCGTTATGTTGTGGATACAGCTATACGACACACTAGGTTATAGCAGCAAGGCATTTATCATTGACAAGTTTATTTGGCGAGTTTCGTGTGTGCTGTGGGCCGGTGGGCTAGGGGTAGAATCTCTGTCTCTGCGTTCTGAGGTCCCCGGTTCGAACTCTGTCTATTGGAGATCGCGGTATACCCTGCAGATGAGACCTAATTTGGTCGAAACAACTGTTCCGCAGGTCGCACGCTGTATTCACCGAGTTTGCTTCTCGTGATTATTTAATTATTATCAAATTCTCTCATATATATATATATATATATATATATATATATATATATATATATTTGTGTGTGTGTGTGTGTGTGTGTGTGTGTGTGTGTGTGTGTTTCTTAAGCGGAGATAAGCAGGTTGAGTTTTAGAGTTTTCCTTCTCCTAGACTACTTACCAAGCCTACCATTCTCCCATTTTTCTCAAGTCATCCAGGCAGTCTACACAATTCAAGTCCCGGTGATATTGCCAAAAAAAAAAAAATGAAAGAGCATATCGTTGACTTCTCCCTCAACAAGAAAATGTATCATTTTGGAATACTTTTATTTTCTAAACATCTACTCTTCTACGAGGATAGCATAAAATAACTCAGGAAATTTGATATGTCATTAAAATAAAGTAATCAAGGCATTACTCTATAGAAGACAACATCCGGAAATGTTGAATAAGGCTATGCAATTTACAAAATTTCTTCATATGCAGGTCGTAAATATCTGTATAAATCTCTTAAATATTTCATCAATAATTCATTGGTTGAGTTAGAGAGAATTTCGTTCGTATTTAATTAGGGACAAACATAAAGTTGAATAACGAAATCTGAAATGAAGACAGTGTTAAAAATAAGGATTCCTTTTATTTCAAAGATGTATCTGCTCGAATGATTATTATAGTGACATAAAATTGATCCCCTTAGAGGTAAAGTCAGTTCCATGATATTCTATTTGGCAAGATAAGAATCAGATGATAGATTGACTGATTGAATTTAACGGCACGTCAAACCATCTTATGTCCAGAGGTTAGTTCCTCACGTTCATTGTATTTTATATTTATAAATTTTGATAGTTATATAATTTCGTGAAATTATTTTGATAGTTATATGGTTACAAATAAGTATTTTGATAATTATATAGTTTCAAGTAGTATTTTGATATTCATATGGTTAAAGTAAGTATTTATATTATATGGTTACAAAGTAATCATTTTGATATCATATGGTTACAAGTAAGTATTTATTGATAGTTATTATGTTTACAGTAATTATTTGATATTTATATGGTTACAAGTAATTATTTTGATATTCAATATGGTTGTAAGTATTTTGATATTATGGTTACAAGTAAGTTTTTGATAGTTATATAGTTTCAAGTAAGTATTTTGATAGTTATATGGTTACAAGTAAGTATTTTGATAGTTATATGGTTACAAGTAAGTATTTTGATAGTTATAGGGTTTCAGGCCAGTATTCTGATATGGTTTCAAGTAATTGCTTTGATAGTGATTTAGTTGCAAGTAATTGTTTCGATAGTTATACGGTTGCAAATAAGTATTTCGATAGTTATATCGTTTCAAATAATTGTTTCGATAGTTATATAGTTTCAAGTAATTATTCTAATAGTTATATGGTTTCAAGTAATTATTTTGATAGTTATATAGTTTCAAGTGATTATTCTAATAGTTATATGGTTTTAAGTAATTATTTTGATAGTTATATAGTTTCAAGTGATTATTCTAATAGTTTATATGTTTTAAGTAATTATTTTGATAGTTATATAGTTTCAAGTGATTATTCTAATAGTTATATGGTTTTTAAGTAATTATTTTTGATAGTATATATAGTTTCAGTGATCATTCTAATAGTTTATGCGTTTAAGTAATTATTTTGATAGCTATATGTTTCAAGTGATTATTCTAATAGTTATATGGTTACAAGTGATTATTTTCATAGATGAATGGTTTCAAGTAATTATTTATATCTATTAGTTGGTGTCTCCGTTGTATATTGGGAAAATTCGTACCACTACTGTTCTCCTACAAAGATGGCTTTGGCATGAAATAACCACGACAGTTGATATGACATTAAACAAGGAACTAACCTTATTTTCTCAATGCTCATTTGTTTGTACACAGTTATATAACTAGACTATAATTTACTAATGTTAACATTTCTTAGTAAATAATTATAGCTTCAAGTATCTAATACTAGCACTTATATGTTTTAAGTAATCACTTCTTACTATTGATAGTAATTTATTTGCACACAGTTATATGGTTTTATTTAACTAATAACAATCCTTTATAAACAAGTGTAGCTTCAAGTAAATATTTATTACAAATAATTAACAGTTATATATTATCAAATATTTCGGACCATATGACCATTAGGCACCCCTTTTTGATCTCGATTAAGAAAGGACATATTTTTCATTTACACCGTCAATATCCGGTTGTTTTAACAGATGATTTTTAGAATTTTTCAAAATTATAAAACTAACCCCTGACCCTAACCCCTAACCTAACCATAACCCTTTACCCAAATCCTAACCCCTAACAAACAACCGGATATTGACGGTGTAAATGAAAAACATGTCCTTTCTTAATCGAGATCAAAAAGGGGTGCCTAAAGGTCATATGGTACAGTATTTCTAACTAGTATGAGTAATTATATGCTATTAGGTAATTATGCCTATTTAACAGTTATTTATTTGCGCATTGTTATATGGTTTCAAGTAACTAATAGCAACCTTGAGTAAATAATTATTTTTTCAAGTAACTATTCTTGATACAAATTATTATACAAAGTTATATAGCATCAATATATGAGTTCAAATCCTGGACGAGGTTGTTTAAATTTCACATAGCACAGATACCCTCGGTAAAGGTGTGCATCCAACTGTTATCCCTCTAGATATGGTAAATAGTAGGGCGGCTGGGCATTTTAATGGACAGAAGAGACCTGCAAGCAGAGGTAAGGACGCGTTACTCCACACTCCTAGAGCTCCAGAATTGGAACCTTACTATCAATGCTTGTTTAATGTCATAAACAGATTTGTATTAATGTTGAGTTTGTGTATGCTTAAAAAAACACAGACTTAACTTATTTTTCGTTTGTACATAAAGAAGTGAAAGGAATTGAGAGAGATTGTGATCTGATCAAATAGTATTAAGAGAAAGAATAAAAAAAAATGTTTCTTTTAGGATTTTTCTTGATACATGAACAAAATAAGTAAATAAAGAGTAGAAAATTCCATCAGTAAATATAATCATGAGATTCTAAATCCTCGGTTGATGAAAATTTCGCGACTTTCGATTCCGGCTTGTGGTAGCCTGATAAACCTAGCACACATATACACACACATATATACACAGACACAGACACAGACAACACACACACACACACACACACATATAATATATTATATATAAAAGAGAAGGTCCGCAAAATGTATCGTTCTCAGAAAAAATGTTTTATTCTTTTTATTTCACATACGCAACACGTGTTTCAGATATTCTGGCATCTTCTTCAGCTTTGGTTAATACATATATTGATATACACACACACACACACACACACACACACACACATATATATAATTATATATATATATATAATATATATATAATATATATACCACATACATAGGTTATACGTGTTTCTGTATTTTTTTTTTTTTCATAAAGGAAAATTCCAGAAACACGCATAACCTATGTATGTGTGTATATATATATATAATATATATATATATATATATATATATATATATATATATTATGTATTGATCAAAACCTGAAGAAGACACCAGAATATCTGAAACACGTGTTGCGTATGTGAAATAAAAAGAATAAAACATTTTTTCTGAAAACGATACATTTTGCGGACCTTCTTCTTTTTTTTTAATAAAATATTACATTTTCTCCTGTTGGAACCAGAACAACATTTTATATATATATATATATATATTATATATATATATATATATATATATATATATATATATATATGTATATAATATAATATATATATATATATATATATCTTGTTGAAATCAATAAAAAAATATTCTTGCATTGCTCTTGTAATGACGCTCGGGCATTCAATTATATCTACACCTACGTATATATCCAAATGTTACATACATAATCACACGCTAAATACATGTATACATGATACATACATTTCCACACAACTTTGTACGTGATATGCATCATCACTTTCTATAAAATTTTCCCATTTACAAATTTTGGTACAATTATAGTATGTGGCCTACCTTTTGAACGTGGCCTACGAAATCATGTTTCTCTTATAGTATGTGGCCTACCATGAAAAGCATATTATAAAGTTATAATAATAACTAACCCTAACCCCTAACCCTAACCCTATTTCGGAATTTTAGAATATTTTAGAAATAAATAGATCTCTGATTCATGTAAATTATGGATAAATTCATTATAATTATTCTTAATCATTATATACAGCTCATGACTGAATTGCATTTCTTGAAATTGAATATATGTGAAAAATAATTACTTTCAATAAATTGCCTACTATTTATATCTATAAATATACTCTTACTGAGGTAGGATACATTCAAACCGAGTAGGCCACGTACTATAACAAAATAAAAAAAAGGTAGGCTACATACTATAACGGCATCCATTTATCTAGGTGAATTATTCATGTAAATTATGGATAAATTCTTTTTTTAATTATTCTTAATTACCATATACAGCTTATGACTGAATTGCATTATTTGAAATTGAATATATGTGAAAAATAATCAGTTTCAATAAATTTCCTGCTACTTATCATATTATAATGGAGATTGTGGGTTTTTATGTCTGTAACCGAAACTATATTACCATTCAAGTCACAATTCCCTCTGTTATTTACATCACATTCTCCATGATTTTATTTTTATTTAAACTTCAATTATTAACAAAATTCTTTGACATCATTAAGATTGTTGACCATATCTACATACTAATAACATGCAATTGTATTTATATATACAAGAAAATATCGGTTTACAGTGTGAATGGGAAGGCTAATTTGCATATTGATCTTAAAAATTTGATTTTAATAAATATATGCATAGTATTATTGATTTCTAATTGTTTGGTTTTATATCAATGAATATGAGCAAAAATCTCGGGGATAAATCTTAAAAGAAATTCATTAAAAGAAGAAATAACTGTAATTTCATTTCTTACTTCTTATTTTAACTAAATAGTTAATTTAGGAAAATTTACCAATGAAAGACGGGAGTAAGGGAAAATGATGGAAGAGTTAATTTCAAAGTTGTTCTATTTTTCAATCATACCCCCTCTGTTCAAATATTTTTATCTGAATTCTTATTCAGTTTCTTTGGCTTTTCTAATTTAACATGATATTTTATTATATTAAAACTTAAATACTTGCACCCGGAGGGTGCATATATTTGCTAGTATCTATAAATATACTCTTACTGATGTGGGACACATTTAAACCAGGTAGACCACATACTATAACAGAATAAAACAGGTAAGCCACATACTATAACGTCAACCAAATTTTCCTACATCCCGTCAACATATACACATAATTTCATACACTTAGACACATATTCACATACTACACACATAGCCATACGTTACATACGTGTCCAGCCCGCTACATACATGTGCACACAAGTTTGTACGTGTAGAAATCTATGTATCATCACTTCATATGAAATTTTCGCATTGACAAATTATCCTACATCCCGTCAACATATTAGTAAATAGATTTCATACACGTAGACACAGATCCACACTTTACACACATATCCACACGTTACA
>CM042158.1:32192703-32225203 GCA_023376005.1 Doryteuthis pealeii | reverse complement strand
ATTCGTCTGATAAAATGCATTAAACGATTCTCATTTTCGCAAAATTTAGCCTACACATTTTTTTAGAAAATTTAACAATTTCAATCTTTAAAACAGAAAAGATTGTGAATTTAAACAAAATAAATAAAATATTATAACTAGAATTCAATATATGATAATATACCCCCAATCACAACCAGCACCTCTGATATGCTGCTTTTTACCTAATGATTATTCTAGCAATAGTGATAACATTCTAAACGATGAATTTAATATTCTTTTCAGTTTTGAATGCTAAAATACTAGGAAGTGTATATTTTTTTTATATTAGATATTCATTGATTACATATAAAATTCTTTTCCATTCATAAGATTTTTTTACTACAGTTTTAAACAAAATTACGTCACACACTTTGAATAGGAATGCCAATGTTGCATGGCATTTTAAGTTATGTCTTCTTCTCATATTTGTGTGCCAACAGAAGCCACCACATATTAAAAAAAGGCTCACAAACATCTGCTTATCAATAATTTCTTTTTTACACAGACGATGGACCTGATGATGATTTGATAGACACTTTAGTGTTGGCTAAATAAATATTACCCTTTAATGCAACTTGTTTTTTCATTTTTATAAACCCTCCCTGTCGGCTGGGGCGTTAGAATGCACCGACTGCACCTCAGAAGAGGGGTAAGACTCCCCCAATGGGACCACCTGTTGGCCGTGGGTGGCGACCCGTGATACTTAAGGATAGAGCCCAGGCGGATGAGCAGTTCATGACATGCAATACCCCATTTTTGCCCTACTTGGGCTAGACGGGCGGTCGGAGAGACCCCCTCCGATCAATCGGCTGGTCACGTCAAGCCCTAGCACCTATATGATTTTCACAACCCTATTGTCCTTATGGCAAGCCCCAACCCCTTTTTATCATATGGGTGCTAGAAGGTGGTGGCTGCGGGTCTACATGTCCTGGGAATGACGTTAAACTCTATCTGATGGTGAGGTTCCAGTTTTGGAGGTTTGGGGAATGTGGGGCACCCCTTCATCACCATTGCTCCCTGGTCCACTCTGACCCGGAGTGGTAGTACCTGTTAGGGTCCCATCTATGGGTTAAATAGAAAAATGTATTCATAAAAAAATTGTATTATCCATTAAGAATTGATTTATTTCAAAACTTTATCGGCATTAAATGACCCACTGAGGTTGATATGCCGTAAATCAAAACAAACCAAACCAATTTTTATAAACTTATATATGAAATCCTGTAAAGTTAAATATGATTGGCAATTTTCATATGAATTTTATTTGCATTCAACATTTATGATTCTTTGTTTGAAGCAAAGTTTTGAAGAAAGATATGGTAATTCTTTATGTCAATTTGCAACTTTTACCACATGGGAGGCATTACAGTTTAAAAATCGACCTAACCTATTGTACTGGTGTCTACCTAATTATTTACTAAGATTAGCTAAGTTTCAAAACAAAGCTAGAAGTATCTGGCAACGACTGAGAATCGAACCCAGTGGTCATGACCAGCATGCCTAATACACCAACCATTTAATAATCTATATCTGTTAATTACACCATTGTTTGAGGAAATAGAATCAAATTCCTCTGCTAAAATGCATTAAACGATCCTCATTTTCGCAAAATCTAGCCTGGAAATTCTTTTTAGAAATTTTAACAATTTCAATTTTTAAAACAGAAAAGATTGTCAATTTAAACAAAAGAAATAGAATATTATAACTAGAATTCAATATATGATAATATGGGGTATATTACGGGCACCTATGATATGCTGCTTTTTACCTGCTTTTTACCTAACGATTATGCTTGCAATAGTGACAACATTCTAAACGATTGGAATCTATATCCTGTAACGAAGCAAAGTTTTGAAGAAAAATATGGTAATTCTTTATGTCAATTTGCAACTTTTACCACATGGGAGGCATTACAGTTTAAAAATCGACCTAACCTATTGTACTTGTGTCTCTACCTAATTATTTACTAAGATTAGCTAAGTTTCAAAACAAAGCTAGAAGTATCTGGCAACGACTGAGAATCGAACCCAGTGGTCATGACTAGCATGCCTAATACGCCAACCATTTAATCATGTCAAACGCCCGAAGCAACCCTACATATGTATCTTTACTCGTGTTTATATATAATTCTATGCATTTAATTATATGAACGTAAATGTTTAGTGCACATTTTCTCTTAGAAATCTTTAAAAAAAACAAAACTTTGTAAAAATGTCATTATATTTAAAAGAAACCTATATTTATTCTTCTTCTAAAAAAAAGTAGTTGCTGCAAGTCATATATTTACAAGCTACGTTCGAGAGTTGTCTCACATCAATTTTGATCAAATATTATTCAATTTTGTTTGTTTTATGAAAGAAAATTGGGATCGTAATTGCTGAATAAAAAAAAAAGTATGGTTGTATATTTGATTATCTTACCAAATATAATTAAATACGAACGACAACCCGCAGCTAAAATAAAGTCAACGTTGCAATGAAATCAGATAAAATACCCGAATCACTTGGTGATAACATAGTTATCTTGCATGGCTTCCTACCTGCTAGCAAAGAAAAGCATTGATTTCGTTCAACCCATGCCTGACACAGTTACACGCTATTTGCTTTTGAAACGTATATTATGTGACAATAGAAACGGTTCCAGCAGAGGTTATCTCCCTTGACAATGTTTAAGAAAAAAACAAGAATATTAAGAAAGAATACAGTAAAAACGAAAAAGTGTTGTTTTTTATATTTGTTTTGTATTGTTTTTTGTTGTTGTTGTTTTTTTGTTGTTGTTGTATATTTTTTCAACTCGAAATAAAAACCGTTTGGTCCCTGACACGTTTCCAATCTACACATGCACTTTTAAAATGCATTTATAAAATCTGTTTTTCAATCCGCAGTTACAGGGTGTGTTCTAAATATATTGAGACTGAGGCTGTATTTACCAAAAGAGAAATGAATAATAAATGAAACGTTAATTTTCCTTAAAATACATGGAGAGTTCTAAATGAACCTAGACCGAAGCTGTATTTACAAAGATAGAAATAAACAATGAATAAAATGTTACTTTTTTTTTCAAAATACGAGGTTTGTTGTAAATCTGACTAGAAATACAGTATTTACCAAGACAGATATGGTTGGCAACCTTCCGTCTATTTTAGACGATGGCATGGTTTTCTCTCTCTCTCTCTCTCTCTCTCTCTCTCTCTCTCTCTCTCTCTCTCTCTCTCTCTCTCTCTCTCTCTCTTTACAGCTACGTGAGTGGCTGATCAGACCGATTTTTCGAATGGCAGTCTCTGGTGCAATGGCTGCAAACAAAAGGTGATGCTTTCTGTAGGTGTTGGGGGTGGTGCTGTTTCTCCTTTCTTTTAGCTCTCTTTTCTTTGGAAGCTTTTTTCCTCTCTTCTACACTTCTTTTTGTTCCTTGTTTGACGAGGAGGCGCCAGGTTGCACGGTCTTCTGCACAAGCCTCCCGCGTGTCTATGTCGATGCGGCATGTCTTCAGGTCTCTCTTGAAGCGTAGGCGTGGTCTCCCTGCCGGTCGGGTGCCCTCCACTAGTTCACCATACAGTAGGTCTTTGGGGATGCGGCCTTTGTTCATCCTCCTGACATGGCCAAGCCAGATATAAACAATGAATAAAACGTTAGTTTTCTTCAAAATATGAGGTGTGTTCAAAAGTTTCATACATAAACTATACTTACCCAGAGAGAAATGCTCAATGAATGAAACGTTAATTTTCTTCATAGTACGAGGTGTGTTCCACATGTATCTAGAATGAAGCTGTATTTACCAAGACAAAATTAACAATGAATGAAACGAAAATGTTCTTTAAAACACGAGGTGTCTTCTAGAATATCGACTGAATATGTTTTTACCAAGACTGAAATGAATAATGAAAGAAACGTTAATTTCATTCAAAATACGCGGTGTGTTTGAATTGTAGCTAAAATGAAGTTGTATTCCTCAAGACAAAATTAACAATGAATGAAACGAAAATGTTCTTTAAAATACGAGGTCTCTTCTAAAATATCGACTGAATATATTTTTACCAAGACTGAAATGAACAATGAAAGAAACGTTAATTTCCTTCAAAATACGCGTGGTGTTCGAATTGTAGCAAAACTGAAGTTGTATTTCCCAAGACAGAAATAAAAAATAAGGAATGAAAAGATAATTTTCTTCAAATGGGATGTGTTTTTACCCGTCATCATCGGGTTGTCACGATTTTATGGCCCATCCTTTAGGCTTCAGGCAAGAGCAGTTGTCCAGCGGAAATTCTTGGTAAAGTATCCTTTGGTTGTTCCTTGGTACTCATCAGTATTGCAAGTCCTTCGTCAATGATTGCTAATGGATGTCTCTCAGTATCATAGCGAGTTTTCCAGGGATCATGGGTTCAGAATCGTCACTGGTAAATTTCCACTCCCTGATCTCAAAGTTAACGGCCCTTATTCTCAGCTACAGGGTCTGCCAACAATTTACGACACCCATAAATGGTAACATAGGCAGTGGTTCGTCTAGGCTGATGGCTAGACATTCATACATCATCTATTTGTGAGTACATAAAATGGAATTAAATCAGACAGTTTAAGCTAAAGATAAAGAAAAGTATTACATTTATAAACATTGGATTTTATAAACATCATAACGTCGAAACAGGCGCTTGTTAGCACAATCTATACTATCTTTCTTAATCATTTATTTGTTATTTAACTTCATTTAGATTGAAAAAATATTCAGTTTCGATATTGTTTTTATTTTATTTGTTATTTATTTATTTACTTTTTGTTTTTTGAGAAAATAAAAATCGGACTTGTGCGAAATATTTGTGTAAATATTTAACTGTTTTTAAAAATATTAAATCGTTTGCATTCTATTTAGACTCGTAAATTCAGTTAGAATATTCTTTCTTTCCTTCGATTTTTAAATCAGAATTCTGATTCAACGATAATCACGGGGGGGGGGGGAGGAAAGAGAGAAAGAGGAGAGAGAGGGGGAGGGAGAAATACAGGCGGACAGACAGACAGAGGAGGAGAAGGAGAGAGATAGAAAGGAATAGAGAAAGACAGTAACAGTGAGTAACAGAAAGAAAGAAACAGAGAAAGGAAGAAAGAAAGAAAAATAGTATGAGTTAGTGAGTGATTGAAAGAAGGAAAGAAACAAACAAACAAAAAGAAAGAAACAAAGAAATAGCTGAGTGCGTGAGAGAAATTATTAAAGAACGAAAGGGTGGAAATTTGTGAGTGAAATAAATAAATCAAACTTTTGAGGAAAATGCATAAAGGGATAGAGAAAGAGAGACAGACAGACAGACAGACAGATTGAGTGGAATGAATCAATAGATAAATGAAGAGTGTGTAAAAAATAAAGAGAGAGAGAGAGAGAGAGAGAGAGAGAGAGAGAGAGAGAGAGGGGGAGAGTCGTAGGAAATGGACTCGTCGACTCGTTCAAATTCTGGACGAGGCTGTTTTCATTTCATGTTGAGCTAATACCTTTAAGAAAGGTATGTATCCAAATACTCTCCCTCCAGCTATGGCTAAATAGTAGAGCAGACTGGCTTTTTAACCATGATTATGAAATCGGTCTAGGACAAGGAAAACTCTGAAATCAAACCTGTTAAACCCCGCTTAAGAAATTGAGCTTGTGTCACATCCTACTCGTGCGGAGGGTTTGGTAATATATATATATATATATATATATATATATATATATATATATATATATATATATAACTTTGTGCAAAAAATAAAAACTACACATATGTAAAATGTAAATGTATAGTGAATGAGATATCCTAACCTGTAGGCATAAATTAACCCCAGACGGTATAACAAGCCGTTAAAATTAATCATAAGAAATACTTGTACTAATCAACCAGAAAGTGATTTCAACTTTTACAAAAATAAATAGTGTAAGAAGAATAAATAGAGATAGACAGAGACAGAGACAGAGAGAAAGAACGAGAGAGAGAGAGAGAGAGAGCGAGAGAGAGAGAGAGAGAAAGAATGAGAGAGAGAGAGAGAGTAAGATGAAATAATGAGTGAGATAGATATATAGATAAATAGTTCGAGGGATTGAGTGATTGAGGAAAGAAAGAAAGAACGAAAGAAAGAAATAAAGAAATAAATAAAGAATGTGTAATTCGTGAGCGAATGAGGAACATTTGCAGACATATATGTTTCTGCGTTTGATTACACTTGCCTGCGTTAAAATTTATTTTCTAAAAGTCAAACTTTAATCAAGTGATATATGATCGCCATTTTATGCTGACTTCAAAAATACCATTCATTGTGTTTACTCAGGTCTGGTTTTTAAAATACTTCATAAGCTGTATATAATAATAACACTTATTCAAAAGCCTGTGGACTCTACTTGACATAGCTATGATACTGTTCTATACATTTCAAGTCCGGCTTGTGGCCATTTTAGGACTGTATGTGAAAGTGGAGATCCCTTGTGGCATAAAGTCTGATCCTTTCTTGTAGGAGAAGGGTGTAGTATCAGTTTTAATCCTTGTCCGCTGATCTGTGCTTAGTTGTATCAGAGTTAAACCTCTCTTGAAGTAGAGAGCTGTACAATCGTCGTCTACTAGTCTGAGCCTTCAGCAAGCAATTGTAGGACAATTTATCAACACCTTTAATTAGTAAATTAAATAGATGTTTGGGTGTTTTGATTGACCGATTCCGCCAATTGGCTGATTCAGCTGTTATGGACCAGTCTATAAGCATAAGCCGTGTCCATTACAAATTTTATCTTACAAATTTGATATGATTAGAAAAAATGGGCATGATTTTTGGATTCAGCATAAAAAAAACTGTCTTAAAAGCAGCTATCATATATTCGACCTTGAAAATATCGCAGACCAGTGTTATAAATTAGTGTATTCATGCGTATTAGTGCATGGGTTTTAGTGTATCCGTTTGTGTTTTAGTGTACGAGTGTGTGTTATTGTGACTTGTAAAAAAATGCGTCCCCACTGAGCACTAGTATTAAAGTTTTAATGTAATAAAATATTATATTAAATTAGAAAGACTAACGAAACTGAATAAGAACGAATATAAAAATATTACACTTATTTTTCATGTTATTTTAATTGATTTCTATTTAAAATTATATATATAGGATTGTTTTAAAGACGTGTGAGAATAACATGATAGTATTAGAAATCAGTAGCAGCAAATAATTATTAATTAACTAAGTTTTGTTAAAATTGTTACGCAAAATATTCCAACCATGTATCATGTTTTATATGACTAAGAAATAATTATTTACAAATCGTTATTTCTTAGTCATATAAAACACATATTTCATGATTTTAAATGCATTAATAATATGGACAGTTTTGTATCTAATTTAAGATTTTATTAGAGACATCGTTAATAAATAAAATGCGAGTTAAGATTAAATAATTGTTGAGGGTATAACTTAAATAACTAAGGAAATTTTGACGTCAGTGTTGACGTAATTTCGGCTACAGACAAACAGTAAAATAATCTCCATTATAACAAGATTATTTGTAAATGATTCTGTGATTATTCTAAGGTCTCCATATTACTTGTTCTCCTTTGATGAGCGATTTTGCGCTTGAGGTAGGGATTTTTTCATCCTTTAAGTATACTTATTTACCAACCCCTCCACACGAGCAGGATGTAACACAAGGTCAGTTTAACAGGTTTGAATACAGAGTTTTCCTTCTCCTAGACTTGTTGCCTAACCAAGGTTAAAGAGTCCAATCTGTCCTGCTATTTACCCATAGCTTGAGGGAGAGCAGGTGGATGCATACCATTCCCAAGGATATTAGTTCTATGTGAAATGTAGACAGCCTCGTGTAAGATTAGAACTCTGGTCGACAAGTCAATTTCCTACGACCTTAGCCATTACACTACATGCCTCCATCCTTTAAGTATAAGTATGTTAATACTTGTGTGTGCGAGTGTGAGCACGTGCGGGTGTCTGTCTGTCTGTCTGTCTGTGTTAGCACCCTGTTTTGCCGGTATGAGGGCGTGTCTCTGGCGCGGATACATGTGAGAAATGACGTAATACTTATAATCCCGAAGAAACCTATCCAAATTTGAAATCACAGTGGAAGTATTTGTATCGTTTAAGCACATCTGCTTTGGGAAAAAGACATCGACCGCCCCCCCCCCCCGATACCCCCCCCCGATCCCTCCGCCCCCCCCCCCCCAATTCCCCCCCTCCCGCCGTCTTATGACTCAACTCTTTTCATCTTTATCTTGTCATTTCATTAATGTGTCTCATCAGGGTAGACAAAGAAAACTGCTAGAACATAAACTGGTTAGCGCAAATGAGATGACTCAGTTATATATTAAATACGATCGTCGTGTAATGGTTATCGTCGTAGGAAATGAACACGGCGAACCGATTTCGAATCCTGTTTGCATTTTACCCCTGAAAAAAGTTGGTTGCTTTTTATTATATTCACAACTTTTTGACCGCCGATATATAGATATATTTGCGTAATATTCAAGAAAATTATTTAAAAGAAAAGAAAAAAAAATAACTATATCCAAAGAAATTGGCTGAAAATTGAAATTTATGTTTCTAATTTCTCGGATTTCTTTTGGAGACTTGTTTTAGGTTTATTGTTTGTTTTTTTTTCCCAAACCAACAAGATGTCGCGTTATGGTCGATGGCACATTTGTATTTAAATGAAATCAACTCTAACTGTTAAAAAAAAAAGCTAATGGTTGGTTTAAATCTTAAAATTATTTCACTTTTCCCTAATCCCAATTATCTACCCAGAGCTCAATGGGTCACCCAACGTGTCACGTTTTGTCTACTATGTAAATTCATATTTACCAAACCCCTCCGCACGAGCAGGATGCGACACAAGGTCAATTTTTAAAGCGGAGTTTAACAGGTTTTAATTCAGAGTTTTTCTTCGCCTAGACTGATTACCTAGCCATGGGTAAAGGGCCCTGTCTTCCCTGCTATTTACCCATAACTGGAGAGAGAACTAGATTCATACCTTTTCCCCAAGGGTATTAGACCCATATGAAATGCAAAACAGTTTCGTCAAGGAATTGAACTTGGGTCGACGAGTCTATTTCATACGACTCTAACCATTAGACTACACGCCTCTAGTATATATATATATATATATATATATATATATATATATATATATATATATATATATATATATATATATATATATATATATATATATATATATATATATATATTTGTGTGTGTGTGTGTGTGTGTGGGTGTGTGGTGTGTGTGTGTGTGTGTGTGTGTGTGTCTCTGTGTGTCTTGTGTGTGTGTGTATAGATATATATATATGTAAATATATATATATATATATATATATGCATATATATATGTAAATAATATATATAATATATATATATATATATATATATATATATATATATTATATATTTATATTATATATATATATATATATATATATATATATATATATATATATATATATATATATGCTCCGAATATGATAGCTATACGATAACTAACCCAAAGTAAAGTTTGTCATTGAAAAGTTCAATATGTATACAGTTACAAGATTTTTAAAAATCATTACACCACATAACAACAACAACAACAACAACAACAACAACAACAACAAACAATAATAATAAATAATAATAATAATAATAATAATAATATCCTTTCAGCTAGTATATTAGTCTGAGACCTGTCAGCTGTTCCTTCATCTTAATTCCACAGAATATTCATACTCTTTCCACAGATTATCTAAAATTGCCTTAAAGGAGTTAACAGATGGGGCATTCACTATTGATAATGGTAGTTTATTCCATGTATTCACCACTCTGTTACTAAAATAATTTTGTCTTGCATTTGTTTTACAAATTTTTTCTGAAGAGTTTTAATTCATGATCCCTGGTATTGATATTTTGAGCAATGTTTAGTAGGTCAAAGTTCATTGAATAAAAAGCATGTGTATACTTGTAGACTTCAATAATTGTAGATCTTTAAAAAAAAACACAAGTTGTAAATTCTTGTCCCTACTTTTCTACTTAAATTGAAGATTTTCTCAATGCAAAAAAGATTTTACCAATTAAGAACAACTAATTAGAAGGAGAAAAATATTCGATACCATTATAGTATGTGGCCTACCTTTTGAATGTGGCCAACAAAATCATGTCTGTTTCATAATATGTGGCCTACCATAAAAACATATAAGGTTATGATAATAACTGCTAACATAAACCCTAACCGTATTTCAGAATTTCAGAATATTTTTGAATTAAATAGATCTCTGACTCATGCAAATTGTGGATTAATTCCTTTTTAATTATTCTTAATTACTATATACAGCTTATGACTGAATTACATTTCTTGAAATTGCATATATGTGAAAAATTAATTAGTTTCAATAAATTGCCTACTACTTATATCTATAAATATACTCTTTATGAGGTAGGACACATTCAAACCGGGTAGGCCACATACTATAACAGAATCAAAAAGGTAGGCCACATACTATAACATAATAAAAAAGGTAGGCCACACACTATAACAGAATCAAAAAGGTAGGTCACATACTATAACAGAATCAAAAAGGTGGGCTACATACTATAACATAATCTAAAAGGTATGCCACATACTATAACAGAATCAAAAAGGTAGGACACATGCAATAACAGAATCAAAAAGGTAGGACACATACTATTACGGCATCAAATATTATTTTTTTTATTTCTTCTTCATTCAACTTATTCCGGTTCAAATGCAATTGTACTACTCGTAGACCATTTCCTGGATCATCGACTTCTGAATATCAAGTTTCGCAACCATATTACTGAGTTAATTGCCTTTATTCCCTTATTGGTTACAATGGCCTTTATATTTCTGTGACGTCATATAGACATGCGCACAATATGAAAACTGTTGCCTACTTCCTGTTGCTTTATGCTTAGACATTTCTCAATATTTTCCCGGGCAATGTATGCATATAGGTACCTTACTTTTGGTAATTCTCTCGTCATAAACATTATGAGATAGATAGATAGATAGATAGATACATGTACAATAGATAGAGCTAGATCTATTTAAAAATACTGAGATAGAGATAGATATTTCCATAGATGTAAATAGACTGAGAGAGATATATTGACATATATATATATATATATATATATATATATATTATTATATATATGCGCACGCACGCGTGAGAGAAGAGAGAGAGAGAGAGAGAGAGAGAGAGAGAGAGAGAGAGTGTGCATGTGTACGTCTGTAAATGGATGGATAGATAGATCGGTACATAATCTGAGAGAGGGAGATAGGTCTGATTTGAATGAGATACATAAGTTGAATGAGATAGATAGATAATTAGATACATGTGAAAGTAGACTGGAATAGATAGATAGATAGATAGATAGATAGATATACCTAGACATGAATAGACGAATAGATAGATAGATATAGATAAAAACTGAGATCGAAAGATAGATAAATAGATGGATCTGTAAATATACTGAGATAGAAAGATAGATGTATATAGACGGAAATAGATAGATAGATTGGTATATATATATAGATTGAGATAGAATGATAGATATATAGATATGTAAATAGACTGGTATAGATAGATAGATAGATTTACATGTACAGAAATAGATGGATAGATAGATATATACTGATATATTTAGATAGATAGATAGATAGATAGATAGAATCCCGGTCACCATTATTGACGCACATGAAATTTTAGTATATCCTAAAAACATTAAAAACAAATCTAATTAAACAGCTTTGGTTTCTTGAAAACTCGTTGCAAATGATAAAACAAGTCTATATCAACAGCAACGATTAGCACGGATATCCACAACAACCTTCTCTATCATTCATTGTCCTGGAGAGGTCCTCCACGAAGCATCCAGTATCCGTGCAGAGTTGGTCAATGTAGGTCCTTGCGGTCCACATTGACATGTCCATGTGTTGGCATCCACAGGAGAACATCGCTTATGAGTTCATCCTTGCAACTCCAGCAGTGTCCAGCATGTCTTGTCCGTCTCACTCGGATGGTTTGTGAGATTGGGGGCAGGTGCCGTACACCTGCTTCCTTGTGGGGTGCTATTTCCACGACTTATTCAAGATCACACGCAGCATTCTTGTGCAGCTCCCATCCAGCTTATTCTCGAGGCGCTTCGTTAGGGTCCAACTGGTGCAGTCATACAGCAGCACTGATACACCCACAGCTCGGAAGAATCGTCGTTTTAATTTGTCAGTAAGATCAGATTTCCATATGACTGATAATCTCTTCATAGCCAACCATGCCTTTCCTATTCATAAAGCGATGTTAATACACGAAGTCTATATATATATAGACAGAAACAGATGGATAGATAGGTGTAGACTGAGATAGGATGATAAATATAGATATGTAAATAGACTGGTATAGATAGATCGATATAAATAGAAACTGAGATAGAAAGATAGGTGTATATAGACAGAAATACGTGGATAGATTAGTATAGATATAGATTGAGATAGATTGATAGATATAGAGATGTACATAGACTGGTATAGATAGATAGATTTACATGTGCAGAAATAGATAGATAGATAGACAGATATAGACTGGTATAGATAAATAGATAGATAGATTTACATGTATAGAAAAAGATGGATAGATAGATAGATAGATAGATAGATAGATAGATAGAATAATGGTCGAAATTATTGGCACATGAAATTTAAGTAGTATATCCTGAAAACATTAAAAAAAAAACACAAATATAATGAAACAGCTTCGGTTTCTTGAAAATTCGTTGTTGACAAGGAACGACAAATGATAAAACGAGTTTATATACATTTTGTTTATTTACAGTTTAATTTCTAATGATGTCAACCAAGAAATTAAAAGTTGACAATAATGTTGAGAAGTGTTGTAGAAATAAGATTGATGAGGGGTTAATTTGGTATATAATATATTAGTTTTTCAAGCCTGTCGTAGCCGGTGGTTCACTGGATGCTGAGTGACAGCAAGTCTCATCAGGTCTCCAGGACTCTTTTATTCTAGCCGATCCCAAAAGTACTGTAGTTTGGGTAGTCTCGATTTCTTCCAGAAAGATTGCAATTATGTTGAGAAGTGTTGTAGAAATGAGATAGATGAGGGGTTAATTTGGTATATAATCTGGAAAGTCCAACTCTGCTCAGAGGAAGACAAATCTAGAATCCGATCTGTGTATTGGGTTCACTGCATTTAATCAGAACCGGATTCCTCAAAGTTTTCGCATCCCAAACGCGGGTCTTTGTGAAATTGGAACTTCCCTTCCACCAGAGTATTGATGCATTAAGGCCGCAACCATATCTGTCCTCCCATGATGCAGTGTTTTGCATATTGGCGCTCGTAGGCAAATTCACACTTATTTCACTCTCCAACTGACTCGGTGACTTTGGGAATATTTTCAACAGATTTCTTTACACTGCATTCGGGAAATTTTTGAAATATTTTCAGTTGACGTTGTTTTTTTTCGTATATATTTAAGTACGTGGTATTATTATTATTGGTAGTATTCATTTTCATATTTTCTCCCTCTTTTTATATATATACGCATATATATACATACTAAGTAAATAAGTTATAAGTAAATAAACACACACACACACACACACACACACACACACACACTATATATGTATATATATATATATATATATATATATATATATATATATATATATATATATATATATATATAATTTTATTAGCTGAACGGTGAAAAAAGTGGATAATCCAATTTGCAAATAATGAAATTAACACACACATACAAAAACACATACACACAGACTCACACGTATATATATATATATATATATATATATATGTGTGTGTGTGTGTGTGTGTGTGTGTGTTTTGTGTCCATACATACATTCCCTTTTTTTGCTATATGTACTTAAATTTTTGTATATATATAAGTATTCATTAATATCGTCAGTTTTCATTTTAAAACTCCTTTCCTTTCTCCTTTGTTTAAACCCACACACATACACACATACACACACAAATATATACACATATATATGTGTATGCTATATTATATATATATATATATATATTATATATATATGTGTGTGTGTGTGTGTGTGTGTGTGTGTATGTATCTGTGTCTGTGCATATATTCCCTTATTTCTAGTCATAGTAATATATTTAAAGTACTTATTAATATCGTCAGTATACATTTTCATTTTTTTACCCTTTTTACTAACACCTGCATATACATATATATATATATATATATATATATATATATATATATATAACAAGACATTGAAATGGTAAAATACACCTCCATGTGTATATTCATATATACACATTCTATTGTCTTTAATTAAAATAAATAACGTTTAACATATATTGATAAAACCACATTTAATCGCTACAGACTCTATGATAATATAGGGAAACCCAATCATTGTCATAAACCAGTAAAATAATAGCACAAAGCGGATTCCTAACAATGTTTATATTTTGATCTTAAGAAAATGCAACTTCCGTTCTTTTGAATTTTTTGAATTTTCGATTCTTGATTCGGCGTTTTTTGACTGCGGCCCTGTTACCAACTGTTTATCGCAACAACAACAATAAATACACACGTGCAATCAACTGCAATTAATCAATATCTTGATTAATCCAGTGGATTTAACTCTGAAGATCCTTATGGTGAAACTCGAGTAGGTTATTATCGTGTACCATTATCATAATACATTTGCTCTATCAATGTATTGAGTCCTGTTCAACCGGTAAGTCACCTTTTCCAAAATAATATATATATATATATATATGTGTGTGTGTGTGTATGTGTGTGTGTGTGTGTGTCTGCATACATTCCCTTTTTCTAGTCATATGTATTTTAATATATTTAAAGTACTTATTAATATCGTCAGTATATATTTCCATGTTTTCTACTTCACCGAAGAGCATAAGACCTGGTTTGTTGTTATTATTCACTCAACATCCCCTTACCTATTATGATAGAGGCGTGTAAGTATCATTGACAAGGTTAATTTCGCAGGGATTGTTTGCTGTCTACTGTGGCCGAGGCAATATGGTCTTAGACTATGTCTGTTGAGGTCCCTGTTTCGATTTCTGTCTGAGGGAAGTCGTTAGTATAGATCGCTGATTAGACTTAATAAAGTCGAAACAGTCTGTACGATGTTCTACACACCGAGCGATCCTTTGCCGGGATTACACTTGTCAAGTTCATTTTTTATTTAAAAAAAAGTATCGAATTTTATGCGATACATGCATTGTAATTGCCTTCAAGCAAAAAAATATAATATATGTATATATATATATATATATATATATATATATTATATATTATATATATATGCCTTCAAGCAAAAAAAAATATATATATATATATATATATATATATTATATATATATATATATATATATTGTATGTGTGTGCCATAATTAACTATTTCTAGCTTTATGTATTTTGATTCCTATCTTTTTCTCTCCATTATTTCTTATTCTATTCATACTGTCTTTCCAAAGATATTCAAAATAATCCTGTTCTTTTTCTTCCATTCTTTTTACTCTTTTTGTTTGTTGATATCTATAGTGATTATTATTAGTTTTTCAAACCTGCCATAGCCGGTGGTTCACTGGGTGCTAAGTGACAGCAAGTCTCCTCATGTCTCCAGGTCTCTTATATTGTAACCGATCCCAACAGTGCTGTAGATTGGGTAGTCTCGATTCTTCCTCTGATTTCCAATTCACACGAATTCTTTTCCAGAGCTTTGGGGACCGTTCCAAGGTCACCAATTACAATTAGTACGGCCTTCACCTTCCTATTCCACAGATTCTTCGGTTCTCTGATAATAACATTACTATAAAAGAAAACGCTACTTAGAAAAGAAAATACGGAATATGACGAGACGAAAATATCTCTGGAACTTTTATCGATGCGACAAAAATACAGGGAGCAGCAAAACTGTTATATACAGTCACTGGACGCAACAAAGAACACGGAAGATATGTATATATAAAAATATAAATTTGCATTTTTATTCTTCGATTGTGTGTGGACTGAGAGTCGTCGGTCGAAAAGTGAATATACACAGGAGCCTGATTCTGATTGCGATCTCGATCTCGATCTTCTCAAGACAATGACCAGCCCTGCACAAAGAATAATCAACAAAGAAGAACCAACCCTTAACAGAAGCCCATATAAAATGGCGACGAATTAGGACCAGTAGAAGCAGTAAGTAGAAGTGTAATCAAGTTAGCATCTACCCACTCTATCTATCTATCTCTCTATTATATACCCGATGTTTTATAAGCGCTATATAACACTGGGTTGTAGAATTCACGAACTACAGATCTGTAGAGGTAAAATACCCGAAATGGCGACAACTCTGGGCTGTGGATAGCAACCCGTATTGCTTAAGAATTGAACCCTGATGGCTGAATAGTCAATGCAACACTCCACTTTGGACTTTACTTAGGCTAGACAGGTGGACGAAGAATCTGTTGTAATAGAACAAAAATTCTATTACTATAAATTTTAAAACTTTATATTCCTGAATGAAATGATTTGATATTTCTGAATGGAATCACCCACCTTATATAAAAATAGGGTGTGTATGTGAGAATTTTGATATATAAGGCGTGTGGTAAATGCCCACTCTTACTTATAGACTCGCCGAGAACCATGTGACCAACCAATTGGCCAACCACTGGCAGTGCTCTGCTGCTGATGTTGTATTTATATCGGCTGTTCTGATCTTGGCTACTCACACCTGCTTTGAACCTTCGTGGACGAGGGAACATATGATTATATCACTGGACCTTTGACACGACGTAGAATTCCATAACTCAGGACTCATTCACTTACCAAAGGATTCTATAGCTCAGGACTTACTTACTTTAAGTCCTTTTTAACTGGCCATGATGGTGGTCAGAAACTTAACAGAATCTCCTTCCGAGCAATCGGCTCGGCACGTCAAACCCATGCACCAATATGATTGCCCCAACCCTATTGCACGCATGACAAGCCCTCGACCCTTTTTTAATACAACATGTGCTAGAAAGCGGTGGCTGAGGGTCTTATTGTCGTAGGTATGACGTTAAACTCTATCTGATGGTGAATTCCAATCCCAGAGATCTGGAGAATGTGGAATACCATTTCATCCCTATTACACCCAGCTCTACTGACCCGGAGTGGTAGTATCTGATAGGGTCATAACTTTGAGTTAAATAGAAAATGAGGAGTTTGAAAAGAAAATGTGTTTAAAAATTAAGTATGAAAAAATATGAGCAGCGATCAAAAATGAATAAAACAAAACGTCTTCGGCATAAAATAACCCAGCATAGGTTGACATGCCGTTAAATCCAATCAAACAACAAAGCAAAGCAAAATATCGACCAAGCCACCGGTTGTAACTCGGAAAACACATAAGTCGAGGAATTCATCAGTCAATGTAGCACTGTATAATATATACAATGTATATTCCTTATCTCTTTCTCATTTGGTTTACATCTCTGATTTTCTGTAGATGGC
Source organism: Doryteuthis pealeii (assembly GCA_023376005.1). Classification (NCBI taxonomy): domain Eukaryota; kingdom Metazoa; phylum Mollusca; class Cephalopoda; order Myopsida; family Loliginidae; genus Doryteuthis; species Doryteuthis pealeii. The sequence continues at coordinate 32,207,672 of CM042158.1, read as the reverse complement.
TATATATATATATATATATATATATATATATATGATTGATCAAAGCCTGAAGAAGATATCAGAAGATCTGAAACACGTGTCGCAAATGTAAGATAAAAATAATTAAAAATTCTAAAAACATAATCCATTTTGCGGACCTTCTTTTTCATAAAATATTTAATTTTCTCCCGTTGGAACCAGAACAACACTTGTGTGTGTGTGTGTGTGTGTGTGTGTGTGTGTGTGAGAGAGTGTGTGTGTATTTTTCTAATGAAATTGCTATATTGATAAGTTAAGAGTGCTCAATATTGTTAATAGAGAATATGGCGATCTAAGGTAGAACTGCGCTTTGTCTGATGATCGCATAGGCGAGAAACTGACAGAAGCAACGCCAGCATTGTCTCTACACTTTTCTACTTATATATATATATATATATATATATATATATATATGTGTGTGTGTGTGTGTGTGTGTGTGTGTGTGTGTGTGTGTGTGTATTTGGGCAGCATTTTTTCATTCATGCATGTTGAATTAAACAAAAGACACATCTCCTGTTTAACAATTTTATTCGTGACTTTTTCAATTTTTCAGGCCAATTCTTTAATATTTGTGTGGAATCCTTAAACAAAATTGATTTCCAATGCAGTACAGATATTTTAAAATGCCTATAACACTTTTCCCATCAATTCTCCTCCTTCCAGCCTCCACATCCATTAATATAATTTGATAAAGTGGAAGACATATGATGATGGCACTTCTAAGTGCCAAAAGTACTCGGGACATGAACTTTGGTGGACTAATCCACGAATTCCACCCAAATATTAACAAGTTGGCCAGAAAACTTGAAAAAATCACCAATAAAATTGTTAAACAGGAGATGTGTCTTTTGTTTAATTCAACATGCATATATATATATATATATATATTATATATATTATATATATATATATATAATGAGAAACCACTCTGACACTTGCGAGAAGATCCTCACTTTCCCTTTTCCCTATTTTCTTTCTCTCGTTTGCATCTATTTCCCAATCTTCGCCATTCACACAGGCTTTCTTTTCACTTTTGTTCTGCATCCAAAAATAAATACTACTGATGATGCAACCTTCTGTAGACCCCGCCCTTTCAACGCGCATGTCTGTAATTAGGGTTCTATCGTTCAACGATATTAATCATATCATGAGATTCATTTGTAAGGAATGTGCCGGAGAAAAAATAAAAGGCTTGGTTCCAGATATCACAGAGACGCCATTTAGAATCATACCCAGTTTCCGATTTAGCATCAGACTCCAGATTTCGCAATTAGGTGCACTCTATCACACCTTAGAAAACGTATGCCCATTTAAACACACCAGTTTGCTGGCTTCAGTGCAATGGCAAAACGTATACAGGGTGATTGAAAAATAAATCTCTATTGAATGCTGCAAGATCAATTCTGGCAAGTTGTAAATAGTTGGGAGAATATTAAAGACTTTAGTTTTATGTATGACTAGAAGTGGCGACCCGGCGTCGCCTGGGTAGAAGGGAGGAAAAAAACGTAGTCTCGCAGATCCATTATTGTTTGATTCTCGCGGGATGCCCTATTACAGTACTTATATAAAAAAAAAAAACCCAAAAAACAAAAGACCTTGCGTTGATCCAGACACCATAAAAGGAAAAAATGATGTCTCCTATTTAAAATAGACAATGCAAAAGAAAATGTCACGCTTTTATCGTTTAAATGTTATTTTTTTAACCATCTTCCCCAATATAAATCAAATCTTCTTTATTTTTGCTCAAAAAGCAAGATCTGGTGATTGTGAATGTTTGTACATATTTACTTTGTCGTTAATTGTTTTATTTTCATAGTTTCTTCCGGGCATACATACACACAAACTTCCCTTTATATATGTACTGGAAGTGCCTACCATGGTCGTCTGTGTAGATGGGAGAACCCTAGTGTATTGATATGTTCACTTTTCAGATTTACAAATACTGGACATTTTTTAAGTAGAATTTCAATGCTATGTCTATGTATATTCTATTTTTTAAATATCTTGGAATATAAATCAATTTTTGCACAAATAGCAAAATACCGGTCATATTTAATATATATATATATATATATATATATATATATATATATATATTTTTCTATAATTATCGAATCTTATTCGATACATGCATTTATAATTGCCTTCAAGCACAAATATAAATAATATATATATATATTTAAATGGACTCTCTCGTCAATTTTCGATGCATGAGTGTTCATTCAGTGAACAACCAACACAGTGATTTGTTTATAGTGGTGAAGGCTTGTGTTGGACCATTCCACACTTTTTTTCATAGTTGATTGGAAAGGATCGGTGCACATGAATGCCACGAACCCAATCAACTACTGACCTCAGGAATTTTGAATTCAGAGTTTTCCCTCTGCTAGACTGGTTACCTACCCAAAGTTAAAGAGCCTATTCTATTTTACCCATAGCTGGGGGAGAATATATCGATTCATACCTTTCCCGATGGTATTAGCGCTATGTGAAATGCAAGCAGCCTTGCCTAGGATTTGAATTTGGGTCGAGAAATATATATATTAAATTTGTCGTTAATTGTTTTATTTTCATAGTTTCCTTCGGACATACTCACAAACTGCCCTTTATATATGAATTGATGGTGCTATCGTGGTCCGTTAATGGCTGAAGAAATGGCAAATAAATGTGTGTTGTTATTGGATGTACTCCTCCACATTTTGCTATTGTTGTTCGTGAATGGTTGAAACACCATTTTCCTGGGAGAAGGATGGGTAGACGTGGTTCGTATTAGTGGCCGGTCAGAAGACTTGATTTAACACCCGCGACTTTTTTCTTAATTGAAATTTTTAAGTTAAGGAAAATTGGCCAACTGAATCAGAGAAAATACATTTTGGCATCAATTCTGAGAAAAATATTATTTTAAAATTACGAAAAAAAAAAAATGCTACACAAATAATTTTTTTTTTTTTTGTTTTAAGAAAATTACTTTTAAATTCTGAAATCCTTTTTTCGGGTATGAAATTTTTTATTTTAAATTTTTTTTATGTTCTTCAGGATTTTAACTTTTTAGAAACGTTAAAATTAGGGTACGGAATTTTTTTCTTTTTCAAATGACCAAAGGTCAACCGCCCCCCCCCCTTTCACACACACACGGATTCTGAATTGATTTTAAAAATAGTTCAATTTGTCTTTTAAATAAGATAAGCTATTCATTGGAAAAGTAAGTTATCAATGTATAAAGTAGTGAATCTTTCATCAAAATCTACGAAACCCATGATTTTGGAAGAACTTGAAGGACGAGGATTTATTTGCGATATTGCACAAGTGTTCCTGGGAAGATCAGTTGATGCAATTTCCGAGCAGGTTGGGAGGCTGAAAGCGATTGCTGGCGTCCGTATAGAACTTTTAATAAAGCTCCATGTTATGTGTGTTCTTCTCATATTCATTATATTGTAAAAATATTCTTTCAGAAATAAATTATAAGATTTTAAAAATAGGTAATTACTTTACAATACACTTATAAAAACGTTCCTATACCTTAAAATGAAAACATATTTTTATTTATAGATTTCTATAAGTTTAGATTATCACTAACTTTGCATACAAGTATAATGAGATAAGTTCAGTGCAGAAATGCGGGAAAACATGTAAGTTGTAAAGTTGTTTAAATATACTCGTACAAAATAACCCCCCCCCCCCGGGCGGTGTAAAAATAGATTTTTGAAACATATTGCCTGAGGGGTGGGACTAAAAAATTCAATGTCAGCGAGTTTGTACCGAAAGTAAGTAAAATCATCAAATTCATTAAAGGGTTAAAAAGTAAAACAATTTGAAATGTAAACTTTAAATATGTATTACAATAAAACAAACTATATATAGATATATAATCCCAGTCATGTATTTATTAAAACTTGTTTTAAAAAAAACAATGAGGACTGTTTAATGTTGCATGTTCAAATTTTGAGTGTATTTATTCTGTCATGATGATTTTGGGTAATGTGACGTAAGCAGTGACGTAATTTTTGTTATAGACAAAAACCGGCAGCGAATCTCCATTATTAATACTAGTACAAAATAAAAACACACTCTGGGCGATGTAAAAATAGATATTTGAAACATATTGCCTGGGGGGTGGAAGTAAAAAAATCAATTTCAGCAAGTTTGTACCCTAAGTTAGGAAAATCATCAAATTCATTAAAGGATTAAAAAATAGAAGAATTTGAAATGTAAACTTTAAATATAAACTATACATAGATATATAATACCAGTCATGTATTTATTAAAACTTGTTTTAAAAAACAATGACGACTGTGTGATGTTGCATGTTCAAATTTTGGGTTTTATGACGATTTGGGGTAATGTGACGTAAACAGTGACATAATGTTTGTTACCGACAAAAACCGGAAGCGAATCTCCATTATTAATAGATACTGTCCAGCTTTAAATGTAATCAACTAAAAAAAGATTATCAAGCAGGAAACACTAGAAAAGCCCCCTTCACATAAATATGACTATTCAAGCTACAATGACAGTGCAATAGTAAGTTTATACTCGACACAGGTTGTGAAAACTTGTTCAAAAATTAAATATTTATTCAAACCTACATCCTATTTCTGCAGCTACATAAATAACTTTTTTTTTCTTTGTCCAAAATCCCCACAGAACGAGCAAGGTCAATCTTTAAGCAGAGTTTAACAGATTGTATTGGTAAGTTTTCCTTCGCTTAACATACCACGGTTAAAGAGCTCGTTCTGCTCTACTATTTACCCATAGCTGGAGTGAAAATATTTGAATGCATCCTCTGCAGAGTGTTAAAATGGCCATAATCGGGCCATCAGATGACCTTGGATGACCGGGGTAGGAATACATGCTCTCATTCGTAGATGGAACATTGCTATTGAGAGAAACGCTGACTGTGTGGAGAAGTAGGATGTGATCCACAGAAGACCAGCTCCATTGTGATTTATGATACATGTTCCTGTGTTGGTAATTATACCTGTCCTAAACAAAATGGCATTACTTTTTTTACTCACCCCCTTATTTATGAAGATATCTCAAAATTAAAATATACATAATAATAATGGATCTGCGAGATTAACTTGCTTTTTTGATTCACCTCTACCCAGGTGATGGTGAGTACCCGCTTCTAGTATACATATATATATAATATATATATATATATATTATATATATATATATATATGGATAAATGTAGGATCAGAAATACACACCACACACACACACACATATATATATATATATATATATATATATATATATATATATATATATATATAAAGATCCGAAAATATTGGAAGCTAACAAGTTCCCTCCTTTCTTAGCAAACATATTCCAAAATTTGGGTCAGCTGTCGGTGACTCAACACTTGGACATTCGGCCGTAGGACAGTTGTGTGAGAGACAAACAGAGAGACAGAGACATAAAGAGAGAGAGAGAGAGAGAGGAGAGAGAGACAGAGAAGAGAGAGAGAGGGGGGACAGAGACAGAGACAGAGAGAGTGAAAAGATGTCATAAGAGCAGGAAAGCGATTATGGTCACGTGATCCCGGTTCGACGAAACAGACTGTTGAGCTCATCTGAGAGCTAGGGGAGGGGGTTGTTGAACAAGTATATATATATCCCATAATACCCTTTAGCGTTGCAATAAAGAGAGAGAAATTGTGAATTGGCTGGGAATGGGTGGGTGTACGAGATTACGAATATTGCCGTCGGTCAGACTAAAGTGGGGGTGGGGATTGAGGGGGTGTGAGGTGGATCTGAAGGTAAATGACAAAGAGAAAAAAGAAAGAAAATTGGAAGGAAATGGATTCGGCTTGGAACAGATATTATTTGCAAAGAGTCAAAAGGAGTAGGGGGAGGAGTGTGAGTAGAAAAACGACAAGAGATTTAGAAGGGGTTATCGCAGAGGAGAGTAAGGAGAGTTAAGGGAGTATATGAGTGTATTAAGGAGGAGATAATGAGGAAGGAATACATATCAAAACGCACACTGAACAAGAGAGAGAGAGAGAGAGAGAGAGAGAGGGAGAGAGAGGGGAGAGAGAGGGGTAGTGTATGGGGTAAGGGAGTTAGAGAGTATTGCTTTAGAGTGAAGTGTTAAAATAAATATGAAGAAAAGGGGACAGAGAAAAGTTTATAAAAGAAAGTATTGGTGCTAGAATTCGTTGGAATATGGAGAGGACTGATATGGAATGAGGAAAGGTGAAATGAAAATGAAGAACCAAGAATGGAGAACCAAAAAATCGAGGAGGACTGATTGACTCAGTGAATGGCAGAAGTGGGGAAGAGAGAGAGGAAGAGAGAGAGAGAAATGAAGAGAGAGACAGAGAGAGTGAGAGAGAGGAAGAGAGACAGCTACAGGGAGAGAGAGAGAGTGGGAACAGAGAAGTGACAGAGTGAGAGAGAAGGAAAAAAGAGACAGTGAGAAAAGGGCCGAGATGTGAAAGACCAAAACAAAACAAAAAAGAGCAAAAATATACGAAAAACAAGATGAAAATAAAGGGAAAGAAATAAATGGCTCAGAAATTGTTAAAAAAGAAAAGTAAAAGAAAAAGAAAAGGAATTAGGTGGAGAAAATAAAGAGTCTCAAATAAAACAAACACTGACCAAAAAAAGAAAAAAAAAGAAAGAAAGAAGGTAATCGTAATATCTATTCAGATTAAAGAGAACACACGCAAAATTGCCTGAAAGGGAGACAACTTCACGTAAAAAAAAGTTAAAGAAAAGAAAGTAAACATTTTTGTATAAAATAAAGCAACGAGAAAATGGACCCAGAAGATAAATATTTTGCCATAATACAAGTCATAGATGTGTAATTATGATGATCAATTACCGCCATTGGATCGTTTGCCTCATTTTGGATTTAATATTTATTTTGTCTCGTTTTGGATTTAATATTTCTTTCTTTAGACCATTAAAGGAAAAGCCATTGTGAGAGTCGCTTTTAGAAGAAATATTCTAGGATGAGTAATCGCAGCGCAAACGACACCTCAACCCTTATATATATATATATATATATATATATATATATATATATTTGGGAGAATATACCTATTCAAATGTAAGGCTAAACAAATCGATTTGTTTAGCCTTGCATTTGAATAGGTATGCCCGCATAATTCATTAATCCTTAATTAATTAATTTTCAAAATTAGGTACGACTTCAATTACACATATCCTCCCAAAAATTGTCGGCTAAAAAAGCCATATAAAGATTGTTTGTTTGTTTACTTCTCATATATATATATAATATATATATATATATATATATATATTATATTATTATATATTATATATTATTATTATTATATATTATATATTATTATTATTATTATTATTATTACTAAAGCTGAGCTAATCAACCTTTATCTCCAAAAGGCTTTTTACTATTTAGTTTAATTACACGAAAGTTATACTAAATTATGTTTGAAAAAAAATCCATTTTAATTGGTTCTAATTAGTCATAATTTGCAATTAAGTCAAAAACTGACCCGTCTCTGTCTTTACATTCTGTATATCACTCTTTTCCTCTCTATTTATCCCTTGAATGAGTGAAGGGGAAATGGGAGAGTGATTAAGAGAAACACTTTTAAACACTCACCAGCACTTAATAGAATTTCATGATCCATTTCAATTTAAATTAGGTCAAAGTAGATATTCCCAATTCGTTGTAAAATCTTTTAATACAATTATATATATATATATATATATATATATATATATTATATATATATATATATATATATATGTAGTTAAAAATTAATGGTAAATGAATGAATGGATGAAATAAAAATGAATGAAATGAAGGGGATGAATGAAAAATCCTTTCCAAGGGACCCCTCTCAAAAGTATTAAAACACTTTTTGAGAGTGGGGTCCCTGATAGAAAGTTTACCTCATCTTTTATTAGACTCCTTTGAAGCATCAAGTTAATATAATTATTCTATAAGTTATTAGAGAAGATAAAATCCGTTAAGTAAACAAACAAATGTGTTTATTTTTTTATATGACTTTAAGCCGACAATTTTTGGAGGATATGTGCTTAATTGAAGTCGTACCTAATTTTGAAAATTAATTAGTTAATAATTAATGAATTTTAGGCGGGCATATATGTTCAAATGTAAGGCTAAACGAATCGAGAAAATGTCAATCCCTGAATGTACATTTCGACCTATTAGGTCTCATCAGCAAGGTTATAGAAAAAAATATATATAAACTCATTTATTATTATTATTTACTCCTTTTGAGTTTTCACATCAGTGTTAGCTGATGGTCTTTCACTGGAGTCTGAGTGACAGCAAGTCTCCTCAGGTCTCCAGAACTCTTCTGAGTATTCTGGCAGATTGCAGCAGTGCAGTGTTCTGAATGGTTTCAATCCTTCCTCTGATTTCCAAACTTTCCAAGCCCTTTTCTAATCCTTTTGGGACTGTTCCAAGTGCACCAACTACAATTGGTATAACTTTCACTTTCATATTCCATAACTTTTTCAGTTCTCTGGCAAGGTCCAGATATTTGTCAATTTTTTCATTTTCCTTTAGCTTCACCCTGTGATCTGCTGGCACTGCCAAATCAACCAGTTGACAAGTTCTTTCTTTTTTGTTGATTAACACTAGGTCTGGTCTTCTTGCTGGGATAAGGTGATCCGTTTTAATTTCAAAGTCCCAGAGAATTTTGTGCGTTTCGTTCTCAAGAACAGATTCTGGTTTATGCATATACCATTTTGTTGTGTGGTCAAAATTTAATTTCTTGCATAATTCCCAGTGGATCACCTTCCCAACCCAATCGTGTCTAGTTTTGTATTCTCGTTGTGCTAGTTTATTATTATTATTATTATTATTATTATTATTATTATTATTATTATTATTATTTTCATTATTATTATTATTAATTATTAATATTATAATTAATTTCGCTTTTACTCTTTCCTAATTTGTTTCTATTTATCACAGTATTCCCGCCCATGCTCTTGTTTTACTTTTTACTTTTGCAGCCTCGTTTTCGATTCGCGTGTTTTCTCTAACAAAATATTGGTTTATTTGCAGACAACTTTATAACGCTCGTATTTTCAGCCATTTGAACAAGATGACAAACAAGAATGTTTACATTGTTTATATTACACGTGTTTGGTTTTTATGTTTATTTGTCTGTTTGTCACAATGTTTTGTTACATTTTTCTATTCATTTTTCTGTACATTTTCTGTCACATTTTGTTACTTATTTATTTAATCTATCGCAAGGAAATTGATTTTCAAATTGTCAATTTTTACATAATTACTTCACTTACTGATAAATGCGTTTTAACTTTTAGCTATCTCTCAAACTAAAAGATTAGAATAGGATTTTCTTATCCGATTTGGAGTCTTTAATAGAACTAATGTTGAAATGGGTTTATCGTGCACAAATTCTAGCACAAATGTGTGTATCGTGTGCAAAGTAATTTCAAGAAATGTCCAGCAATTATGTGAATTTATTTATGCATGAGTTTTGGGCAAATATTTACTAACAGTTAGTTATTACATTATATATATATAATATTATATTATATATATATATATATATATATGTGTTGTAATGTATATATATAGTATATTATATTAACCATATATTAATATATATATATATATATATATTATTTATATTCACAATATATATATATATATATAGTATATATATTACAATATATATATATATATATATTAACACAATATATATATATATATAACACAATATATATATATAAAACACAATATATATATATATATCCAATATATATATACATAACAAATATATATATATTATACAATATATATATTAAACACAATATATATATTAACAATATATATATATATATGCTATATATATATATATATATATATACTTATATATATTATATAATTATATGAGATCCGAAAATATTGGAAGCTAACAAGTTCCCTCCTTTCCTTTAGCAAACATATTCCAAAATTTGGGTCAGCTGTCGGTGACTCAACACTTGGACATTCGGCCGTGGAACAGGTTGTGTGAGAGAGAGAGACAGAGAGACAGACGACAGAGACAGAGACAGAAAGAGAGAGAGGAGACAGAGACAGAGACAGAGAGAGTAAAAAGATGTCATAAGAGCAGGAACGATTATGGTCACGTGATCCCGGTTCGACGAAACAGACTGTTGAGCTCATCTGAGAGCTAGGGGAGGGGGTTGTTGAACAAGTATATATATATCCCATAATACCCTTTAGCGTTGCAAAAAGAGAGAGAAATTGTGAATTGGCCGGGAATGGGTGGGTGTACGAGATTACGAATATTGCCGTCGGTCAGACTAAAGTGGGGTGGGAATTGAGGTGGTGTGGTGTGGATCTGAAGGTAAATGACAAAGAGAAAAAGAAAGAAAATTGGAAGGAAATGGGATTCGGCCTTGGAACAGATATTATTTGCAAAGAGTCAAAAGGAGTAGGAGGGAGGAGTACGTGTGAGTAGAAAAACGACAAGAGATTTAGAAGGGGTTATCGCAGAGGAGAGTAAGGAGAGTTAAGGGAGTATATGAGTGTATTAAGGAGGAAGATAATGAGGAAGGAATACATATTCAAAACGCACACTGAACAGAGGGAGAGAGAGAGGGGGGGCTAGTTTTATGGGGTGGAGGGAGTTAGAGAGTATTGCTTTAGAGTGAAGTGTTAAAATAAATATGAAGAAAAGGGGACAGAGAAAAGTTTTACAAAGAAAGTATTTGGTGCTAGAATTCGTTGGAATATGGAGAGGAACATAATGGAATGAGGAAGGTGAAATGAAAATTGAAGAACTAAGAATGGAGAACCAAAAATCGAGGAGGACTGATTGACTCAGGTGAATGACAGAAGTGGGAGAGGAAGAGAGAGAGAGAAATGGGAAAGAGAGAGACAGAGAGAGTGAGAGAGAGGAAGAGAGACAGATACAGGGAGAGGGACAGAGAGTGGGGAACAGAGAAGCGACAGAGTAAGAGAGAGGGAAAAAGAGACAGTGACATAGGACAGAGAGAGAGAGAGAGAGAGAGAGAGAGAGAGAGAGAGAGAGAGAGGAGACAGTTAGAGTGACAGAGAGGGGGAACAGAGACAATGACAGAGAGCAGGAGGGGGTGAAGAAAAGACAGAGTAAGAGAGAATGTGTCTGTGTGTGAGAGAGGAGAGAGGAGAGGGTGAGTCTGCGGACAGAGTTGAGGGATTTTACGCTGTAAATCTCATTGTCAGCCAGAGAGAAGGGGGAGGGAGGGGAAGAGTGAGAGAGGGGAGAGATGTGAAAGACCAAAACAAAACAAAAAAAAGCAAAAAAATACACGAAAAACAAGATGAAAAATAAAGGGGAAGAAATAAATGGCTCAGAAATTGTTTAAAAAAGAAAAGTAAAAGAAAAGGAAAAGAAATTAGGTGGAGAAAATAAAGAGTCTCAAATAAAACAAACACTGACCAAAAAAAAGAAGAAAGAAGGTAAACGTAATATCCATTAAAGAGGAACACACGCAAAATTGCCTGAAAGGGAGACAACTTCACGTAAAAAAAAGTTAAAGAAAAGAAAGTAAACATTTTTGTTATAAAATAAAGCTTACGAGAAAATGGACACAGAAGATAAATATTTTGCCATAATACAAGTCATAGATGTGTAATTATGATAGATCAATTACCGCCATTGGGATCGTTTGCCTCATTTTGGATTTAATATTTATTTTGTCTCGTTTTGGATTGAATATTTCTTTTCTTTAGACCATTAAGGAAAAGCCCTTGTGAGAGTCGCTTTTAGAAGAAATATTCTAGGATGAGTAAATCGCAGCGCGCAAACGACACCTCAACCATCTTATATATATTTATATAATATATATATTATATATATTATATAATATATATATATATTATATGTGTGTGTGTGTGTGTGTGTGTGGTGTGTGTGTGTGTGTGATTTAGGAGAATATGTGTTTAATTGAAGTTGTACCTAATTTTTGAAAATTAATGATAATGAATTAGGCGGCATACCTATTCAATGTAAGGGTAAACAAATCGATTTGTTTAGCCTTACATTGAATAGGTGATGGCCGCCTAATTCTTATTAAATTAATTAATTAATTTTTAAAATTAGGAGCGACTTCAATTAAACACATATCCCCCAAAAATTTTCGGCTAAAAAAAAAAGCCATATTAAAAACACATTGTTTGTTTGTTTACTTCTCGATTATTATTTATATATTATATATATATATATATATATATATATATATTATATTATTATTATATTATTATTATTATATTATTATTATTTATACTAAAGCTGAGCTAATTCAACCTTTATTCTCCAAAAGGCTTTTTTACTATTTAGTTACTATTTAGTTTAATTACACGAAATTTCAATGCTATGTCTATGTGTATTCTATTTTTTAAATATCTTGGAATATAAATCAATTTTTGCACAAAAAGCAAAAACCAGAGTTAAGGAAAATTGGCAAACTGAATCAGAGAAAATACATTTTGGCATCAATTCTGAGAAAAATATTATTTTAAAATTACGAAAAAAAAAAAAATGCTACACAAATTATTTTTTTTTGTTGTTGTTTTAAGAAAATTACTTTTGAATTCTGAAATCCTTTTTTCGGGTATGAAATTTTTATTTTACATTTTTTTTTTTATGTTTCTTCAGGATTTTAACTTTTTAGAAACGTAAAAATTAGGGGACGGAATTTTTATTCTCTTCAAATGACCAAAGGTCAACGCCCCACTCCACCCCCCACCCCCACCCCACATTCTGAATTGATTTTTTAAAAAGTTCAATTTTTCTTTTAAATAAGATAAGCTATCCATTTAAAAAGTAAGTTATCAATGAATAAAGTAATGAATCTTTCATCAAAATCTACGAAACCCATGACTTGGGAAGAAACTTGAAGGACGAGGATTTATTTGCGATACTGCACAAGTGTTCCTGGGAAGATCAGTTGATGCAATTTCGAGAAAGGTTGAGAGGCTGAACGCGATTGCTGGCGTCCATTATAGAACTTTTAATAAAGCTCCATGTTATTGTGTGTTCTCATATTTATTATATTGATAAAATATTCTTTCAGAAATAAATTATAAGATTTTAAAATAGGTAGTTACTTTTACAATACACTTATAAAAAGTGTCCTATACCTTAAAATGAAAACATATTTTTATCTATAGATATCTATAAGTTTAGATTATCACTAACTTTGCATACAAGTATAATGAGATAAGTTCAGTGCAGAAATGCGGGGAAACATGTAAGTTGTAAAATTGTTTAAATATACTCGTACAAAATTTAAAAAACACCCTCCGGGCGATGTAAAAATAGATTTTTAAAACATATTGCCTGGGGGGTGGAAGTAAAAAATTCAATTTCAGCGAGTCTGTACTCTAAGTAAGTAAAATCATCAAATTCATTAAAGGATTAAAAAATAAAACAATTTGAAATGTAAACTTTAAATATGGATTAAAATAAAACAAATGTATTTATTAAAAATTGTTTAAAAAAAACAATGAGGACTGTTGAATGTTCCATGTTCAAATTTTGAGTGTATTCATTCTATGTTATGACGATTTTGGGTAATGTGACGTAAGCAGAGAGGTAATTTGTGCTACAGACAAAAACTGGAAGCGAATCTCCATTATTAATACTAGTACAAAATAAAAACACCCTCCGGGCGATGAAAAATAGATTTTTGAAACACATTGCCTGAGGGGTGGAAGTAAAAAATTCTATGTCAGCGACTTTATACCCTAAGTAAGTAAAATCATCAAATTCATTAAAGGATTAAAAAATAGAAGAATTTGAAATGTAAACTTTAAATATAAACTATATATAGATATATAATACCAGTCATGTATTTATTAAAACTTGTTTTAAAAAACAATGAGGTCTGTCTAATGTTGCATGTTCAAATTTTGAGTGTTATATCGATTTTAGGTAAAGTGACGCAAGCAGTGACGTAATTTTTGTTACAGAAAAAACCCGGAAGCGAATCTCCATTATTAATAGATACTGTCCAGCTTTAAATGTAATCAACTAAAAAAAGATTATCAAGCAGGAAACCCTAAGCAAGCGCCCTTCACATAAATATGACTATTCAAGCTACAATGACAGTGCAATAGTAAGTTTATAATCGACACAGGTTGTGAAAACTTGTTCAAAAATTAAATATTTATTCAAACCTGCATCCTATTTCTGCAGCTATATAAATATTTTTTTTTCTTTGTCCGAAATCCCCACCGAACGAGCAAGGTCAATCTTTAAGCAGAGTTTAACAGATTGTATTAGTAAGTTTTCCTTCGCTTGACTTACCACGGTTAAAGAGCTCGGTCTGCTCTACTATTTACCCATAGCTGGAGTGAAAATATTTGGATGCATCCTCTGCAGAGGGTTAAAATGGCCATAATCGGGCCATCAGATGACCTTGGATGACCAGGGTAGGAATACATGCTCTCATTCGTAGGTGGAACATTGCTATTGAGTAAAACGCTGTGGAGAAGTAGGGATGTGATCCACAGAAGACCAGCTTCATTGTGATTTATGATACATGTTCCTCTGTTAGTAATTATACCTGTCCTAAACAAAATGGCATTATTTTTTTTTTACTCACCCCCTTATTTATGAAGATATCTCAAAATTAAAATATACATAATAATAATGGATCTGCTAGATTAACTTGCTTTTTGATTCCCCCTCTACCCAGGTAATGTTGAATACCCGCTTCTAGTATATATATATAATATATATAATATATAATATATATATATATATATATATATATGGATAAATTTAGGAGCAGAAATACACACACACACAAATATATATATATATATATATATATATATATATATATATATATATATATATATATATATATATATATGAGATCCGAAATACACACACACACAAATATATATATATATATATATATATATATATATATATATATATATATATA
>CM042158.1:32182703-32187703 GCA_023376005.1 Doryteuthis pealeii | reverse complement strand
GGCAGCATTTTTTCTTTTAAGCATGTTGTGTTAAACTCTACTGACTATTCTTGTCGGACGAGTTTTTGTTCGATCTTTCTAACTATCTGGCCATCTTTTTTAATGTCAAGGTGGAACTGGTGTAGTAATCCACCAACGGTTTTTTCACGAGCGCTTTCGGCATGTCTATCTGCCATCTTCAGGTGTGAAACTGATGGAATGTTTCGATTGTCTCGCTTTTAAAACGAGCAATAGTGTAGGAATTGGTAGTGGGAGGTTGTAGGAATTGGTTAACGTAGGTAGTTTGGAATTGGTAGTGGGTTCAAACGAACAATAGCAGTAGAGATTTTTGTAGGAGGCGAGTCACTGTTGTACTCCTTAGTCTTGACTAAATTTTATAGCTATGCCCCTCCTTCTATAGTAGGTCATTTTTTTTATCTTAATTTAAATCTTGTCAGTGTTTTTAACTTCCCCTCTTACCTATCGAACTCGTCTCACCGTGTCCATTTCCTACGATAATCTCCATTATACGACTCTCCTCCATATAGATCGTATATGTCTCAGTTACGATAGCATAGACATAGGGTCAACGGCATTTAGTGACTGTTACTTACTCGCTGATGCGATCATATTCTGTAGATTGTGAAGTCCTACTGTAACTATTGCTACGGTTAAGTCACAATTATACAAACTAGCAAGAATATGCACCCTCCGGGGGAAAGTATTTAAGTTTCAATGTAATGAAATATATTAAATTAGAGAGACTAAATTAAATAAGAACGCATATAAAAAAATTACACTTATTTTAATTATATTGTAATGGGTTTCTATATAAAACCATCTATAGGATTGATTTTAATACGTTGGAGAATAAAAATAATATTAAAGATCAATAATATCTTAATATCGTAGTGTTCACCTATGTTTCACCTATTTTTAGCTCGTGTATTTCTGATTTTTATAAATACTAGCAAATATATGCACCCTCCGGGTGCAAGTATTTAAGTTTTAATGTAATAAAATATTGTATTAAATTAGAAAGGCTAATGAAACTAAATAAGAATACAGATAAAAAGATTTGAAACAGAGGGGGGTATAATAAAAGATTTGAAACAGAGGGGGTATAATAAAAAATGGAACAACTGAAACTTACTCTTCAATCACTCTCGTCTTTCATTGTTTTTTTTTTCTAATTTAAGTATTTAGTTAAAAGAGGAAGTAAAGAATAAAATGACAGTTATTTTATCTTGTTAATGGATTCATTTTTAAGATACATTGAAGAGATTTTGCTTATATTCATTAAAATAAACCAAACAGTCAGAAATCAATAATACTAAGCACATATTTATTAAAATTCGATTTTTTAATATCAATATGCAAATTAGCCTTCCCGTTCACACTGTAAACCGCTATTTTGTTGTATATATAAATATAAGTGCATGTTGTCAGTATGTAGACATAGTTAACAGTATTAATAATGTAAGACAATTTTATTAATAATTGAGGTTTAGATAAAAAAATAAAATCATGGAGAATTTGATGTCAATAACTAAGAGAATTGTGACTTGATTAGGAATATAGTTTCGGTTACAGACAGAAAAACACACAATCTCCATTATAATAAGATATATATATATTTTCTTTCTTAATATCTGCATATCTTATTATAATGGAGATTGTGTGTTTTTCTGTCTGTAACCGAAACTATATTACTACTCAAGTCACAATTCCCTTAGTTATTTACGTCACATTCTCCATGATTCTATTTAAACCTCAATTAATAATAAAACTGTTTGACATTATTAATACTGTTGGCCTTACCTAAATACTAATAACATGCAATTGTATTTATATATACAACAAAATACCAGTTTTCAGTGTAAACGTAAAGCTAATTTGCATATTGATATTTAAAAAAAACTGATTTTAATAAAATGTGCTTGGTATTATTGATTTCTAATTGTTTGGTTTTATCTTAATGAATATGAGTAAAAAATCTCTTCAATAAATCCTAAAAGAAATTAATTAACAAGAAGAAATAACTGTAATTTTATTCTTTACTTCCTATTTTAACTAAATAGTTAAATTAGGAAAATTTAGCATTGAAAAACGGAAGTGATGAAAGAGTAAGTTTCAGTTGTTCTATTTTCCGATTATACCCCCTCCGTTTCAAATCTTTTTATTTGAATTCTTAATTAGTTTCATTAGCCTTTCTAATTTAATCTAATATTTTATTACATTTAAACTTAAATACTTGCACCCGGAGGGTGCATATATTTGCTAGTACATACAATGCACATACGTAAATATGTTAGTATATATATATATATATATATATATATATATATATATATATATATATATATATATATGCATCTAAAAGTATATATATACTTGCATTAGCGATATTTCAACCCTTTAAAGAGTACAACACAGTAGGGGTTATAGATAGGAATTTTGATTAAAAATTAATTTGAGACTAAAGTATAGACTCCATACCAACAAGAGGAAGAAGTCGGCATGGCATCTAAAACAACACCAACCAAAAAATTCTGGAAAGAAAGAATACACGATATCGTCCCTGGGGTGGGGAGAAATGTATAAATGTAAGCTGAATTTTGTTATTTAACAGTTTGAATAAAGCAGTGATCTGAAGAAACTCGGTGGGCCTCAGATACCCAGGAGTCTAAACAAAATGAATAGAATATTATAACTAGAATTAAAATTGAAAATACGCCCTTATCACTAATAACAAATGAAATATGCTGTTTTTTACCTAATAATTAAGATATAAAAGTGATAACATTTTAAAAGATTAAAATCTATTTCCTCAAACGAAGGCAAAGTTTAAAAATCAATCTATCCTAATATACATGCGCACACACGCACATAAATTACCATGGAAAATTTTATTTACAGGTAAAAAAAAGTTAATCATATATGTCAGTCAAGTTTCACACTTTTTATGGTTAAGTTCTCATGTCAAAATCCAATTAAATGAAAATTGTATTAGAACTCGAAATTTTGTTTCAGCCATGTCACATTTATTTTTTAATAATATTATAAATACTAATCACATACATAGATACGTTTGTAAATAGCATAATTACTCATGTAATAGAATGCACTTAGGTTTCTAAATAGCAGTAGTCTGTTTTACTACATGTCAAATAAATATACATATTCACTTTTATATAGTCACATGTACATATATACATATACATATAGATACATTACGTACAAATATACAGATGTACATATACAGGCCACGCTACTTTCACCATATAATCATGACGGATACTTATATACTTTCTTTATATATAATATATATATATATATATACATATATATTTAAAGATAAATCTAATGCGTCAGACGAACCTACTAAAAGTTTCGCTTAATAGTCTTCAGGGCTGAGATCTGACTCTTTATTATTTGCTCTACTTAGGTATTGAGCACTTTTTACTTATTAGCTTTAGTCTCCTGGCGGTTTTATATGAATATATATCTATCTTATATATATATATATATATATATATATATATATATATATATATATATATATATATATATATATTATAAATTGTTTTTTCTTTTGGCCAAAATATTGTACTAATAGATTATTTTTTTTGTTGGTACGGATTATCTTGGTCCTTTCTTTTTTCCAAAAATATTTTCTCCCCGGTTGATGTTTGGGAGTATATTTTTACAATCAAACTATTTGCTGTTTTTTTTTTTCTCACCGCGAGGATTTACAAATAAGTTTGGTATATATATTTATATATATATATAATATATATATATATATATATATATATATATAATATATATACGGGTGTTTGGAAAATTTGACATATTTATATTTGGTTATGTATCTTCGTAGGTTGGAGGTATTGTCGCACACTACACATCATTTAAAAGCTTGTACGCTTCCTCATTTATATCCGTGATGACAGATAGAATGGATGACTGGAACACACCTTAATCATTGAAGAGAATAACTTGTATGATCTGCGCCAGCCATCAAAATAAGGAGATTATGTTGCTGCCCAATGCTCTCTGAACACTGTAAAACAATCAGGCATGGACTGTAAAATTTCAATATAGACTCCGAGGCTCTGGCTAGAAGAAAGCAGCATAACAGACGATCTGATTGCGTTCGTACAGCAGAATTCCTCGAAAATCTACAGAAAAAATGTTGGAGGATGCCTACGTGGAGTTGCTAAACACTGTAGTCAAGCATTGGATAACAAGGGTAGCAAATGGTAGGCCATATGTATGGCAGTAGGATTCGGCCCCCTGCAACACATCTGGGAAGTCGGCGAATTTTTACGACTACACCAGTCCCAATGTTTGACCCCCGAACTCCCCAGATCTAAACCCCATGGATTATTATGTATGTGGCGCTGTTGAGAAAGACACTAATCGCCGTATCAGTACTACAAAAGCCTAGTTAATCGACAGAATTAAGGTAGTTTTTGAGACCCTTCCCAAGGAAACAGTAACATCAGCTTCCTCCTGGTTCCGAATCATGATTGATGCTGTGATTGACGCTAAAGGTCGTTTATGGGGTGAAACTTGTTGGCAGTAGTTTAATTTCTATTGAATTTATTTATAATTCATTAAATTTTGTAGTTACCAAGTACTTTTTCTTTTTCCTTATGAAAACTGTCAAAATTATGCCGAACACCCAGTATATATATATCTATTAAATAAGTGTGTTTGGGCAGCACTTTTCATTCAAACAAATGTCATTAAACAAAACAGAATTCTTATTATTTTCAAGGTTTTATTCTTTCTTTCAAGCTTTCTAATATTCATTTTATTTTATGCCGAAGACATTTTTTTCAAAATTCATTCTTGATTGGTATTCAAAATCTTTTCTTAATTCATCTCTTTTTCTTAAAACATTTTTTAAACTCATTTTTTTTCTATTTAACCCATTGATGGGACCCTAACAGGTACTACCACTCTGTATCAAGGTGGACCTGGGAGTAATAATGATGAAAGGGTACTCCACA